>CM063501.1:46642338-46644838 GCA_032207245.1 Pardosa pseudoannulata
AAATCTTATCTTTTTTATTTATATATTTCTATTTAAGTATTTATATGTCTCAATATAAAATACAAAAAGTTGGTTAAAAAATTAAATAATTTTCGATCTATTGAGATTTAACTGAATAACTAAATTTACGAGCAAAACGCCCGGTACAATTCCGCTGCGAAATGTACCCGCACATAATGTGTTAACAAACAAAACAGAATACTGTTATTTCGATTTTGAATGCTATGGTCATTTTTTCCACCTTCTTAAACAATTACTTACTTATTAAATAAATTTCGAACAAAAATGAACTTCTGTAAAATATACAGGATTCGAATCCTAGGGTTACGGTACTGAAAACAAGAAATGTTCAAGACATGATGTATGATAAATATCAGATTTTAACAATCCATCAAATGTACATATTTGCGTTAAAAACAAAGCGTAATAAAATACACCTAAAATATTTTCATTGCTTTGTAAAATAACTAAACCCGTACAGACATGGAAAATTTTCTTAAATAATATATAAATACGAGAGTCAGATCTTACAGATATTTTTTCTCAACCATCTAATAAATGGTGGTCATAGAATAATTTCTAAAATAGTCACAGGTAAAGGTATATTTTTATGGTGTTCCCACGCATCAAGAAATCTGAATGTGGGTGTTCAAAGATAACACCACAACCTTGAAGAAGCCAACTGAAGAATGTCAAGCAGAATCTTTTCTTTGTAAATGTGTTATATATCTAAAACCATAAAGTTAGACGATCAGGCAACTGTATCTCTGCAAATCTTGAACTCTCGAAAATTAGAGCCTTATTAGACACTGTATTTCGCCTTGATAATACTTCACTTTTTTAATACAACTAATAAAACCAAAATTGCTAAGGTAAAATACTAAGTATCAGGTTTTGATTTTAACTCGCTTGTTCTAGTTAATTTTTAATTTACAAAAGAAACTTGCGTAATTATAGATTTCCACTAACAAATAAATTACGTGTTGTGATATGAGGTGATTTTGATTTACTAGAAGAAAAAGTTTCGATGTGTAAAAGTGACTACAAATTTTATAGATATTTTGGAGCTCCACGATCATTCCTTAGCGACATGATGAATAATTAAACCCGAAACTACTGCTAAGTCAATTAAAAAAAACTAAGAAAATACATGAGTGCAGGGATATCCAAACTCAAGGTCTATGGTATCAAAATCACAGTCTATATCTTCCGTAATATTTCAACAAGATACATTTACTTCAAAAGACCATAAGAGTTTGTATTTGTAGGAAGAATGATGTTTTGTTTCTTTAACCACAACAGTTTTAAACAGACTCGTGTATACTACATGCACAGAAAGAGGGATCCTTTATCGGAAGTTTGTTTTTAGACAATTTCACTAAATCCGGACTATATTAGAAACGGGCTAGAATAAATAAGAACGTATAATAAAATATGTAAACTAATTAATTTTCTGAAATGTCTATTCAAAACTCTACTTGAACTAAATAAAAATCTATTTAGTTCAAATAGAGTGAATAATCTACTCTATTTAATGTCTACATAATATATACATAATCTACTCTAACTTATATCCACTTATGTAAACTAATTAATTTTCTGAAATGTCTATTCAAAACTCTACCTGAACTAAATAAAAAACTATTTAGTTCAAATGAAGTGAATAATCTACTCTATTTAATGTCTACATAATATCTACATGATCTACTCTAATTTATATCTACATATGTTAACTAATTAATTTTTTGAAATGTCTATTCAAAACTCTACTTGAACTAAATAAAAATCTATTTAGTTCAAATAGAGTGAATAATCTACTCTATTTAATGTCTACATAATATCTACATAATCTATTCTATTTTATATCTACATATGTAAACTAATTAATTTTCTGAAATGTCCATTCAAAACTCTACTTGAACTAAATAAAAATCTATTTAGTTCAAATAGAGTGAATAATCTAATCTATTTAATGTCTACATAATATCTATATAATCTATTCTATTTATTGTCTATATAATATCTATATAATCTACTCTATTTTAACTCTATTTTAAACTATATAAAAATATTTTATATGTGAAAAACTAATTTTATTCCCAATACTTATGCTTTACTGACTTTTACTCATTTTCACGCATCAGTACAAATATTCTCTATGTAATATACCCTGTAAATTCGATTCATACACTTTTTTAAAGAATACACTTTACATAAATATACCACTAAATAACTTCTACACAGCTATTGCTCCTATGACGTAAATGCCAATCTAAAATTCAGTGACGGGAAAAATTCACTGACTGAAAAATGTAATCAATTTTCAGCGAAATATATTCCTGTAAGGGAAAAAACAAAAATTTTAAGAATATTAACTCAATTCAAATTGACTTGCTTAACAAGACTAAATATATTTTTCACAGAACTAATGAAAATAGGGGTTCTTTAAAAATTTCCATATTTCGTGGTGAGTTTAATTAAAATCTAGCATGTATAAAAA
>CM063501.1:46649838-46669838 GCA_032207245.1 Pardosa pseudoannulata
CAAAAATGCTTATTCGTTAGCTGTGTTTAAAAAAAGAATATGTTAAGCTTTGTTGCGTAAAGTTGAGCTTTACTAATGGTACATAAATATGGTCATGCCAGTATTTTGAAAAAAAAAATCGCATATTTAATTTCCGTTTTGGTATGGAAGAGCGTAAAATAATATTTTAAAAAGAAATCCGATCAACCAAAGAATTAACACCACTCATACTAGGAATATTAATGTATATTCTAAGTTAAGTAATGCTTACAAAAACATTTGAAAAAGTCTAACGTTCAAATTTCTTTTCCTAATGATTTATAATTACTTATAACCTAATAATTTCTTTGTTTAAATTAGCTAATATCTAAAATTAATTTTATATTTAAATCTTTTGTTAAATACAGATTACGTATTTGAGTTCATCTTACTTCTGGAATATTTTGTTCAGATTTGTACAGAAAATGTATTTTACCATACCTTTCATTAAACAAATTCTACTGGGGACTATGAGAAGTTAGATGATATTTAAATTTTTTAATGAATATTAAATGAAATTAAATCTGTGTCTTCAGTATTTAATAACGTAAGACAAAAAAAAATTATGAATCTAATAGAATGCAGTAAAATGATTAATAATGTCTACTAGCATATAGCCCGTTATATGACTCGATAATTAAAATTTTAATTTTCCAGAATTGTGAAGTACCTAATGAGGAAGGTAAAAAAATGGTTTGTTTTTTTAATGGGAATTATCTGGTACACGCTCAATAATTTGTTTATCAATACTAACCGCATGTTAGTTGCCAACTTTAATTTATCTTGTCATATTACATGATAGATTGAACATCACAGGTTTTAATATTGACAGTGATTATTTGGTGGTATATCTGAATGATGTACAAAATTTAGCGAATCGATTGCAAACCGTGCAGCTATGTATAAAAAACAAACACATGATCAAACTTCAGTGATAAAATGCATGAAAATAGTGTAGAAAATATTTAAATAATTTAAATTAATAAATGATTAAATGAGATGGTTAAAGGAATGACGTCATAATGCTAGAATAAAAATGTTATTTTCATAATACTTATAATGTGACAAATTGATGAATTTAATCTCCTGCACTTAACAGGGGAAAATAGAGCTTGAAATAATTGCATTAAACGATCGGAAAGGGGGGAAGGGATGGATTTCGAACATTTTCAAACTCGCTTTGTATTTTGCTAACTCTAACTGATCAAGAATCCAGTAAGGATGCCTCTATCCATTCCAGGTCCAACCGTTTCACAAATTCGAGGACGGACGGACAGATAACTTGGGCTATTATTATATAGGGGATTAAAGATTATGGCACATCTTAACAGCTTAATAAGTTAGCCTCTTTTCCAGTCTTCTATAACTTTAAAAGATACGATGCTTGAATTATACGATACCGCAGTACATGGATTTCAATCCGCCAGCTGTAATGCATGTACATAACCGTTAGCAGTCGGCTTTAAGGAGAAGGTCCCACTGCCTTTATTTCTTTATTTTAAAATACTGACGTAGCACTCTAATCCTAATCTGTATCTTTAAAGAATTACTTATTTAAAAAAACGAAATCATTGCTGAAAGTTATGTTAAATTTCTTAATACTGAAAATTAAATTAAGCTATATTTCGTTTTTTAATTATATCATATTAAAAATTTCTAGATGTAATAGAATTGGCTGATTTCAAAGCTTTAGTTTTTACATTTTTTTCACTGTGCACAATTTTTTAACTCATTGTGTGCGGGTACATTTCTCAGCGGAATTGTACCGGGAGCGGACGTTTTGCGCGTAAATTTAGTTATTCAGTTAAATCAAAATAGATCGAAAATCATTTAATTTTTTAACCAACTTTTAGTATTTTATATAAAAATATATAAATAAATATATAAATAGACAAATAATATTTTTCTATTCAAAATGCTTGATATTTCTAATTTTATTTGTCCTATTTTCTCTTATAATAGGAGTTTATTGGGCTGGATTTAAAATTTTTCAGTGACATATAAAGAGTAATTTATAGAAGCTTTTGTGCTTATGTACATTTTAGTACCAAAATCAATATAATGATAAAACCCGTTGTAATTGGGATTAGGGTTATGAAACAGTATTGAATGTTAAAGAAATTTAAAACTATAAATTATACATACACACACACACACACACCCACATATATATATATACATATATATGTATATATAATATATATATATACATATATATATATATATATATATATATATATATATATATATATGTACATATATACATATATATATACATATATATATACATATATATATACATTATATATAATATATATATGTACATATATATATATATATATATTTATATATATATATGTATATATATATATATATATATATATATATATATATATATATATATATATATATATATATATATATATATATATATATATATATATATATATATATATATATATATATATATATATATATATATATATATATATATATATATATATGTATGTATATATATAAGGCTTGAAACCCAATAAGAAAAATACACTTTTCATCAATTTATTTCTTACACAAGAAGTAGCATTATTTTTCTAAATATTCTTTAGAGGCCTCATGTATGTATGGTTCTAAAAAAACAGGTCTGGTTTGTTTTGGGAAAGCGTGATGTTCTTTTTAATCATTTAAAAGCTTATTAAATGTTTTTTTAAACTATTCTATTTTTCTATTCAAAATTCTAGCTATTTCTAATTTTATTTTTCCTATTTTCTCTTATATCAAGACTTCACTAGGCTGGATTTAAAATTTTTCAATAACATATACTGAGTAATTTATAGAAGCTTTTGGGCTTTTGTGCATTTTAGTACCGAAATGGATACACTGATAAAACCCGTTGTAACTGGAATTAGAGTTCTGATACTGTATTGAATGTTAAATAAATTTAAAACAATAAATTATACACACACATACATACATATATGTGTATGTATATATATATATGTCAGGTTTAAAAATGGGGGTTAAGAATTAAGAGAGTTATAATTAGAAATAGTTAGAACTCATTAATGATAACGTTATAGGAGAAAGGAACACCCTAGAGCGGAACTATAATAAGTAAAAAACCTGACGCGGAAGCAGGCATAGGAATTTGCTTAGGTAGCAAGGCCAAAAAAAGAGTTCTGAGGGCTTAACTCGGGCTAACAGCATCCTCCTTGCTTGTCGTGGCAAATTATGAGACCAAAGGATATCGAAATGGCATAGCTATGAACAGAAGGATTACAATACAGTTTTATATATGAAACCAAAAGTGTCTCCCATGCCTTAACCACTCGTTCTTGTCATATATATATATATATATATATATATATATATATATATATATATATATATATGTGTGTGTGTGTGTGTGTGTGTGTGTGTGTGTATCTATCTATCTATCTATCTGTATATATATATATATATATATGTATATATGTGTATATATATATATATATATATATATATATATATATATGACATGTCGTGATCCAGAGTTAAGGCGAATAGAAAACAGTCGTCTTTATAATAATAATTTTGTTAAATCATCGTTTCTTCTAAAAGCAAAACCTGTACCATTTTCATTGTCAGCGGACATTGTCCAGAGACACGCGTAGAGTATTTACAGTTCCATGTCCACGCGCTGATTGAAACTTATCAGTTTGCAAGCTCATCAAATAGTTCAAAAATGCTTCCGCCTGACCGGATGATCCCAAAAGCTTGCGCGAGCATGGGTCTTTTTCATTTATTTTATTATTATAAAAGAATTCTCTTCCTAAATTCGCTTTAAATCACATAATTTCAAACTTCCCCTTTTTTAGACCTGACATATATATATATATATATATATATATATATATATATATATATATATATATATATATATATATATATATATATATATATATATATATATATATATATATATATATATATATATATATATATATTATATATATATATATATATATATATATATATATATATATATATATATATATATATATATATATATATATATATATATATATATATATATATATATATATATATATATATATATATATATATATATATATATATATATATATATATATATATATATATATATATATATATATATATATATATATTAAATAAAGCATTTTATACACTAGTTAATTTGAAATTAAAATACCCCACAAAAAGATTTGAAAAGATCACGTGATTTCACTAATTATGTATACTTAGATTGAAGGTTGGGGCTAGTTGATTATGCTTTTCATTTCATTAATACCAAGATCCTGAAGGAGATTGATAAAGATTTTCAAACTTTTTTAAAGATCGGCAAAAAATATTTAAAACTTTAACAAATGATGGGCACGAGCTATCGATTGAGCCGAGTAGTTAATCACGCTTTTCAAAATCACTAAGCAAAAGGTGGAGATAATTAATTCCCACCAAACTCTTGATTTCGAGGAGTGGAAAGGAGAGGAGAATGAATTTAAGAAGGAAGGTAAAACTTCATTAGACATAATTTCTTAGAACTACTTTTTACGTTCATTATACTGACCCTGTTCTTCACAGAAAGAGCAAAATTATTCGAAATTATTATAATGAGGAATAATAACACTGTTTCTAACAAAACAAAGAATCAAAGCTAATTAATTTTTTTTATCTTGGAGGTGTAGAATAAATTTTGCAAAAATTAACTGGTATTCGAAGATGTTGAAGTTCAGCAACAAATTCAAATAACTAATGGAGTGGTGTAATGGAAAATTTTTTTCTAGAATCGAACAAATTTTAAGCAAAAATCTTTTTTTTTTTTCGTAAGGAAAAGTTGAGCCTTTTTTCAGCGTCTAATAAATATCTAAATTGTTTTGGATTAAATATCTTTATAAATTGAGAGTCATTTTGTTTGAGATATATCCTTAAAACTAAATCTAATGGGTGAGTTGTAATCGTGTTTTTAAATATTTAACAAATGAAAGAATGAGAAAGATAAATTCTAAGCACATAAAGACATTTTTTATCTTATCAATTAATAAGTGCTTTTTTACTGAAATACTGACCAAATTGAATTTAAAGTAAAATTTAAAAATGGTGAAAAAGAAAATCGATTGAGAAAGTATTTGTTTCTCAGAAAATGGGGAAAATGTTAGAAATTCCGAAAGGTTGTTAAAAATTTTTGCATAAATGTATTTTGTTTTAGATTATTAATTCAATGTGGATATATCCTACTCCTAAAGAGAAAAAGTAAATTTATGATTCTGATGAAAGCCAGAGAGCAGTATGGTAATTATTTTCTATTCGTGTCTCACCAGTTTTCTTAAATTAGGTACTAAACGCCATTAAACATCTATACCATTTAATGCGATTCAAACCCACGGAATAAGGTTCTAAAACCAGTTAGTTCTCTAGCTAATCATCATACCTACAAAAGTAAAAGTAGTTTTAAAATCTCCCAACACCTCATAATACGATTTGTTTCGGTTTAGAAGATTTTATTTATTTATTTATTCTTTTTAATTTATATTTTTTATTCAAAATAATTGAAAGCTATAGCATTGTTCTCAGGATCATTCAATATTTAAGATAATTTTTGACACTGAATTTTAAAAAATCTTATTTGCTACGTGTTCAGAAAAACCTTGGGTAAATAAGTTTAGTTCAATAAAATGATTCATAATGGATAGAGTTTCAATTGTCTTCCATTGACTCTTGGTGTAACAACATAGCTAATGAGCCGCGGTAGCTCAGTCGGCAAAAGCAACGATCTCGTAACTGAGAGGTTGCGGGTTTGTAACTCGAGCCGGTGCAAGATCCGCCGTGTTCGTTAAAGGTGAAAGGGAACGTAAAATATTTTCGTGGTCACAATATATTTTACGTTCTCAATCAATACCTCTGGGGGTGGATATTCAAGCCTATCTGTCTTCTGCTTAGTCTCAGCTTCAAAATTACGAGGACCTACTTGAGCGAAGTCTTTTTTTTTAACTTAGTGGTGCTCATTAAACTTTTCGAAGTGTGTTTTGTCGACATTCATGTAAATACGGGAAAGTAAGATTTAGTGCTTTCCCACTTTTGTGCAAAAGAAATGTAGCCTTCTGTAATTAAGAACATAAAAAATATGATTGATAACGAAGTTTCTGATGACAGCTGAATAAAAGACGATGAAGAGAGGAAGTGTCGGGTTTATTTTACAACCCCAACCGTCTTTTTGAAGATTTCAAGTTCCGGTTGAAATACCAACCGCCCGTCTCGAAAGCGCTAAAAAACGAAAGGCTCACCCCTTGGCCTTAATATGAGAACCTGCCTGTTCAATCATGCTTGGTTTGCTCAAGTGGCGTGAGAAACAACAACAACATAGTTAATGTTTATAAACAAACTTCTAATATTGATATGACTCTAAACGATTTAATACGACTGAGGATTGTACGGTATCAGTGGTCTTGTTACGAATGATTACCATTTAGTTAAGTAACACAAAGTTATTTACTAAATTATAGCTACATTGGCTTCTCAAAAGTTATTTTGGATTTCGTCTTATTTTTGGCAGTTGTCTATCCCTCTTTCATGATCTCAGCAGTTCCTCTCTTACGTATATTTTCTTGGACTTTAAAAGGGTTTTTATAGACTCGTTCCTGGCCCTCCTATTTTTCTAGCAAAGAAGAGTTTTAAGATAGTCTAAAATACTATCAGATCATCGAAGTTGTGCATCAGAATTTCTTTTCTAATGCATCGTTAAAAAATAAAAATAAAAAATCATTAAAACTTATAATAAAATTTTATTAAAGTAACTTAAAAAGACAAAATAACTCTTTAATAATAATTTCACCTCTAATTTATAAATCTCCACTCACAGCTATTTTTCTATTCATATTTCTGTATTACTTACCATAATCTATTTCTGTAGTTAGAATCTCTAGGCTAGTGGTCTACGCACAAGCAGTTCAGAAGTCCAAGTTTCCTTATTCTGTATAAGGTTTTGGAGAAACTACAATGGACGCTAATACTTTAGTTTTTCAAGTTTCCTTCTACTAGTGAAATAGAGGAAGATTATGAGTATCATTTTTCTAAAAACCAGTCTTTCTGTTTATTACTGACTTTTCCTTTCTCACCGTAATATGTTCTGGACATGTAGAATGGAATTTTTGCCATTAAAATATTCCACTATAGATGAGGAATTGAAAGTATTTTTTAAATTATTGACTAGCTTGAATTTATGTCCTGTTACATGTTACTGAATTAGAGAATCTGATAATAATCACTTACAGTAAATTGCGTAATTAGAAAACATGCTTAGAAGCTCCTCAATGCAACTCTTTATTTCTATGGAGTAAATAAATACTAATGCTATTGGTAATCTCATCGTGAACTTTAGAATTGATTCTTGTTCCAAACAATGGAAGACATCTAGGTCATTGTCAATCTTTTGTCGACAAACAAATAGTTATGATCTGAAATTATCTTGGGAAAATTTTTATAGGTCACAGACGGAATAATTACACTGAACAGGATGCAACCGGAATTGTTCTTTTAGAAAGTGTAAAAAATTTAGGTGGTTAGCCTTTTTAGAATCAAAATCTATTGAGTACTCATATCAAAGCTCTTTTAGTTCATTAAACTTTAAGAAGTGATAATTAATTCTGGTCAAACACAAACGTTTAAAAAATAGCAGGAAAGACTCATAGAAGAATTCATTAGTGTAATCCTTTAAATTACTTCTTGTCTTTTAAATGATCATCTTTCAAGAATGCTCGAAGGAATTTCCTTATTGTGAGAAACAGTTTGCATAGAACTTTCACTCATTAGCAATCAATACAATTTAAAAATATGTTAATGATCTTTTGAAAAAAAAGTGTATGATAAATTTCCATACTGCTTTGCTTAATAATATATGCTATGACGATGATTTTTTATATTTTTGTAAATACATCATACAATTTAACAATTATCTTTCTAGAAATGTCTTCTTTAAAGTTTGTCAGTTTTTATGATGTATTTAAAAATTTTAACCAATGGACCCTAATTTTTAAAAATCTTAATATATATTTTTAACTATTGAATTTTAATTGCTTGCCCTTATCATTATGCATTTTTAAAAATAAATAACAGATTTTGAGTTTTTGTCAAAATCTTAACACTATATTGTGATTTATCTTTCAACTAAGCAAAAAAGCCTATTTTTTTAGATGTTTTATAGATTATCAAGTTTTATCTAAAATAAAAATCAAAGCCTGATCTCACCAAAGGTAATAAGAGATTTGCTAGATAGTAAATACAGTGAAATTTCTCCTGCGGCCACTCGTGTATATCGGCCACCCATCTAAACGGCCAATTTTTGACTCACAGATCTAATGGTAAAATAACCTGTATCAGCGGCCACCCGACCCCCTCTAAACGGCCACCAAGTAGGATTGCCCCTTTCATTTTTCGGGAAATTCTACTCATTCCATGCTTTAATTTTGAGCTCAAGGTCAGGTTTATGGTCGGATATAAGACAAAGGAATAACTTGACGAGTACATTCCCGGGTTCAACCCCCTTTTCTAAGAAAGATTAAATTAGTTATCTATTTTGTATTCTCCCCTCACCCTTCAGATAGGAAATCCTTATTGCACCATCCATAGAAACTGAGGGAGAAACTGGACAATCAAGCGTTGAAGGTGTCCTAGGGCCTTTGTTTGGCATTCCAACCCGTAAAGTTAAGGAAGAATTGCACTTCTGTCAGCAAAAATGTCATTCACGCCAGTTTCGTTTCATTAGTTGGTCAATGATCTGAAATGAACGATGTCGAGATGCGTTTCCTAAACCTCGAGCAGAGCATTGAAGTTCTGCGTGAATATGAGAATGGCAAATCGGCAAGAAAGTTAGCTGAATTATTAAACTGCGGAAGAACGGAAATCAACAAAGTCATTAAAGAAAAGTATTGGATTTTGAAGGAGTACGAAGACTACAGAAACAAATTGTAGCCTTTTTTTTAATGTAAAGAAGCATGAAATAAAGTGCTATTTTCTCTTTAGATAATTTTAAATTTCATTTACATTAGGAATATATGTCAGACTTGTTTATATTACGCATTATAGTAATTATCTTATAATAGTAAATAAAACCCTTCAGAGTGGCCAACCCCTCTAAGCGGCCAAATATTCTTGGTACGGAGGGGTGGCAGCTCAAAGAGGTTTCAATGTAATCGATTATTAGTCTTAATCAACTTTAGTGAGAATAGTCCTAAGCATGTCACATAAGTAAAATGTTGAAAATTTTCTAAACAATCACTCTGTTACCTCAGCAACGGAATGCACTTTCATTTGAAGAATGGCGAAATAAAGTAAAAAAGAAAGAAATATGCCAAACAAAAGTTGTTAAAAATTAATATTTCACCAAATGCAGTCTAAAACCCTAGAAATTCTATTATCTTGTCAAATTTAAACATTGCCTTATGAATTAATTTCTTAAAGGAATTTAATTATTTTAGAACGTAATTAAGAGAAAATATCAAATGGCATCAAAATATAATCGCCAAACCCAATTTAGAAAGTAAAACAACATTCTGTTATCCCAAACCCTTGACCTATGAACAAATTAACCGGCCTAAATATCCGTGTCACAAGATTGATCTCTATCACCATGCAAAATTTCGTCTACATCGGACCAGCCATTTAGGAATGCATATCGAATATACAAAGATACCCCCAAACAAACGAGAGAAAATTTTATTCCAAACTTTATACTCAAATCTTGTTTTTGTTATGGATTTTCAACCATTCAATTAAGAGGTACATTTTTCAGCCATTCGATTTGCAGTTGTGGTGTAATTATTAAAAAACATCGGTCACACAGCTGTAAATCAACTAAAGTTAAAATTCAGAAATTTTATTCGAGGATAATTAGTTATTTTTCTTTAAATGGAGCACTTTTCCTATAATCAAATTAATTTTTTTAGAACTTTCCTAAACGAAAATTAATGGTTCTTCTAAGTACACTTTACTTTTTAAATTTTAAGAATTTTAAATTTTCAAAATAAAACTATGCTTTTTCCCCGCACAAATCATCGCTTTCGAGTCCATTGAAATTAAAAGGTCTCGTTATTAATCGATTAACTATAAAGGAATTGGAGCACAGATGAAGTATGAGAAAACAATAGTTAATAATTTTTGTTGAAAAATGAGAAAATACTGAATACAAAATATGTATTATGAGGAAATATACGAATAATGAGAGAGTCTGCATATTGAGAAGGAGCCGTTTATCACTAGTTTGAAGAAAAATAGCCTGACAGTCCTGCTTTTTCCTATCGGCGATTCTCTCTCGTGTAAAGGAATGAGTAAATATGCGCCTTTTATGAATTTGTCATCCAGATAATAAAGCAGATTCTTAAGAAACCCTCAAGTCTGGTCTTTCGGTCAGATAATTATATCATTTATCAAAAGTTGGCATAGCTTTCAACTATAAACAACAACAGCTGATACTTGAATATTATTGGATGTTAAGCTAAGTTGACAAAGTGTTAAAGAACGCAAATAAGAAAAAAATACTCACTAAATGGTCTAAAAAATTTACTAATTATATTCACATTATTTGTCGTCACCAATAATAAAAATTAATTATATGTGTAGGGGAGAGTGGGACACCTTGGGACATAGCCCACCTTGGGACACCTTTATTTTCAGGCTTTAATTTGCAACCAGGAATTAGTTCTCATGTGTATTGATAGATGGCCTTCCTCTTCACTTCTCAAAGAATTTTGATGAAAATAGTGCTTATAGGTAAGGAACAATTTCATTTTCTTTGTTTTGAATAACCCAAAATTACATCAATGTGCATTTTAAAAAGTAATTTTTTTGAAAAAAAAATTAAAATATTTAAAAAAAGTGTATTGTTATGAAAGAAAATTCATTTATTATTATTTCTATGCTAATAAATAAATTGTATTGTTAAGCCTAACTGTATAGTAGTTACCAAAATATACGATGTAAAATGGGGCAGGTTGGGACACATATAGATGGGGCACCTTGGGGCATTTTGAAAAGCGTAAACAAATATCAATTTAAGCAAAATAATTAATATTTTGGTGCCTAATTTTTAATTGATTTAACATGTTTAAATATTAATTTATTAATCTTTTTTTTTATAGAAAAAAAATGGTGAGAAAAAGAAAAACAAACAGAAAGTATTCTGCTGTAAATGCTAATATGAATCAGCTGTAAATATAAGATTTATTAAAAAGTGTATTAACTCTGACAATTTTCAGCTATTTCTCTTTTATAACAGTTAATAAAAATAATTTGAACAGTATTTTGTATTTGTTGTTTAGTGTCCCAACCTACCCCATACAGTGGGGCAGGTTGGGACATTGGAAAGGTATTTTATTTCTTTTATTACTCTTTAACTAATTGAGATATTAAGTAGGTTTAATGTTTATAAGATGCAGATATGATGACAATAAATGCATGCATACTTATTTTTTTCAATTAGCTTTAAAAAAAATTCATAGATATGTTTAACTGAAAAGTGTCCCAAGGTGCCCCGCTCTCCCCTACTGA
This sequence comes from Pardosa pseudoannulata, assembly GCA_032207245.1. Classification (NCBI taxonomy): domain Eukaryota; kingdom Metazoa; phylum Arthropoda; class Arachnida; order Araneae; family Lycosidae; genus Pardosa; species Pardosa pseudoannulata. Next base: position 46,661,413 of record CM063501.1, read on the forward strand.
TGTACTTTCCTACTATGGTCAGCACGTGCACACACAGCTGTGGACTCCGAATTTTAATGGGGGACCCCTGCGGAGGAGTTATAGCTTATAGAGTGGCACAAGTGTAATGGTCAGGACCAGGCAGGGATGCAGCCGTGAGATATGGGAACAGGGACTAGGCAATAATGTCATTTTTCACCAAAGGGGCCATTTTAATGAGCCTACCTGCACACCCGAAGTAGATGCCGATGCGGAAAAATTTCACTAACAATTGATTGGAAAAGAGAAAAAAGGGCATTGAACCGAGGTGTAAAGTTGTGGGAAAAAAAGTTGAAAAAGGTTTCAAGGTCGGAAGCAGGGGTGTACGGATGCATCCAGATCCCGCAAGCAAGCCAGAGAGCCCGGGCCAGCAATATTTGAAACTCTATTCTTGTATTGTATTAAGAAAAATGCAGTAAAATATACCTTACAACAGTGATTATAAAGCTTTTCACACTGCGCCACCCTAAGGAAAAAAAGTAAAGAGACTATGGGACTATGAGAAAAAAGTGACTATGTAAAGGGTGACTAAGTAAAGGGATTATGAGAACTCAGTATGAGAACCACGGAAACAGAGGTAGATTAAGAATGGTTTAGGCCTGGGACACAAAAAAAATATTGAGCCCTTTTAAAAAGAGGGAGAAAGATGGGATTAAAAACACATACGGACAATATTTTAAAATAAATAAAATATTTTGTGATAATTATATCTTATTCGGTCAAAATGGAATATAATATTATGAACATAATTTTACTTGAAATTAAAATATGAAAATATTTAAATAATTTGTTTTCTAGATTTTAGTTCTGGAAGCTTATCAACTATCACTTTCATACTTTCAATCAAATGTCTGCTCTACGTAGAATAGTCATGTTATTTGATCTTTTTTTAAATTTTGCATTTCTAAAGTAATTTTTAACTCTATATTAAAGAAAGGGAGAATGAGAGATAGAAAGGGGGGAGATATTTTCCTCGATGTGTCTGACAATAGCATTCAACAAAGTTCTCAAAAACATTTACTGATAACACCCACTCTGCGCCAGGTTTGGTTTGGAGTCCTAAGGTTTACTTTTTTGCAACACGAGGGCTGGTGAGACCGGGACCTACAGCTTAAAGCTGATTCCGAACGTCTATGAACATTCATGCCACAATTGGATTCAAACCCACGCACTGCGATACCGAAGGCCAGCACCCTAACCCTAACCCATCGGGCATCGTTTGGCCTCTGCGACTGGTAACTGTGTTGTTTACCATTGAGAAATTGAAATCCAAATCAATAAGTTCACATATATAGAGATAAAGATATGTACACACATGAAAGATATGTGATCACATATATAGAGATAAAGATATTGTCAACCAAAAAACTAGTAAGAAATGAGTGAGACCACACAGCTTAATTTACTACGTAATAAAAACTGAACACTAACTATTAAGAAAAAATATACCTGATATTTTTATGCCTCTGTAAATAGGAGACGAGTGTCGTGAGCCGTTCCTGTATCATCTGATGTGGTGAACACCCCCTCGCTTCAGAAACAGAGCGTGTCGGACCGCTCTGCCGACCAAACGTTACCGTAAATAGCGCTCTCGATTCCACATGAGTGGAGGACTTGTAACTTTTATGGAAATTAAGAGCCACTTGTAGGCGCAAACGGCTGACAGTTACTCGCACAGTTCTGTATGTAATGATATTACAATGAAGATTTTTTTTTTACATTATAACCATTTCTAGTTTTTTCTTCTTTTTCTTCGTTACTGTTGATCTAGTGCAGTGGTCGGCAAAGTGCGGCTCCAGAGCAGCATGTTGCTCTTTGGCTCCTTAAGTGCGGCTCTGGCACAAATATCCAAGGAAGACGCAATAATATTTTCATTTTTAAAAAAAAACTTTTTAAAAAAATTACATCTTATTTTGGTAAATTAAAATTCTATAAATCGAGAATGTGTATAATTTTTTGTTTAAGTTAAAAGATAGATAGGTAATTAAAATTTATGTTGTTGTAAAAATACGTTACGAACATCGAGTTTAATTTTATTAGTTTTCGTAAAACTAAAATTAAAAACAACAAGATACAAACCGGACTTACTCAATCTTTCCAAGGAGATGCAAGCACATTTATCCTTTTACAGGCCGAATTGAGATCCAGATATATTTTAAATTATTTTTTTGCATATCTTGCCTTCTAATGTTTCAGTTAAGGTATGTTAGTTATTTAATTGTGGGAAAAACATTTTCTTTTACGATTTTCATGATGTTCCCAATTGGGAACATTGGCCACTTCTGACTATACACTGGACTCACTAATTGAGTAGAATGATGTATGTATTAAATATTAAATAAGAAAAATAATTAGAATGAATTTAAAATTTATTTTTAAATTTAAGCACAGATATCAATAAAGTTTAAAACTTATAAATTTAACACATTCGCTGCCACTAATTATGATATTACCATTCTCAGAAGCCGCATTACAAAAGAGCATATAACTTATCAAAGTCCTCGTTAGTGCGTCGTCGGCATACCAGGAGCTGCCGCTTTGACGCGTCAGTGCGTCGGTGGCAGCGAACGTGTTAAATGAAAACAACATTTTCTAAAACAAATATCAAAAGATGCAATTTTTTCTTGCACTTATTGAAAGCTAATCTTGCAATTAACGTGCACTGTGCACATCTACCTTGTGATGTTTGAGCAGGAAAATCCCTTTATCTCTGTGAACTTTGGGTACTGGTTGAGGCCCAACTTTCCTTGGGGCAATTCTTAGAAGAGCGGTTGTAACTTGTCGGCGAAACTCTAGGTGGGTCAGCTTGTTATATTTTCATGCGTTGCTGAATGTAAAATCCAACCAGCAATAACAGCCATGTTTAAAGCATTAACAAATAAATTCCACCACCAATTCTTTCTACGAAGCATTGGACGGAAGCTGCCTAACTTTCTATCTAGAAGGTCAACTTCTCCCATTCCAGTATTATATTTATGTATTAAATTTGGCTGTATTCTATTAAGTAGGAAATTTAGTTTTATTCAGTGTACTACTCATTTAGTGTAATAAAAGTTTACTAAACAAGCAGATTTGGATCCCAATTTTTTAAATTGTTGTAGTGTTCATATTTGGCTCTTTGGCTAATAAATTTGCCAACCACTAATCTAGTGTATTTATTTTTACAGAGAACAAGGTATTTTCGGAAATATAAAATGCGAGAGTTTAATCTGCTCATTCTGGAACAGAAATTACCAACAAACAGGATTGTTTTGTTTGAAAAATGTAGACGAAAATTTCGGTAAGCTATGCAATTAACTCTAGCTGAAATGATATTTGTGTTTCTCACATGTTCAAACTATAAAGTAATTAATATTACAACAAGAGCCAAAAATAATTACACCTCATATTCAACAACTTCCAAAAAATTTTATGCATTTTTCTTATTTTGAATTTTATTTACAGCAGTGAAAAATATATTCCTTGAAAATTTAAAATGTTATACGCTAAATTAACTTTACTACCAGAAAATAATCTATGTTTTATTTATCTTTATTTATTAAAAATTCTAAAACACTCTTGCAACTTTTTTAAAACTCTTACAAAAGCTTTTAAAATCAGTCGGTTTTAAACACCGAGAGCAAATTTTGCAAATATCCGCTTGAAAGAATGCGGAATATTCTAAAGAACATGCTTTAAATGGTGGAAAATCTGAAATTCTGTAATCTTTAAAACCAACAAAACCATTTGTTTGGCCTTCATCTTCGGATTTCCTTTTATTTACTTTATGCACATTTTGGGAGCATAACAAAATGTTTTGTTCTTTGAAGGAACTCCGATGAAGCGATTGCACAAACAATGCTTTTTTTTTCTTAAAAGGTATCGCGTCTATTCATGGAAGAAAGTCATTCTTCTTGTAATTAAGGAACTATTAGAAAATAACAAAGTGTTGCCCTTCCTACATAGCCACCCAATGAAAATGTTATTGAAAATTTTGATTTTTAAATTATTGGCTAATCGAGAGGGAAAAAGCAAAAATTTCAATATACGTTTCTCCTTATAGGTTGAAAGATTAGCCGGACAAAACGGGGATGTTATAAAATAGAATCAAGTATAAAATGCCTAACTTTCATGGAAGTACATAATTTTGTTATTTAAAATTTAAATATCATTTTTTCGGCAAACAATAAGTATTTTCATAAAAAAGAAGCTTTAATGTCAAAGTTTAATAATGTTTAATAAAATGTATAAAGAGTTAGGAACAGAAGGCTATATTTTTTTCCTCTTATCAGTGTTATTTTTATTATTTCTAGATCTCAGAAAGTACAAAATTAGTCTCTTCTTGTCTTTTGTGTAACTCTATGGTCTCTGCTAATTTCATAAATGTTTTTCTCCTACTCAGGAATAATTACTCCGAGACCTACAGCTTCAAGCAAATTTCGTTTTGAGTTAAAATTAATAATTGAAAACTTGAATTATAAGAACCCGAGAAATGGTTTTCAACAAAACTTTATCTTAAAATTTTGTCTCCCAACATAATAGGTTATTTTAATAACTTTCCTTCTTTAAATAATTTGTTATATTTCTAATAAAAATCTGATGCTGTGTATTCTCAAAAAGTAGAGTTGTTCTCGCAAAAGGCTTTTTGGTGTAGAATATAAAACTCTTTACCAAGTGGGTAGATTTACCTTTATAAACAGTCTCACTTGAGTCCTATTGCTCACAAGTGGTTAGTATAGTATAATATTAATAATTCTCTCACAACTACTGATCTAGAGAATATCATCACGTCGAATAATACAACACACTATATTGTGGAAGCTGAAATGCATAAAACTATGATTACGAACTGCTGTTAATTTTAATTGCTGTGAACTTCAATTAAATTTAGGTCACTATTTTACCAATTTTACCAAATAAATCAGAAAAAAATATAAATTCTACAGGGTTTGACAAGATAGATCCTTGTCGGAAAAATAAAATACTTTCTCCTATCTTATCGATAAGACATTTTCATCACCCAAATATTTCAATCTATATATACGAGGGTTGGAACTTTAATAGTTGCAACTATTTATTTACATGGAATACAAAAGTGATTCATATCACAATGTTTTACAGTTATTCAATATAGTCGAACGCATTGTGTATAACCCGTTTCCAAGGATATGGAAGTCGAAGATCGATTGTAGCAGCGCTTGTTCTGTTTTTTTTTTATAGTTCGAATGCATCGGTCTATTGACAGAAGAATCTCTAGAACAGTTCTAGCGCGAATGACACGAAGTGGTTCCTTCATCTTAGGAATTAATAAAAAAGTCACAATGGCTTACATTTAGAAAGTAAGGTGGATGGTATTGCCCAAAATCACACTGTCCTGTTGTACGACCTCTGGGACATTGAATTTTTATCCAACTTAGTTGTTCTTGTTTGGAAACCATCCTGACAACACTTTAAACCGCAAGCTAATACAAAGATCAGTTCTTTGCCTCACTCCACATGCGCATGACAAAGGAAGAATGATTCTTTTTGCTGAGAGGTAAGGTAGGTATGTAGCTCAAGTGTGGTATACGCGATATTCTTTCGTTTTGTTACGTAGTGTTTTTACAGCATTGTAGCCACTATTAAAGTTCCAACCCTCGCATATGAGTGGATGTATTTTTGTATATTTCTATGTATATATGTTCTTCATAAAAAAAACCACGCAAATTCCGGAAAAATTTTTCAAATTTTCCACATCATTCTTTGAAAGACCCAAAAGAAAAAACAATAGCTATTGCTATGAAGTTCTACAACATTCAACCGAACGCTGGCCGATTGGTTAGGGTGCTGATCGTCGGTACCGGAGTTCGTGGGTTCGAATCCCACTATGGTATGGATGTTCGTAGCCGTTCGGAATCGGCTTTAAGCAGTAGGTCCCGGTCTCATTAGCTCTCGTGTGCAAAACAGTAGACCGTAGCGCTCCAAACCAATCTACAACTGCCATCCTGTCACGCAGAACCACTCCTTAACGGATATTGCAGTTGCAAGACGAAGATAGAGGGCAGCACAACTGCTTTAGTTTATTAGTTCATAATGCGACTTAAATATTTTTTTCCAATGATGGGTTTCTGGCTACACACTGGCTAAACGTTTGATTTTATGCTCCCCAGGCATCATATTGCATCCCTAGATTGAGATAAACTTACGTTAGACTAAATGCTGTGATGCAATTCTAAAAAGGACACATCTACAAATTTGAGAATAAGATAAAACCTTAAAGTTATTTTTAAAACCTTTTCTTCATCTGTGTGCATTCAGTAATGGGAGAACCCAGATATCATGAATACTTGCAGCAAGTTTGAATTTTTCTGGATAATATCTTGTCTTAACAAATTTGCGCTGCAAACGTGCTGCAAAACTGTTGCAAATTAGACGGAACATAAAGAGACCACTCCTTTACAACGCCATTTTGCTGCAAATTGCAGTCTTGCTAAGTAGACAAGAAAGACAAAGAAGTAAAGACAATGGAAATTTTAAATCAAATTATCGTAGTTTATTCACGTTTACTCAACTGAACGAAACTGCTCGCAAACACTGTACATTCTGTTTAAATAGTTGTTAGTACCAGCCAATTAGCAATCTCCTAAAAGTAAGCTTAAGCGTCATGAATCTACTTTTAGCTATGCAACCTGAAATAACTTACAGGGGAACATTCGAGCACATTCACAAGAGTTGCCAGAAAGGAATACCGGAAAAATAGAATAGGGACAAAAAGAGATAAAAATATCATTACATGTACGTACATATATAAATTCATATGCTCGGGCAACTCTGGGAGCTTTACCTACTAACAAATAACTACAAAATTAAGGATTTACACAATTTTATGACTAAAATCATTAAATTTATCATTAATCATTAAATAAAAATGGAAAAATAGTAATTTTTTAAATTAGCTTTAAAAGTTACAGGTAGATATGACTTCTGTATACACTTTTACAACATATTACTTACTTAATGAATGTTGTAATTATGTTATTTTTTATTCTTACTTTTACATGTCATTAAGCATTCATTCCTTGATAAAAATTCAGAAACAATTCAGTAATAATTCAGTAAATAATAATAACAATATAAAATCATTAGTAACAATAATAATAACAATGTTTTCAATTGGAATCGGTATTTTTTACTAATTTTCAGTGATACCATTTAGTTATCAAATTCTCATAAGATTATATTATTAACACAACATAAATCTTATCTAAAAGCATTTTCTTCCCAGTACTAATACAATTGTACTGAATGATCAGGAAATCTTTTTCTACAGAGCCACTTTTCTGCAGTGATGAAACAACTCTGTAAACCTTGCCGAAAGAATCAAGAATACTATATTTCTAAAGGAGGAAAAGAAATATTACAGAATTATTTTCTGTCAAGACACGGAAAGACAAAGTCAAGCAAAATTATATTGTAATAGAAGTAGTGTTTTGAAGCCTTTTACCAACACAGCAGTCTCGTTAAATAAAGAATACTGGTAGCGAAAGATAAGTAAACACATTCCGATTGTTGACATTTCAGCTTACCCCTTTTCCAAAGGTACAGTTCTGACGAATAATTATGTATCGGAAAGAAAAAAAAGTCATCTTATTTTTGTTCCAGTGTGTTGATACTAATCTTTTAAAGATAAAATGAAGTACTGGGATACTTTCACTTTCAATAGATTCATTAAGATTCATAAACGTGAAAAATAATGAACAGTTAAAAACAGCTGAATGTATGTGTGTTCATATATATATATATAATATATATAAATATATATATTATATAAATATATATATATATATAATATATATATATATATATATATATATATATAATATATATATATATATATATATATATATAACACATATAATATATATATATATATATATATATATATATATATATATATATACATATAATATATATATATATATATATATGTATATATATATTATATATATATATATATATATATATATATATATACATATATAATATATATATATATATATATATATATATATATATATATATATATATATATATATATATATATATATATACATATATAAAATTCTGTCCATGTGTTTGTAATAGAACTCTTCCTAAACGGCTGGACTGATTTTTATGAAATTTTGAACAATTATGAACAAGCACGATACTCGTTTTAAGTCAAAGGGATGAGCCTTTCGTTTATAACGAGCACCACAGGCGTGAAAGTACGACTTATGCTCAAGTGTGTCCTTTAACCTTTAAAATTTAATACTCTCTTTCCCATACTACCGATTACAAAATTAAAAAAGAGAGGGAGGGTAAGTTGCTACTTAGGGAAATGGTATTTTGTTTTTGTACTTAGGGAAATGGTAGCCTTAAAAAGGGTGAGAACCATTGTAATAACTTTG
>CM063501.1:46674838-46677338 GCA_032207245.1 Pardosa pseudoannulata
AATACTAAATAAATACAGATAAATAAAGATATACGATAATGAAATATTAAATTTTTATTCACGAATAACAACGGAAATCAAAAACCACTTAATTTTCAATTCAAGAGACAAATTAAAAATGCACTAAAGGATTTATCGGTAGAAATGTTTTAATCAGTCTTCAGTACAATAAATTGATTTCTTTAATTTGTTTACATTTTAAGCCGTTCTTGGAGAACCTCAACGTATAAACGGAACTGATTAACAACGGTCCGAAATTCGGCATCAGAATTATAACAACTAAAAGCAACAACTGCGCCACGCATCTACTGAGCAATTTACAGTCGTAAAAGAGACTATTAGAGTAAAAGTGTGTTTGTAGGGGAGAGGACTAATCTTATTATCTAATGGTTAAGCCCGATGGGGACAGCAAATATCCTGTCTATAATGAAATTAAATGTTGTAAGCGATGTTCCTTGCAAGAACATTTTCTTTAAATATCATCGCAATACAACTTTCCCTGAACTGGTGTATTACTTGTTAATGAGAATTCTTATTTTGACTTTTGAAAGTACAAATATATTTACTGAACTTTTACTTATGCTACTAATTCTGACTGCTTCTTTTGCTCTTTGTAATTTTGTTCTTCATTAATTAAGAACCTAAGTATAATTTTACATCTATTATTTTTTACATTTATGTTTATTTCTATGTAAATTCAAACAATGCAATGCATTCCCGATACTGAATAAAAACTATTAAACATTCGCAAATTTTTATAATATGTTTTTATAGTATTTATTGAGGAAATATTTCTATAGCCTTCTATGGTTATCTAATAGCCTCTATATCGTTAATCAATTAGTTTAACTTAACAAAGTTATATCGATTTTAAAATTACAGATATGGTTTTTAATGACACAAAAATCTGATGTGAATGCCATATAACTTCATAATGTATCTTTTAAATTATCTATATTTTTTCTATTTTTAATGTATGATTTCCTATTTTAAATGTAAAATTATCACTTGCACATACATTTAAAGGTTGAAACTTTCTCAAGGTTAATTTGTAGTCTGAGAAGAAATCAAGTGCTGTCATCTGGCGGCTACCGTCAGCGTTTTTATCTGTTATATTGAGATTTTGTCGTTATATTCATATTTCGATATAAACCGAAATTTCTCACAATTACAATGCCTCGTTTACTGCATACAAGACTATAATAAAACAATAAAACAATAAAAAAATTCAAAATAATTCTCTAAAAATCAGATACCAAACAATTTTATATTCGATTTTACTTGTTTGAAAATGAACTTAATATGCATTTTTCTTAATTGCATGCAAAAAAAAATCGACATTTATGTTCTCATTGCCGTACATCAATCGCATTAAAATGCATTATATTGTTATTTTCGCCATATACAATGCGGATTGCAATCAAAAATAGAAATGCAAAAGCAGATGTCATAACAGCTCTACATATGAAATTTCAATCTTCTACATCTAATCGCTATGTGACATAACGTACTCTTAGAGATCACAACCTAATTATTCAAAATTCTCTCAATTATGGTCAAAACGAATATTTAAAGTCTCAAAATGAAATTTTTTCTGTGTGTGCGTACATATGTAGTGCCTAAAATTGACAAAATTGATTGAGACATAATGAAAATGAGTATTACATTAGATATCTAAACACTAAAATTCTGTCATAAATAACGCTATCATAATAATTCTTTTACATTAAATAAGAAATTATCGTTATTTTGAATTGTATTAACAAAAACTTTCCTTGTTCACATTTTAAAGCAAATTATCATTGACATATGATAATTTGTTTCTATAAAACAGCTTTTATGTCGTTAATCAATTAGTTTAACAAAGTTATATCAATTTTAAAATTACAGATATGGTTTTTAATCATGCAAAAACCTGATGTGGACACAACCTGACTTCATAATGAATGTTTTAAATTATCTACATTGTTTTCTATTTTAAATGCAAAATTACCATTTGTACAAACCGCTAAAGGTTGAAAGTTTCTCAAGATTATGGTGTAGTCTGAGTAGAGATCAAGTACTGCCATCTGGTGGCGACCGTCAGTGTTTATTTCTGTTATATTGAGATTTTGTTGTTATATTCATATTTCGATATAAACCGAAATTTTTCACAATTATAATGCATCTTTTACTGTTATGGTATAGTCTGAATAGAGATCAAGTACTGTCATCTGGTGGCGACCGTTAGCGTTTTTATCTGTTATATTCAGATTTTGTCGTTATATTCATATTTCGATATAAACCAAAAAGTTTTCACAATTATAATGCATCTTTTATTCCATACAAGGAAATAACAAAACAATAAAAATTAATAATTATTCTTTAAAAATCCTAGATTTCAAACAATTTTACATTGGATTTTATTTACTTGTTTAAAAATGGTCTTAATATGCGTTCTTTTAACTGCACGCAAAAAATTCGACATTTATGCTCTCATTGCCGTGTATCGTTCGCATTA
>CM063501.1:46694838-46714838 GCA_032207245.1 Pardosa pseudoannulata
AATTTAATAATTACTCTTGTGTCTTTCCGTTAATAGAAGAATGAACTAATGTATTTCTATTTTGTTCATATTTCTAGTTGTTACGATGGCAACTAATAACTGAAATCTGGTTTTTCGATGCAAAGGAATTAATCTCAGGCTCAGAACGGAAAACTAGAACTTCGAAATATACTACCTTACTCCAGTTCATCAACTTCTTTACCAGTTTCTCAAAATCACTAACTAAGCAATAAAAGTTAACTCATCCATTAATATGAACTAGATTCAGTCTTTTACTTGTTTAGATGTGGTTTTTTTTCTATTTATGGTGGCATTTAAAAGGCTAAAAGAAACTTTTCAGGAAGAGTGGTATACGTAATATTACATCAAAAACCGAGAGCACAAAATGTCATATCACGCAATATTACATCCAAAACAGGTAACATTAAATAGGTTAAAACAACTACTCAATTTATTTTTAAATGTACTATTATTATTGCTATAACATGTTACAAATTAAACACAAAAAAATTTTACTTTTATTAATTATTAACTTTTAGTAATTACATTTATTACGTTTTATTAATTATAATTTATTAATGTTTTACATTTTTATGCAATATGATTTGAGTTTGATAATAAAAAATGTGGTCAGATCAGGATAACTAGATTTAAAGCTAGGGATGATTCTAAACCCGATACTATAAAACGAAATCTTTCAATATTTTGATACCAAATACTCATAAAAGTGAAATTGTAAATGCAATTTTAAATTATAAATATATTATTAATTATTAATTAAAATTAAAATTATTAATTTATTATTATTGCTATAACATATTACAAATTAAACCAAAAATTATTACTTTTATTAATTATTAACTTTTAGTAATTACATTTATTACGTTTTATTAATTATAATTTATTAATGTTTTACTTTTTTATGCAATATGATTTGAATTTGATAATAAAAATATAGTATTATCACTATAACTAGAATTAAAGCTCGAGACGATTATAAACCCGATACTATAAAGCGAAATATTTCAATAGCTTGATACCAAATGCTTATAAAAAATAAAATTATAAATGCAATTTTAAATTATAAATGAAAGAAAGTAACTTATTCTTTTAAATACCAGTGTCAGATTGGACCTAAAATTTACCAGGTTTTTATAATTATACTATGTTTTCAAAGAATAGATATTTAATACACTGAAAATTAACTAAATTTCAAGGATTTAATGAGATTTAAAATTATTCTTTATTACAATAAAACTTAATTATAAGTATAAATTGTAGATGATTTAAATCATAAAATTAAATGATGTTATATATTTAAAAATATGAACATTCATGCAATAGTTCCAGAATAAACATATACGTAATTACAAAAAATCACGTTTTTAGAAAAAAAAACGACGTTAAAGATTATTTTGCAATTTATTATTTATGAATCATCAGATACATTTTACTGTATATAGCATTACATTGCATAGACTTGTACAAAAATTGTAAACTAAAAATAACAGTATGTCTATACACATATATTCCTAAAAAATTGACATTTTAAAAAGTTGAAAGGTGGTGAGATCACGTAAAAGATTTCAAGAAGGGAAAAATATTAAAAGAAAAAACGCTAAACTAGAAAATTCAGTCTGCATTTTCTAGTGTTTAGACAAATTATTTTATTTCCATTCTATAATGAGCTTTAGTAAATTAATGAAATACATAAGTTTGGGTGAAAACTAATTCTTCAGTGATAGAATCAAAAAGAGAATTGTTAATGGTTTCTACTTAATACTTCGGCTTTACTTGTCAATTGCGTGCTTAAGTTCTAAGTTGCCTAAGAATCTTGCTTAAAATTATCTTGCGATGTATGGACTTTTAGTTAACTGGCTAATTGGAAAACCCTGTTACAATATTTCATTCTCTTAAACTGTCCAAATCAACGACATATAGACTTAGAAAGCAATTGATTAAACCTGCTAAATCTAAGAATCTAACAAGTGCGAAATTTTTAAACTGATGCAAGCAAAATCACGATCGCTTGTGCACTTGTTAATTTCAACGCATAAAGAGAAATAGTACCACAAATATGTAATAAAAAATTATTTTTTTCATTGTGTGAAGTAGTTCTAAACTTGATATTTAAAAATTTTAGAAATTATTTAAGCATCTGATTTTATGTTTTGGGGAATTAGTCCTATAAAATACATTTTACAGGACTTTTACTCTTTGAGTTTCTTTTAATTCAACCCATTTAAGAGACTAATGATATTTATTTGTGTTCAAGAAATAATTAATAGATTTTTGTACAGGTTTTCTACAATATATAAAATAAAACTGTGTATGGAAGGAGCCGTAATTTGTTTATTTATTTTTTATATAAAAATAAATACAAGAAACTGAAAAATTTAATTTTTTTTATCACCATATCAGTAAATTTTATTAGAAAAAAATTTAGACATACTTGAAAATCCATATCAGAAATATATATGTGTGTGGAGAAAACTTTAATAGATCACAACTAATTCAAAAAGTTTTTAAATATGTATTTAAAATAAATGTTTTGGTCAAATGCATTTTACTTTTCTAAATAGGCTAGAAACTGAATTTTAAAATAGAATCCAACGACAAAATTTATTGTAATAGCTAAAACTCAAAAATATTTGAAAGTGTACTCTCGTAGAATGAGTTCAAAGTGATGAGTGTTGTGTTAAAAAAGTTGTTACTCCAATCGATAGTGGGTTGTTGTGAATTTATTAATTTTGTGCTTCATTAAAGTGTTTTAAAATATTACTTGTGGGGTGCTATTTTCGACTAGCGTGTGTTTTTGCCTGGTAGTGCATCAACAATGAATAAGAAGACCCGTTAAATCATGCTTAAGATCTTGATAAATATAAGTATATAACGCTAATCATAGTATATAAAGCTGTAAGAAGCTAACTTACACTCAAAAGCCAAAACATTATGACCACCTGTCAATACCGAGTTGGCCCACCTTTGGCGCGCAACACAACTACAACCCGCCTTGGCCTGCATGCATACGCCTTCGTATATGGCCGGATACAGATTGTACCAGATGTTTAACCCTCTGACTGCTCATCCCGCGATTTCCACGAGCATGTGTTTTTCTTCCTTTATTAAGAAGCACATTCGGCCTTTGCATATATATACATATACATATATATATATATATATATATATATATATATATATATATATATATATATATATATATATATATATATATATATATATATATATATATATATATATATATATATATATATATATATATATATATACATATATATATATTTATATATATGTACATATATATTTATATAAATATATATATATATATATAATATATATACATACATATATAAACACATACGTACATACACATATATAATACATATATATACATATATATATATATATATATATATATATATATATATATATATATATATATATATATATATATATATATATATACATATATATATATATATATATATATATATATACATATATATATATATATATGTATATATATATATATATATATATATATATATATACATATATATATAATATATACATACATATATAAACAAACACATACATATATATATATACATATATATACATATATATATACATATATATATATATACATATATATATATATACATATATATATATACATATATATATATATGTATATATATATATATATATATATATATATATATATATATATATATATATATATATATATATATATATATATTATATATATATATATATATATATATATATATATATATATACATATATATATACATATATACATATATATATACATATATATATATATATATACATATATATATATATATACATATATATGTATACATATATATATACATATATATATATATACATATATATATATATATATATATATATATATATATATATATATATATATATATATATATATATATATATATATATATATATATATATATATATATATATATATATATATATATATATATACTTGAACTATCCAACAAAAAAATACGCAATTTTAAAAGAGATCTCGGTTTACAAATTGAGCAGTCAGAGGGTTAAGCAACGGTTACACAAATCCGAGATATTGCGAATTGGTGGTCTTTGAACTCTGAGCTGCCGTCCCATGACATCCCAATTGTGTTCTATCGGATTGAGATCCGGTCAGTTAGGCGGGCAGGACATTAACTGGAATTCAGCATCAAGTTCCTGGAACCACTCCAACATAATTTTAACCTTGTGACACTTTGCGTTGCTCTGTTGGAACATTCCATTTCCAGATGGAAAAACAGAGGCCATGTAAGGGTGCAACTGGTTCGCAATGATGTTCAGATACCCTGTAGCATTCATGGTCTGCTCTACCACAACCACGATCCCCAGAGACGCCCAGAAGAATGTCCACCAAAGCATAATACCTAAACCACAGGCCTGTGTATGACCTAATGTACATTCAGGAAGCAACTGTTCGCCTGGAAGACATTACAATCTGCCCTGTATCAAAATCGCTTAGAACTGCAGCCTTTCCCATAACACACCGTGACACACATAAGTGAAAGAATGATTTTGCAGACTCTTCAGCAGCAGTTAAATACCATTTCCACCTGATCACGTGCATTCCACGTCATCCAGACGAGTTCATTGCAAAATGTAGGGGTGGTCATAATGTTTTAGCTCTTGAGTGTACTTTGCAATGATATATAACTAAAAATAACAATAACATATAATTATTTTATTACCTAGTTTTTTAATAAAAAATTAGAATAACACATATAAAGTAACATCTAAGTTAGACCGGGAAAATTTATTCTTTTTTAATCCCACAAAAAGAAAAAGCTTAAGTACTGAATGTATAATATTGGCAATAAAAACTAAAATGAATAAAAATCATTCATTTGGGGGTTCACCCCAAAACATGTATTTTAACTTTTCAATAATGTGGATGTCTTTTATAAGTGGGAAAAAAAACTCCCTTTTATTTCGTCATACATTTTATCAGGAAATGAGTAGAACTCAAAACAAAATATCAACAAACACTTATCACAAAAAAAGAAAGATCTGAAAAAGCCGTTTGATTACTTTCGAACATATTATCATTACTGAGTGTTGTTCACTGTAGCTAAATTCTTCTAGCCTCGCCGAGAGCCATGAGTAGACTTTACTGTTTCGAAGGCAATGGACTCTTAACATTAGAAGAAAAAAAGAAATGAAAAAAAGGGAAGGGGTTGTGTGACACAAGACTCCAAATTGTCGAATGCCACAAAAGCAAGCTATTATCTTCGCAAAGCACAGCTGAATAAAAGCGAGTCGTGTTAAAGTAAACGATGTGAAAAGTTTGCTTCGTAGTTCTTTTTATTTTCTCTTTTAAATTGATAATAGGTAGTGATATGGGAGATATTTAAGTCCAATATAAAAAAAAGTTATTTCATAGATGCTGCAGTTAGCTCACAGATAAACCTTTCTCATTTTTAAGAAGTGTTGAAACAGATTTCAAAATATAACTTATGAAGACTTGTGTAATGGAAGCAGTTTTCAAAAGTTAAATTACTCATATCTCAAGTGAAATAAATATTACTTTATCTTCTAATTAACATTAAATGTTGAAATGTAACAAGAAAGAGTATCTAGAATATTGCATTCACATGCTTATTCAAGAGTAATCTAGAGCAACCCAAAAGTATGTTTATCCTGTGTACTTTATATAAATATACTAACCGCTCAGCTCCCAGCTTTTGGTTTGGATACACATAGTAACGTCAAGTGGTCTTTTTGAAAGTACTTTTGGAGTACTTTATTTTATTTTAAATTTTACTAAAAAATTACGTAGTTTATTAAAAAATAACTAAAGATTAATTTTAAAACAATTTTAGCCGTTATAGAAAATGAAAAAAAAATTTCTTCTATTAACTTTTTATGTTAAATAATAAATAAATGCTATATACATATATGTGTGTGTGTCTTTCTGTCGAATATATATATATATATATATATATATATATATATATATATATATATATATATATATATATATATATATATATTCTAGGGAAAAAACCTGTAAAAACAGACAAAAATATTGGCACAACAGATAAAGTAAAAAATATGCACATTTATTGAAACATATTATGCAATGGTTATGTTATTAAGCTGTTTAATTCGAGAATATAAAACCCAACTTAAAAATCTTATTATACACACACACACACACACATATATATATATATATATATATATATATATATATATATATATATATATATATATATATATATATATATATATATATATATATGTATATATATGCATATAATATGTATATATATATATATATATATGTATATATATATATATATATATATGTATATAACATATTATGTATATATGTTATATATATGTATATTATATATGTATATGTATATATATGTATATATATGTATATATATATATACATATATATATATATATATATATATATATATATATATATATATATATATTGATCTACATATTCATATATATATATATGTATAAATATAGAGATCAATATATTTATATATTGATATTTATATATTGTTATACGGAATATTATTGAATATTATAAATTGATATTTATTTGTCAAGAACATGGGTTCCTATGTACCCCGCTTCCCCTACCACCCTGCCGTCCGTGTTACCTATGTGGGTATATGTGGTTTATATAAATTAATTTGGAGGTACATGGACAATATTTGTGTTGTATGAAAGGTTTCATGTAAAATAAAATATTTGTTACCCATTTTCATTTTTACAAAAGTTAAAATAAAGAGCAATAAATAAATGGGTAACATTTTTTTGTTCACTTAAAACAGGATGAAGGTTTGATGGCTTATTGTCAACGGCTCTTTGTTCTGACCTCAGACAAATATTTCAAGTGATACTTCACTTAGTTATCTCCCATTTGGTGAGGACATTCCTAACATTTTGTGAGGAAAAATTCATAAACTCAGATGAATCCATACTGATGCAGGAACAGCTTATTGAATTATTCAGTTATGGGGAGTTGTTTGAAAAAAGAGGATACTATAAATTTTTGTTAGAAAACATATACCGATTTTATACCTTGCTTTAGGAGTCACTATGAAGAAGCTATTACCAGCCTTTTCATTTATAATAAAGAATTAATATTTTTATGAGCCTTATTACGAAAAGACATAGATAAGACATAGATTATAGAAATCGACTGGAAATTATTTCTTGGGAGAACTTACTAATATTATTTACAAATATAGAGCCGTACTTAAACTGATATTAACCCATCCGGGTCACTTATCCCATTAGTAGTATTGGAAAATAATAAGTTTTTGATTTAAAACGTAAATAAGTTCAATATATTACTTATCAAAATGCTTAAGTATATTTTATTATATGCAGAAATCGAATTACTTTATGCAATTATGTGTTTCGTTTACATTTTATTTTTACGTTAATATTTAAAACCAAGGTTAATTTGTAAATTTATAATTATTTATTTATAATTATTTTTTTAGAGTTCAGGCGAAAATTTTAAGAAATAGTGGTCAAGAAAATTCAGAACAAAATAGATGTCTATTAACTTTTTATTAGCTTTATTAGCTTTTATGCTTATTAATTTTACTTTATTAATCTATTAGTTCTCTTGTAAGCCTAAATCTCAGATGAGTTTTAAAATTTAAGTAGACAAATTTTATAACACGTTTCATACATGTAGGCTTCAAACCTTATTTTGTTCTGATAGCTTTTGCAGAAAAAAAATTGAAAATTTGATATCTCAGATTTATTTAAGTGAATACAGAAGCAAAATATTTGTGTTTGGTTTTTGTCTCTTTATTATAAATAGTTTTTCTTAAATGCTATTTATAACAATGTAAAAATTTGATAAAAATGCAAGGTTTATCAAGTAACTCTTTATTCTTGAATTTGTAGCCTTTTTACGGGCATTCCAGCTAGACCATACTGACTTCGTAGGGCGTTCCTTTTGGATGAGGAATCTGCTGTTCGAACCCCTCTGTTCACATGGTGGGTCTAATGTCACTTGGTCATACCAAGCCCAAATGAACGATGCTCTTTCGAATTAAGGCAGAAATGTAAGCCTTTCATTGTTAACGAGCACCGTTGGGGTGAAAGTACGGCTTTGCTCGAACACACACGACAGAATTATTTTTATTGACCGGTCGAACTCATTCATATACTCATTCATCCATCCGCAAGTCCGAATTTAGATCCAAGCCAGAGACCGACTCATCCCGGATTCAGTACCCCAGAAGTATAATTTGATATGGAAACTTGGAGGACTTTGCAGTCACGACATATTTGACGTATTTATCCCAACTGCCATTAGCAACACGTCGATCTTTGGCCGAGGTGAGAACAGTAACACGCCACCTTTCGGTTACGAGACTGACGCTCTATCAACCAGGCTACTGCGGCCCTCCTCTGTTCACATAATTCCTTGTAGCCTTTCTGAATTGGCTTTAGGCAGTAAGGTCTGATTTAGTTAGTTCTCACGTTGCAAAATTTGAACTCTGCATTCAAACCATCTTACGAGGCCATTTGAATTTTATATAATATAATAAAGCTGAACTACTTATAGTTTCAACATAGCCTAAAACACCAAGTAAAATATAACAATTTATAAAATTATTTTATAAATTGTTATATTTTACTTGGTGTTTCTATTGTTATTGGTGATCTATTATTTTCATATAAATGAGCGACTGGGTTAAGAAATATAATTGTGTCGCATATTTTTGAAAGAACTAAAAGAAATTTTTAAAAAGGAGGCTATCAAAACCATCTGCCCTTCATAATTCAGAATTTAAAGAAGTATTCAACTTAAATACTACGGAATTCAAAACTTTACTCGACTAATTTGTACTTCAGAATTTTTTTTTCTTAGCTCAGTCGACAAAGTCTTAGCTTATATCCGATAGGATGGGAGATAGAGTAGCTAGATGGCTAAAGACTGTTCACTTCGTACGCGATTGGAGCATTGAAAATAGATCCGTGTTTGCAATGTCCTCCAAGTTTAAATAATTAGCCTGAGTTTAAGAGTGTTCTGCTGTGTTCCAACATCCAAATTACGAAGGGCAGTGTTACTTGTATAACGTAGTTTTCATTAAGCTATATGTGCGCAACGAGTAGGGATAAAAGAGTAACAGGTTTACAGCCGAAATCTAATACTTACTAGCATATAGCCCGTCATATGACGTGATCAGTAAAATTTTTAATTTTCCAGAATTGTAAAGAACCCTATGTGGCTGGAAAAAAATGGTTTGTTTTTTTGGTTGAGAATTATCTGGTACACGTTTAATAATTTGTTTATCTTCATACTCCTCTAAAGTCTCACGATACTGTGAATGCAGTTTAGAATCATGTCCAATTCATTTAAAAAGATAATTTAGAGTTTTCTTAGCTACGATGAAATTATCGATAAGTTCTTCTCAATTTTTTTTGTCATAGTAATTAATGGAAGTAAAGGAATGAAACTATCATTTCCACTACACCTGGAGGTAGATAGAATTTGTTGTTAATACCGATGATAAAATTTTCATTGAAACAAAAAATAATCGATGATTAAATTTAAAATTATCACATATGTACCTAATCTATTATTTAAGCCAATTATAAAAGAAAATTATTTATGTAATATGTAAGTTCAGTGATAAAACGTATGAAAATAATGCAGACGATATTTAAGTAATTTAAAATAAGAAATGATTAATAAAGATGATTAAAAGAATGGCGTCATAATGCTAGAAAAATGTTATTTCACCTATTTATTATGTGACAAATTCATAAATTTAATCACCTCTCAAACGAGGAAAATAGGGTTTGAAATAATGGCATTAAATGCTATAAAAGGGAAGAAGGGTGGATTTCGAACGTTGCTAACTCTAAATCATCAAGAATCCAATATGAATGCTAGGTATAACCGCTTCATATATTCGAGGACAGACGAACAGATATCTTAGACTATTGTTATATAGGGAATGTATTTGATCACTGTATAGCGGTTAGATAGTTCTATAATATGCCTCCTGCACAGGAAAAATATTTTAGGTGTTAGTAGTTGCTTATATTAGTGCTTTTAACTCCCACAAAATTATGTTTCATCTCGTCTATGAATTGGAAAGCTTGGAACTCGGACTATTCTAAAATAATTGTGTAAAATTCATGAAAAAGTAATCATCAGATATTTATGACATACGGCGTTTTTAATTATTTACTCTATGACTTTGAGCCAAAGTGCGGTAATTAAAGAATTTTTCTGAAAGCTAGCCAAGAATGCCAGGAAGAAGATTTTCAAATTGCGTAACACGCAGCGAAGGGAAGTAATATTTTATATAGATAGATAAGGATGATACCTTAAAATGCATGGAAATTCAAGCGACAGTTATAAATTTCACAATATTAGGAGCTATTTTTCTACTATAACTAAGCATACTTATTCTACCGTTTTAATTATTTTAATGAAAAAGGCATGCACATCGTTTCGTTTGCATGAATAAATCTCGCAGCAAAAATAATGGCTCCCTCGTCGAAGCACTGGAGATGTTCTTTTTTATTCCTCCAAAAACAGTAATTTTCGGCGCGTGTCCAAGCATTATGCCGCCGTGTTTTTGATAGAGAACAACGTCTAAATCTGGGCTGCAAATCGTCGAATCTCAAAGGAACATTTGTTACAGGAAAAAAAAGAAATGGGATAAGAATCCGGGATAGCCTCTGAAGAATTAGTGTACTTCGCATTTCAGAAGCATTAGCCGAATAAATTGAGTTCATTTGAACTGAGAAACGATGCCAGCGCCATTATGGTAATTGACGCTCTTGTTAAATTCCATGGGTACAAGTGAAATTGCAATTAAGTTATTTAAACCACTTCTATATTAATAAGAGTCATCTATCCAGTAATTATATAAGCTAAGTTTTAATAATAACTTACAGCGATTTCGATTTAATTTAGAATATAAAGTATATATGGCAGGAATCCAGCTTATTAATTCACCTATTCAATTGCTGTAATGATGTCAAATTCCATCATACAATTATTTTAAAGCTTTTACATTTCTATTTTTACTTTCGCTAGTTAGAGAAATCTACTAATTATAAAGTGGTTTTGAATTCACAAGACGAAAGTAAATTAGCCGTATTTCAAAGAGTAAACATTAACATTATTCGGATTACACTTCATAACACATAAACCCCGTGTCGTAATAAAGTTTATTCGATGGATACTTCAATATATGGTTTAAATGAATATTGTTATTTATAAATCAAGTGTTTGTGTTCATAATAAATTCGTTACTTTTGCAATTAAACTAACTATATTAAAACATATCTGTAGTGAAGAGTCACGGATTCACAGATATTATTATTCTAACTTTAATTGGTGTTATATGTGTTTGTATAATTAATTATCTTTGACTTTATTTTTAATATCATTCTTAAATTTACTACATGAATTGAAATAGGTATTAAGCTTTAACAAAAATTAATGTATTACATATAAATTTCAGACCTATTTTTAAAATTTTAGAGAAAGCAAAAACTTTCTCGATAGAACAAAAATACATTATTCCACTCTTATGAAAGACTTCGAAAAGTTTATATCCGTGAGTTAACAGAAATTGAATTTGTTAAAGCTTAAAGTAATATAAGTATACTGTGTATATCGAGACATGTCCCAGTGCACACCCAGTATGTTTTTCTATACCATGTATGAGAAAAGAAAGTTTTATTCGACTATGTAATTTTAAATAAAGATAACTTTAGAAAATAAACACACTTCGGTATACATACTTTTATAATGTCAATTATAAAAATTGTAAAATTGTTTACAATCTATTGTACATGTAAATTATAAATTTATTTAAAATAAAATGTATATGTAAATTTTTATTCCTTTTCCTTTACACTGTTACATTTACTATGTTTTGTTGCCACCTTTGTCGACATAATTAGCACATATTCCAGGCCACGTGACACTCAACCTCAGATGCATATTTTCGATATTCAATTTTCCTAAAGTAAATAAACGCATATATATATATATATATATATATATATATATATATATATATATATATATATATATATATATATATATATATATATATATATATATATATATATATATATAATATATATATATATATATATATATATATATATATAATATATTTATATATTTAAATATATATATATATATATATATATATAAATATATAAATTATATATATATATATATATATACATATATATATAATATGCGTTTACATGTAATGTATTTTTAGACTCCCTGGATATAAGGCTTACCACCCAGCTAAATTATTGTAAATCGCGTGTAAGTTATTCGAATAAAATAGTAAGTAGACACATTTAACACCCACTCGGAAATAAATATTTCTAGAGAGAATAATACACACACACACACACACACACATATATATATATATATATATATATATATATATATATATATATATATATATATATATATACATACATATATATATACATATATATACATATATATATATATATATATATATATATATATATATATATATATATTATATATATATATATATATATATATATATATATAATAAATATACCATATATATATATAAATATTATTATATATATATATTTATATATATATACATATATATATATATATACATATATATATACATATATATATACATATTATATATTATATATAAATATATATATATATATATATGAGAGGGGGCTTCAATTAAACTTTTAAAATAATCCATGATTAAAGAAAAAACCTTTAATATAAGTATAATGCATGTACTTAACAAGAAATTCAGTAACTCCAAGCAAATTCCTGCTAAAAGTGGATATCATTAATTACTTAAATCGTTTTCCCAGCTAATGCATAACATTAAATAGAGTCTCCGTTAAAATAGTCATAATGGCTGACATTCTTCTTAATTAAATACAATAGCTGTATTGTTAAGTTTTAAATGTTTTGCAATGTAACATCACTAAAGCTGTCTGTATCATAACTAACAATAAATTAGTGTGGAGATTAAATAACGTTAAAACGGAATATGCATAAAAATGTGCAAATTTACTGCTATTTCGTATGCTCGTTTTAAAACTTCTACACTGGAATGTTTTACTAGTGCAATAAACTTTTAAGATACAGTAGACTTCAAAGTTAGTTATTTTGTTTTTGACCATTTCCCTTGAAAATTTTATAAACGTTTAGAGTATATTTATGTGAAAATGTTTATAATTTAACGGTAAAATCTTTTTAAGATTGAATGTTAATAATTCTTAATTGCTTCTAAAGGAGACTTATTGTTGCATAAAATGCTCCATATTCCATATTCCTTATTGAAAATTCCATTGCTTGGATTTTTTATCATCGAATATCTTTTTGGCCCTAGAATAAAATCTAGTTGCCATCGTAAGCATTCCCTGGAAATAAATTTAGAAAAAACAATAGTAGTTCTATTTTTCAATTACAAAATATGTATATTAATTCTTTTGATGTAAAAGAAAATAGAAGTTTGCTTTTCGAAATGTATTAATTTGAAATATTTTTTTAATTTTATATTCTAAAAGATTAATTGCCGATAAATATTTAATGTTATATTGGTTAGAAATGCACCTAGAGTTAAATATTTATAAATTTATAAATTTTTAGTTTTAAAATTTTTAACATAGTTATTAGGTTTAGGTTTGGTTTGGAGTGCTACGGTCTAATTTTTGCTACACGAGGGTTAATGAGACCGGGACCTACTACTTAAAGCCGATTCCGAACGGCTACGAACATCCATGCCACTGTGGGATTTGAACCCACGAACTCCGGTCCCGAAAGCCACCACCCTAGCCAATCGGCCATCGTTCGGCTAACGTAGTTATTAGAGACAACTGAATCGTATCTTGGGATAATAATTAAAACAATAATAAAGTTATTATATTAAAAAACACCATTATTTATTTTTCTTAGTTATATTTCACATTTCATTTGAGATAGACATACCAAATTTTCAGGCAAATATTACCCGGCTGATTGTCTGTTGTAGCCTTAAATATTAAAAAAAATGGCATAAAATACAGTGAGAGAATTTTAATGTTCTGCAATCATTAACCTCTAGTATTTTGATTTAGAAAATTAATAACACCGCTAAAGCATGAATTTTTCAGAAATTAATACCATGAAATAAATAATTCAAATTGTAATCATCACAAACAAAGCTTTCATACGAAAATACATAAATTATTTATGAAAAATATTTTTCAGACTGTTGCCATGTCCAGACATAATAATGGAAGTTTTATATAACGTCTACAAAACTAATGTTTTTCTAAATTAAATGAAAACAGATCACATTAATTAAGATATTGTCCATAAAACATTCAAGAAATTATCATATAAAGTAGAGTGTATTTTTAAATAAAATAATTTTCTTTGTCTCGTATTGTGTTATAATTATTTTTGTAACGCAATCAATTTTAAAGCCAGTAATAAACATGAAACAAGTAGATAATAGGAATATTTTTAAATCTTCTTCCAGACTTGGAGAATATTTTTAATCTTAAATTTATATAAAATAATGACTCGAATTAGAACAAAATAATAAGTTTTCGTTTAATAAATATTTAATTTGTCATAAGATAATTTTTATTAATTGTTTTTAATATTATTTAACATTTTCAATATAATAAAGTCCTTGCATCAAACAATTTGATAACCCATTAGATGAATCTTATATAAATTAACAAGAGATATTAATAAATAAATAAATTTATTCCTAGTTTTATTTATGAATGATTCTAAATGCTCAAAATTTATTGCACTTTAATTTTTTTTTTAAATGTATCTGCAAGTTCTAAATTGTTTACAGAACAGAATATGGTTGTATTAAAAATAATAAGCTTACATTTAATAAATACTTAAATTTGTCATAAAAATATTTTATCAATTGTTTTTATTATTGTTTGGTAAAATTTTCAATTTTTAATACAAAAGCAATATTATGCAGTCCTTGCATGTATCAATTTGAAAACACATTAGATGTATCTTATATAATTAACAAGATATATAAATAAATAAATAAATTTATTTTTAGTTTTATTTATGAATGATTCTAAATATTTAAAAAAATTTTACTTTAAAATTTTTTAAATTTTTAAATATATCTGCAAGCTCTAATTTTTTTTACTATATATTGTTGTATTAAAGATAATAAGTTTTCGTTTAATAAATACTTAATTTGTCATAAGATAATTTTTATCAACCGTTTTTATTCTTGTCGGTAAAATTTTCAAATTTTACTGACAAAAGCTATGTAATGCAATCCTTGCACCCATCAATTTGAAAACACATTAGATGTGTCTTATATAAATTAACAAGAGATATTAATAAATAAATAAATTTATTTCTAGTTTTATTTATGAATAATTCTAATTACTTAAATTTTTTTTCACTTTAAATTTTTTTTTAAATTTTTAAATGTATCTGCAAGCTCTAATTTGTTTGCTATATATTGTTGCATTAAAAATAATAAGTTTACTTTTTTTATAAATACTTGATTTGTCATAAGATAATTTTTATCAATTGTTTTTATTATTGTTTGGTAAAATTTTCAATTTTTAATACAAAAGCAATATAATGCAGTCTTTTCATCCATCAATTTGAAAACACATTAGATGTATCTTTCATAAATTACCAAGAGATATTAAATAAATAACTTTATTTCTAGTTTTATTTATGAATGATTCAAAATATTTAATTTTTTTTTCACTTTATTTTTTTTTAAATTATTAAATGCATCAGAAAGCTCTAATTTGTTTACTATATATTGTTGTATTAAAAATAACAAGTTTATGTTTAATAAATACTTATTTGACATAAGATAATTTTTATCAATTGTTTTTATTATTGTTTGGTAAAATTTTCAATTTTTAATACAAAAGCAGTATAATGCAGTCCTTGCATCCATCAAATTGAAAACACATTAGATGTATCTTATATAAATTAACAAGAGATATTAATAAATAAATAAATTTATTTCTAGTTTTATTTATAATTAATTCTAAACATTTAAAAATTGTTCACTTTAATTTTTTTATTTAATTTTCAAATGTAAGTGCCAGCTTTAATTTTTTTACTATATATGGTTTTATTAAAAATAATAAGTTTATGTTTAATAAATAAATAATTTCTTATAATTTTTATCAATTGTTTTTATTATTGATTGTAAAAGTTTGAATTTTTAATACAAAAGCTATATAATGCGGTCCTTGCCTTCATCAAATTGAAAACACAATAGGTGTATCTTATATAAATTAACAAAAGATATTAATAATTAAATAAATTTATTTCTCGTTTTATTTATGAATAATTCTAAATATTTTTTAAAAAAATTCCACTTTATTTTTTTATTTTTAAATGTACCTGCAAGCTCTAATTTTTTTACTATATATATGGTTGTATTAAAAATAACAAGTTTATGTTTAATAAATCAATTGTTTTTATTATTGTTTGGTAAAATTTTCAATTTTTAATACAAAAGTAGTATAATGTATTCCTTGCATCCATCAATTTGAAAACACATTAGATGTATCTTATATAAATTAACAAGAGATATTAAAAAATAAATAAATTTATTTCTAGTTTTATATATAAATAATTCTAAATATTTAAAAAAAATTTCACTTAAAATTTTTTTTTAAATTTTCAAATGTAAGTGCCAGTTTTAACCTTTTTACTATATATGGTTGTAATAAAAATAATACGTTTACATTTAATAAATACTTAATTTCTCACAATTTTTATCAATTGTTTTTATTATTGTCTGGTAAAATTTTCAATTTTTGATACAAAAGCTATATAATGCAATCCTTGCATCCATCAATTTGAAAACCCATTAGATGTATCTTATATAAATTAACAAGCTATATTAACAATGTATATTAATAAATAAATAAATATTTTAGCCAACAGACAAGTTCGTCGGAGGTGGAATTGTGGTCTGGGGGTGTTTTTCCTGGTATGGACTGGGACCCTTGGTCCCCATTCATGGTAAGCTCAACGCGGATGCCTACTGCACTATTTTGGATGACAATGTGCTTCCTACGTTGTGGCAATTTTAAGGGTTGAACTCCTGTTACTTTCCGGACGACAATGCCAGTTGTCATGTTTCGAGGTTCACCAAGGCTTGGTATGGTGCCAGTAGAGTTCATCAAATGGACTGGCCTGCCCAGAACCCAGACCTGAACCCTATCGAGAATCTCTGGGACTAATTGGATCGCCGAATTAAGGGGTGCACTTCCCGTCCAAAAATCGGCGAAGGCACCTGTATGTCTAGTACAAGCCGAGGGGAAGAGAATACCACTAGCTATAATAGAAAGACTTGTGGAAAGTATGCCCCGGAGGATTCACGCTGTAATTGCCTCTCGTGGAGGCTCTACCAACTATTAATTTTCAATAAAGTTAGTTTTTCTTTTCTATCACAGGTGTCCAAATACTTATTGGTAGACAGTGTATATATAATTTTGCAAAATTAATTACATTACCAGTACAATTAGTTGGTATTCTTCTGTAAAAACCGATGGACCCTTATTATAGTCGATAAAGATTACTCGTGGAAAATTAGTAGTAACAACTAGGATAAAACAATTCCAAACACAGAAGAGAAAAGGTAAAATATAAGGCCAGATAGATGCAGATAATGAAATAGAATCCATTTAAATAATAGCAATGAGTTTTCAAATTATATAAAATTTCCGAGGAGAAAAATTCACAGCAGACTCAAATAAATAGTTCAAATAAGACCCTGAAACGCAAATCGTCAGACATAATATATGCCAACAAGAAAAATAATAGGCATATCTCGTATCCAATCTGCGATCGAAGAATTTCGATAAAAATCCAACGAAGATTGTCACGCAAAATTTGAAAAAGAATTTTGCATAACAATCGGCAAACACAGGGACAGATCAGAATAAAATAAAGATCCTTTGATAACCCAATAAAAATGTGAGAAATGTAAGAAAGAAAGCGAGAAATTCTTCTGGTGTATTTTGCATGCAAACCGTGTGAGGGTCGCTCTTTGCGCATGATCGCACAGTATAAGATCTTCTTGATGACGTGCTTATTTTATGAAGGTGATTGCGAACAGAATTAGACCTTACCAAAGAAATTCATAAAGAAATAAAAGCCTCCTGAACTATGCAGTCTCGCATAAGTGTAAATAATATCTGATCCTTGTCAGACAAAAAAAAAAGTCAGACCAATGAAACTAATTTTGAAGATTTTCAAAAATTTCCTTGGTTTAAACTTGATATAGAAATATTTAAAGTTTAAAATTCCGTTTTTTATGAATACAAACCCCAAATTAGTAAATTTACAGAAATATTTATTTTTTACAAAATCTATTATTTACACAATTTTATTATTTATAAATGTTATCCCCTATATAATAATAGCCTAAATTATCTGTCCGTCTGTCCTCGAATTTATGAAGCGGTTTGACCTAGAATGGATAGAGGCATCCATATTGGAATTTTGTTGCGTTAGGGCTTGCATCGTTCGAAATCCATATCTTCCTTTCTTTTCTAGCATTTAATGCCTTTATTTCAAGCCCTATTTCCCCCCGGTTATTAGTAGGTAATACAATTTATTAATTTATCGCATAATAATAGGTAAAAATAACATTTTTTTCTAGCATTGAGAAGTCATTCTTTTAACCATCTCTTTTAATCATTTCTTATTTCAAATTATTTAAATATCGTCAGCCTTATTTTTATACGTTTTATCACTGAACTTAGATATTATGTAAATAATATTCTTTTATATTTGGCTTAAATAATAGATTAGGTACATATGTGTTAGTTTTAAATTTAATCATCGATTATTTTTTGTTGCAATGAAAATTGTATCAGCGGTATTAACAACAAATTGTATCTACCACCAGGGTGTAGTGTAAATGATAGTTTCAATCCTTTACTTCCATTAATTATTGTGAAAAAAATTGGGAAGAACATAACGATAATTTTGACTCAGCTAAGAAAACTTTGAATCATCTTTCTAAATGAATTAAACTTCATTCTGAACTACATTCACAGTATCGCGAGACTTTAGAGGAGTTTGAAGATAAACAAATTATTGAAAGTGTACCAGATAATTCTCAGCCCAGAAATAAACTATTTATCATCTGCATTATAAGGTACTTTATAGTTGTGCAAAATTAAAAATTTTATTAATCTCGTCATATGACGGCCTATATGCTAGTTCATAATGAAAGCAAAATGAATTTTTCAATCAACCAACCAATAATATATTTCATATTAATTTTATATTTAGTATAAAGTTTTGAAGATTTTTCTTCTACATGGCGAAGAAAATTCAAATTATAAACGGAGATCCGGAGCACATGTTTACAAAAAAAAATTTCAGCATCTCAAATTTTACGAATAAAGCATAATTCCCTACAGAAAACTAGCCGAACGATGGCCGATTGGTTAGGGTGCTGGCCTTCGGAACCGGAGTTCGTGGGTTCGAATCCCACTGTGGCATGGATGTTCGTAGCCGTTCGGAATCGGCTTTAAACTGTAGGTCCCGGTCTCATTAGCCCTCGTGTTGCAAAAAGTAGACCGTAGCACTCCAAACCAAACCAAACCCTACAGAAAACTAACAGATTCCCATAATATATGTAACATTTATTCAAGAAAGGCGGCTACTACTGAAACGCAATTTCTTATTGTCTAAACGTTTCACTTTTAATTAAAATCCTTTCTCAATTGTTTAACATAAAAGCTACAATTGTGCTTCAACTGAAGAAATAAGTTAATAAATCTATTTTATTGATTTTATTTTCAAGGTAGCTTCACACATATCTAAGTAACGGATATCAGAAAGTCATTTAGAA
>CM063501.1:46729838-46734838 GCA_032207245.1 Pardosa pseudoannulata
AATATATGGGACTGAATATCCTTTCTATCAGAGGCTGCAGGTGGAGGAGAGCTGTAAAAATATAAAAAACAACATCCCGTCTGAAAATTATCAAAATTGGGGAAGGAATGTGCGACGGGGCATTAACAATGACGATCAAGGTAATCTACCTATTTCAAATGGAAAAAGATGTAAAACAAGTATTTACCAGAAAGTTCTACGCCTACTTGAAAACATATAAATAGAAGCCATCATTAATTCAGTCAGTCCGATAGAGCAACGATAGAGACTAGACCACATAGCAATTGATAAATGGAGTTATCGCCATTTTTGAGTACTGTATTTAGCTGTGACTTCTACACTATGAGCGCCGAAAGATGACCGAATGGTTAGAGTGCTGGTCTTCGGAACCGGAGTACGTGGGTTCGAATTTCACTATGGAATGGATGTTCATAGCCGTTCGGAATCATCTTTAAGCAGTATGTCCCGGTCTCATTAGCCCTCGGTTTGCAAAAAGTAAAACGTAGCGCTCCAGAACCTAATCTACACTATGAGCCGAGTCATTTTGAGTTTATTTACTGGTTGAACCATATATTGCAATTTTAAGAACTATTATCTACAATTAAGAAAATTTTTAATTGCAGTTACAACATGTGGGGTTGTTCCCCAAAACGCTGCGTGCAACTACATAGGAGCTTCCCGCTTAGGAATTTATATTTTATATTTATTTTTACTTAATTTGAACGAAAGTACACATTACTCTACATGTTTTCGTCACTGTAGTACCAAATTAAAAAAACTGATGAGGACACCATACTACTTCTTTAAAGACATATTAAGTTATATTTTTTTTGTTGTATAATGCGTCTTGAGAATTATCAGTTGCCCATTCTCTTCAATGTTCAAAATAAATTATTTTTCTAAGTACCAGCATTGTCTACGCAATACCAAAGTTCTGCTACCTGGTGCCATCGACAGCGTTAATTTTCATTATATTGAGTTTATTGCGTTTTAAAGGTATCTCATTACAAAAACATATTTTTAGCAATTATAATACTTTTTTCTTGCACCAAAAAGTTTAAAAAATATTAAAAATTAAAAATTAACTCTCTGTACAAGCTATATTCATATAATTGTCTTTAAACATGGATTTAAAAAATTGTTGCAATTGCAGGTGAATACGTTTATGTGTATTTTTTGTATTGTTATAGAGCTTAAGTCTGGTAGAGAACGGTAGCGTCACTTAATATCCATGATATTGAAATTTTTCTTTATATAATGTGGGGATTGAAATTAAAAATCGAGACGCTTAACTAACTGTGCTAAATTCATAGTTTCAACTTTGTGCAGCTGATAATTTTTAAGTTATACCCGGCGGCATTAATGTCTGCTTTATTGTTCTTTTTACTGTATTAAGTTCTAATTACAATCAAAAGGGAGGTGCACAATAAGTTACAACAATCCTACATATAAAGTTTGAACATTCTAATGTTAATCATATTTGATTTAGGTGAGATATATACGTAAGTATAGACGTAAAACCGAAACTAATCAAAATTGATTCTGTCATGTTCAAATTGTGAATTTCTGTTTATTATATATGAATTATTAAATTTCAGTGTTAAGATTTCAAGAAAAATATAAACACTGAAATTTTTGGCGATTGCAATGTTTCTTTCACTTTTTGAAACAAGAAAAATTTGATTAAAATTTGAAAGACATGTACTTAGTATGTATTTTCTAACAAGATGATGCAAATCTTTGAACGAAAATGCTATACACTTATCGCTACATAGAAACATTCATTATTAATATATGAATTTTAATATCCAAAAGTCAATTATAAAATCATACGACAGCATAAAAAATAACAATAATCTATATCTTAAACTATTTAAAAAATTCTTACAAGTTCTTAAGAAACAAAGTTTTAACAAATTAAGAGAAGTGAATAATAATTTCATGACATTATTTATGATGCATAAAATATGTTTAAATTATAATGTAGCAAAAGATAATGGAAGGAAAGTCATCTTAAGAAAATTAAGATGCTACTAAGCCAATCATTTTTTTCTTCTACGTCGCTATCACGTTTCTCTGTTATTTATTTTAATGAACGTTGAATTCATCTCTTTTCCTCGGGCAATTTGATTTTTATTTGATTAAATTTCGTGTTTTTAAACTCTAAAGATATAAAGTATCTCTTAATTCATCTCGTCGTGAATAAAGAAAATTGCTCTTTAAATTAGACACCAGCTATTATCAAATATGAATCTAATTGCCAGTCTAATGACTGAAATCTAGAAATTCCAAATATGCATTTTATCAAACAAGAACTATAAAAAGCTACACAATTATTGTAATTTCTTTCCATTTCTTATCGCTGATTCCATTTATGATCATTTTTAATACTATAAATGAAATGCATTATTTCGTTTTGATATAACTTTTACAATAGGAGTCTGGGGTATCTAATTGAATTCGTGATCTGATTTATTTGAACAGCAAGGGTATCAATAAATGCTATATTCATATATTTGTGTTTGAAAATGGATATTAAAAAATGTTGCAATTGCATGTGAATACGTCTATGTGCATTTTTGTATTTTTATAGCGTTTAAGTACTGCTGTCTAATGGAGAATGGTAGCTTCACTTAATATCCACTATATTGAGATTTGTCGTTATGTAGGGTGGGGGTTGAAATTAAAAGTGGAGATGCTTAACTAACTGTAATGCTTAACTAAATTCATAGTTTCAATTTTCTGCGGCTGATTATTTCTAAGTTATGCCCGGCAGCATTAATATCTGCTTTATAGCTCTTTTTACAGTATTAAGTTCTGATCACAATCAAAAGAGGGATGCACAATAAGTTACAACAATCCTACATATAAAGTTGCTAATCGTATTTGATTTATATGAGATATATACAAACGTAAAACCGAAACTAATCAAAATTGATTCAGTCATGTTCAAAATGTGAATTTCTATTGATTATATATGAATGATTAAATTTTAGTCTTAAGATTTCAAGAAAAATCTAAACACTGAAATTTTTGGCGATTGTAATGTTTCTTTTACTTCTTGGAGAAATAAAAATTTGATTAAAATTTGAAAGAAGTAAACTAAGTATATATTTTCTAAGAAGATGAGACAAATCTTTGAACGAAAATGCTATGCACTTATCGCTACATAGAAACATCCATTATTAAAATATGAATTTTTATATCAAAAAGTCGATTATAAAATCATACTACAGCATAAAAAATAACAATAATCTATATCTTAAACTATTTTAAAAAATTCTTACAAGTTCTTAAGAAACAAAGTTTTAACAAATTAAGTGAAGTGAATAATAATTTCATGACATTATTTATGACGCATAAAAGATGTTTAAATTATAATGTAGCAAAAGATAATGGGAGGAAAGCCATCTTAAGAAAATTAAGATGCTACTAAGCCAATCATTTTTTTCTTCTACGTCGCTATCACGTTTCTCTGTTATTTATTTGAATGAACGTTGAATTCATCTCTTTTCCTCGGGCAATTTGATTTTTATTTGATTAAATTTCGTGTTTTTAAACTCTGAAACTATAAAGTATCTCTTAATTCATCTCATGGTGAATAAAGAAAATTGCTCTTTAAATTAGACACCAGCTATTATCAAATATGAATCTAATTGCCAGTCTAATGACTGAAATCTAGAAATTCCAAATATGCATTTTATCAAACAAGAACTATAAAAAGCTACATAATTATTGTAATTTCATTCCATTTCTTATCGCTCATTCCATTTATGATCATTTTTAATAATATAAATGAAGTGCATTATTTCGTTTTGATATAACTTTCACAGTAGGAGTCGGTGTAATCTAGTTGAATTCGTGCTTTGATTTATTTGAATAGCAAGGGTATCAGTAAATAACTTTATTTGTTTTGTTGTTTCATGATACAATTTCACTTGAATGCTGTCTAATCAAACGAAATTGTGTATAATAAGAATGACAAGGAAGATATTTTGTTTGGAGACAAGCTGTTTAAACGTATTCACATTCTGAATAATTGGAAAACAAGAAATAAAAAACGGAGGGTTATAGTAAATGCTACTTTTATTTATTTGATGGTTGTTTGGTTGGTTGGCATTGAATTCTTCTGGGATATATTGTGCCAAACACAATTATTCAGTAGTAAAAAATAAATTTAAAAAACAATTTCAAAGTTTAAAACTTAACAACGAAGCGATGTTTCGACAAGAAATAAGAAAAGAAATATATGTAGAATTAAAAAGGTGAATAAAGTGAGATAATATCAAATATAAGGATAAAAACTAATGACTTTTAAAAAGGTAAAAAGTTTACGATGAGGTGACGCATTTAAAAGATATTTGATATCAGGTGTAGCAGAGTTAAAATAATGGAGACGATGTTGATTGTAGATGGGACAGTCTATCAGGGCGTGTTTAGCAGACATGTTGGTCTTACAAATTTTACATGAAGGTGCGTGATCACCGAGTAAGAGATGACGATGGGTGAACCGTGTGTGTCCAATAAGTAGACGGATGAGGATGACATCGTGCTTTCTCGATGACAGATGGTTCCACTTTTCAGTTATTGAAAAGTTATTTATTTGAGCAGCGGGAACAAAGTCGGAAGAGGCAGCAAAGTGCTGGTATGGAGCTAATGCTGGCCAAATATATGCGGAGTTTATTAATGTTGGTTAGGACGCATAAAATACAGGGTGTCCCAGAATGACCACATAAACTCTGCACAGCTAGATTCCTCGTTGGCAGTACATAAAAACTGCCCAAAGAAGCATTCCTGTACGATCCATAGTTTACGAGAAAAATACGAAAAACAAAGTATGACGTCACTGCTGGTACAAAAAAAAAACACTGTATTGGACATATCGACAGCAATATTTGCATATATCTTTCCAGACGATGATGTTTAAAACGTTCGCCGAGCATATCGCGTCATGCATGCAAGCGCGCCGTGGAAGGACGTTAAGCCGCCGTTGAACTGGT
>CM063501.1:46744838-46752338 GCA_032207245.1 Pardosa pseudoannulata
TCTTTTTATAATTTATTTTTGAAATGTTTCTGTATTTTTTTTATCGTTTTTAAAAAATGTTATGTTTTAGTTAAAAAGTGACACCTTTCTATTATTTATTATTTTCATGCTAAATATAAATACTAGTGCCCTACTGCATTTACTTCCAACATCGTTTTGGGAATATCGCCTATATAAACTGAATTCGTTTCTTTTTCAAAGTGCAAATTTTAATGTATAATGTCTTTTAGAACAAATCAGTAAATGACGTCAGATAAGAAATTTTGACGTCTGGTTTCGTTTCTTTTTACAATTTATTTTTGAAGTGTTTCTATATTTTTATTTACTTTAAAATAAATGTTATGTTCCAGTTAAACAGTAACGCCCTGCTGCAATTACTATCAATATCGTTTCAGGGATATCGCCTATATAAACTCAATTCGTTTCTTTTTCATAGCGTAAATTTTAATGTATGAGGTATATTTGAACGCTTTATGTTATAGAATCGGTAACTGAAGTCAGATAAGAAATGTTGAGGTTTGGTTTTATTACATATCATGTTAAAATTAGTAAATATCCTCCATTACAAATTGAAAATGAATTATTTAGCACTTAAATTTTTCAAACATGTAAAATATAAACATTTAGTTTTAGTAACTCTCTGGATGTATGAGTAACCTTCTGCTGAAAAACATATTGCAAAATTAATTTCTTGTATTTGAATATACCAACCACGCATGTAGTAAGATTAAAGCAGCAGTTTTTTAATTTAAGAGACTCGCAAAGTTAAAAAATAATTATTAAAAAACATAATTTTTTTAATGCGATTATAAAACATCCACGCTCGAAACTGTTGAAATACTAAATTAAATGCACGCCGGCTGCATTTTGCCATTAAATTGAAATCAATTTGAAGTTTCAACACATTTACACTAATTTACTAACAGTGTTTATCAGACAGCATGTAATGAACTTTTCGCGTTCTTTTATTTAACGCAACTTCGTTTAAAATTTTTCACTTCGGAAGAACTAATTAGGGAAGGAAAAGCTTTAATGAGAGGAGAAAAATACCAACCCTCCACGTTTGGGAAAATATACGACCAGAGGCAGAAGTTTTGATGCCATCGTATATAAATGATATTTCCGCCGAGTTAAATCATTTATTCCGTTAGCACGAAAATGACACGGAATTCGATTTTTAAAAAAAATCATTTGCTTTAAAAGATACATGTATTAGTATGACTGATGTAAAATTACCCAAAAATTTTGCATTTGTCTGTATCTGATTTAAAGTTTGAATGGTTGAATTTTATAAAATTTATTAATTTCAGTAACCTTAATTCAAAAGTGAAAAAGTTTCCCAAAATTTGAATCTATTGAATTATCTTGCAAATCTGATATTTGAAATTTGAAATTCGAAATTTGATATTTGAATCTTGAAATTTTAAATTATCTTGCATCTATTGAATGCTATTAAACAGTACTATTGAATTCAATATGAATAATGCATAATACACAAGATTCTTGAAATTAATACTTAAACTTACATTTATAAAATAAATTTAGCAAGGATCTGACAATTATATGAATTTAAATTTAACTGGAAGTTTCAGGATACATGTTTTCAAGAATTAAACAGCTATCTAGTAAGGACAAGTTTAAATTTCGTTTTTGTAGAGGAAATACTTTTTAAAAATCTGAAAACACCCTTCCAAAATATTTGATGAATAAGAATGCAATATAGTTTTTAGTTAAAAAAATAGTTATAGTACAGGGTGTATTAAAAAGGATGACCAATTCTAAATTGTTATATTTATTGAACGATAAAAAGTTTTGGCTCTAGATGACGCGTGACGTTAATTTTAAAGAATTGCCAGTAGGTAGCACGAGACGTGAAAACGGCTGTGTCTCCACTGTCGACAAAAAGAATGTAAAGCAGGAATAACTGAGAAATTAATATAATTTGGATTAAATCTCATATGGGGAATACTGGTAATGCAGGTATTTTAGCAAAGAATGCCACTAAATCAATAAATTATAAACCTATACAGCTCCCGGGATCAATACTTAAAAAGTATATGAAAGCAAACATAAATGAAGATTAGCAAGAATATTGGGATAAAAGTGAAAAAGGAAGAGCAACCTACACTATAATGTCAAAAGTTGAACAAAACTTACAAATCAAAAATAGGATTTTAAACTATTTCATAACCGGTCATGGAAGTTTACCAACCTACTTGCATAAAATCAGAAAACTAGAATCACCAAACTGTAAATGCGAAATGAAAGGTAACCCTCAAAGTTACATGCAAGTAAAGTTTAATCTTATTCCTATGTTTATTAAAAAATATGAAAACAAAACACAATTGAATACTTTGAATGAATACATAATAATTGCAATAATATTAAAAAGTTACAGGAAATCTATAATATATTAAACTCAAACTACTCTGTGTCCCAACTGTGGACAAAAAGAATAAAAACAGGAATAGCCGAGAAATTAATATAATTTGGATTAAAGCTCGTATGGGGAATACTGGTAACGTATATACAAATATTTTAACAAAGAACGCCACTAAATCAATAAATTATAAACCTATACAGCTCCCGGGATCAATACTTAATAAAGATATGAAAGAAAAGATAAATAAAGTCTGGCAAGAATATTGTTATTAATTGAAGAAGGAAGAGCAACCTATACTATAATGTCAAAAGTTGAACAAAAATTGCAATTCAAAAATAACATTTTAAACTGTTTCATAACCGTTCATGGAAGTTTCCCAACCTACTTGCATAAAATTAGAAAACTAGAATCGCCAAACTGTAAATACGGAATGATAAGTAACCCTCAGCATTACATGCAAGTAAAATATAATCTTGTTCCTATGTTTATTAAAAAATACGAAAACGAAACAGAAATCGAATACTTCAGAAGAATAGATAATAATCACAATCATATTAAAAAGTTAAAGGAAATCTATAATATATTAAATTGAATCTACTCTTAAATTTAATTAAATTTTGAAGTGAACGAAAATATTTAAAACAAAGTTCTTAAATTTGAAGTCAATTAATCAGTGTGTAATTTTGAAATGAATAATGTCGAAAGGTTTTCCTCATCTGATTAAGCTTTCGCACCCATAAACCCTTGAGTTGGATGTGGGTGTGGGTGTGGGTCATCTAAGTCCCAACTGTGGCCCACAATTATGAGTAAGATTTACAATGTGGCTCTTTAGCGACAAGTTGCCCTTACAAATCGGAAATTCCTGTCTTTTTTGCGGCTCTTCCAAAAAGAAAGCTCCAGGTATAAACAATGTTCAGTAATAAACGCAGAGTTAAAGTATATTTGTTTTGCATATTTCAAGGATTCAAGCGATGAAATCAAATAAAAGCAATGCAGCATATGTACACTAAATGTACCATAGAAACATATAAATCTTTATATAAGCATATAAAAATATATAAAACAATGTTAATGTTGTGTAATTTTCGAATGAAGTAAAGCTGTTGAAATATAAAGAAAAGGCGTAGTGTTAAAGCATAAATATTTTTTCAAATATTGTAAGTTTATTTAGGTTGAGGAAAAATACGGATTATTCAATAACTGTGATATTTATATACATTTATAAATGCATAAATTTATGAAAAACAACATAATAACTGAGTGTTTTAAAACAAATATGGTTAAGAGATCGCTAACTCGGAAAATGTTTACAGGGAACTGTAAAAGCAATTCAAACACTTATTAATAAAAGCACTTGAATAAAAGTTGTTATTTTTTTAAAACCTGCGTCCTTTTCCTATAAAACGACATTTTGTTTACATTAAATGGCTTTTAAAATGAAGTATTTTTTTAAATATGCAACGAAACAGAGATTCAAAAATATTTACTCTCCTAAAAAGCTTTCATCATTTATTTGCTACCGATTATATCATAACTTTAGACAAAGAAAAAAAATAACTACTATCTCTCAAAATAAAAGCAGTTAAAACATTTACAATAATCTAATTCTATTAAACATTCATCATAAAATTTAAATGGTAGTTCAAATTTATATATATATATAGAAAATAATTAAGTTTTAAATTAATACTGGTATAAACCACTTTTTAAACTAGACCTTAAGAATATTCGTGCTTTAGTTAAATTTGAATGCTTGCAAATATTGTCAGTATATTTATAGAATAATGTATAAAAACTGCCTCTCTTTCCTATAAAATGACATTTTGTTTATATTAAATGGCTTTTAAAATGAAGTATTTTTTTTTAATTTTGCAACAAAACTGAGAGATTTAAAATATTTACTCTACTAAAAACCTTTCATCATTTATCTGCTGCCAATTATATCATAACTTTAGACAAAGAAAAAAACAAATACTATGTATCAAAAGAAAAGCAGTGAAAACATTTACAATAATCTAATTATATTAAACATTCATCATAAAATTTAAATGGTCGTTCAAATTTATATATGTAAAGAAAGGTAGTTCAAATTTATATATGTAAATAATTAAGTTTTAATTTAATACTGGTATAAATCCCTTTTCAAACTTGACCTTAAGACTATTCGTGCTTTAGTTAAATCAGAATGCTTGCAAATATTGTCAGTATATTTATAGAATAATGTATAAACATCTTAGGGATTTTTCATAAGAACATTTCCTCTCAGCCTAGAAATCTTTCGAAAGACATATTTCTTATTTGTGACAGGAGGTCTTTAGGTCGGGGTTGTTATATGTAGAGATCAGTAGCGAAAATACATTTGTCACAATAAAAGCCCAATATTTTAAGACTAGACTGCCATTCACAACGGCTATTTTATAAATATTCAATGACAGATTGTAAAACACTCTTTTTTCTGACTGAACACTACAGCTTTTGTACACAAATAAGCGCTACATTTTATACTTAATATTACTTTCTATAATACCAGACTAGACGTTAAATATATTAGATAGAAATATTTCAGTAGACGTGAAAAATTTTACTTAGTTAATTTACATTATAACACATTGTATATAAAAGTTGGGATACTAATGAAATCAAATCAGAAATTTGAACCAAAACTACATAATAAGCAAGATTAATTTTCTAAAAATATACTTTCTATTTTCTCGTACAAAATGAACAATTAATAAGAAGCACTTTTTCAATAATATTTGTCATCTATACTGCTAACTGCAGCTTATTGAGAGTACTCTGATAGAAAAGTTAATTTAAACAAACTGATAAAATGGGGAAGAGTAAACTTCTAAAGTCCTACCTGTGTATAATCGAATGAATTCTTGTACAGTTATACGGTAATTAGTAGTAAAAAGAATCCAAATAAAAGAGGGTGAGAATGAACCATAGATATACAAAAATGTGCATTTAATTTTACTTCATTACAGTAAAGGTAAAATTTGACTATAGTAAGAATTCTCAAAATTTCAAATTTAATAAAAACTAATAATTCTTAAATGAAAGATACATTTCCTTATAAAAATAATTAATAAAACTTTATATATTACTTATAACATAAATTAAATATGAATCTTTAAATGATGTAGTATCGTATAATTATTCATACACTTTCAGATACCATTATTACACAAAATATACTTAATTATTAAAAAAAAAAATTGAAAAACTCAAATAAAATTCTGTTTGCTTGTTCGTTTAATTCTATCTGTCTGTTTGCTCTTCTTGTAAGCCGAACAATGGCCGATTGGTTATGGTGCTGGCCTTCGGTACCGGAGCTCGTGGGTTCGAATCCCACTGTGGCATGGATGTTCGTAGCCGTTCGGAGTCGGCTTTAAGCTGTAGGTC
The DNA here is from genome assembly GCA_032207245.1 of Pardosa pseudoannulata. Classification (NCBI taxonomy): domain Eukaryota; kingdom Metazoa; phylum Arthropoda; class Arachnida; order Araneae; family Lycosidae; genus Pardosa; species Pardosa pseudoannulata. The sequence goes on from CM063501.1 coordinate 46,750,627, forward strand.
CCGGTCTCATTAGCCTTCGTGTTGCAAAAAGTAGACCGTAGCACTCCAAACCAAACTGTTTGCTTACATTTATAATTGTATTAATAATAAATCCTATTTAAGACCCAAAATCATATATATATATATATATATATATATATAATCGTTTGAATGGGATGCTTATGTACCTACTTTAGATATGCGTTCTAAATGGCTAAACCAATTTACATAAAATATTGCTTTGTGATTCACACTCAGAAAGATTTTTTGAGGGTCAAGTTGTTAATAATGGAGATAGAAGTCCAAAATTCAGTTTAGCCACTTCAATTGGTTTTCCCCTCTAGTGTTTGATGTATATTTTACTTTAAAATTCAAGATAATATGATAAAATTAATTCATGCGGTAGTGATTAAAATAATATAAGCTTTAATATTTTTATACCAGGATTAGTTACAGATTTAAATTTTTTCTTTTTTCTTTGGAATTTGCACTCTTCTTAATTTTATTTCGCCATTTAGTCATATTGCAATTCCGTTGCATGGGTAAAAAAAAGCCTACATTTATGAAACTAAAGGTATTTCATTTTTTATTTGTAACCTGACTAATACTTTTATTTATTTTATTTTATTTTATTCGTTCCTTCTTATTTATTTATTTATTTATTTTATTTTATTTATTTATTTAATTTTTTTTAGGTGTTGCTTGGTTGAAGCATTACGATATACCTTCTTGCTACATGAAGGCTAATGAGAATGGGACCTACTACTTAAATCCTATTCCGACTAACTACACCCATGTCAGCAGTGGGATATAGAATCGTGAACTCCGGCATTGGAGATCTGGTCCCACCCATTCGACTATTTATAAAATTATTTCGATTCTCTTTAAATATTTTCAATGAAAATGTAGCTACTTTTATGTTAGTGAAGTAAAAATTAAACGTAAAATAGAGTCAATTTTATTACCATATAAAGTGGGGGATTTTTCTTCGATGCCACTTCTGTTTTTAATTTATTATACAAAGTAAAACAATGTAATCCCGAAAAAAATTTTAATTTCAGCATAAAAGACTAATTTTGACACTATCTGCATGCATTTTGACATGCTTTAGTGTTACTTCTGTATTTGTGTACAAGGAGTCTTTAACTTTGAAACTAACTCTTTTTGTCTTACGAATGTACGTACATATTTGTATAGTGAAATCCAATTATTATCTGTAGATGGATGAAATTTTATATTTAGGATTATTATAACGTCTTGTAATGCATCTTTCCCTTTTGTTCCTAATCTGCACTCTATGTGTGACAGAATGTTTGAATGTAACGTGTATCAATTCTTTGGAGCATAATTCAAAATGATAACTTCTAAAATGTTGAATTTTGTATTTGGCATTATTACATTATTTATTTGTGATAGCAATGCACACTCTCTCTCTCTAACGAAAAATCTAAATATAATGAACATATATGCAACGGAACTACTGTTTTGCAACTCAAAGTATCGATATATTCAAAATGCAGTTTAACAATCTTTTTAAACAGTTGAAAGAACTTTTTTTCAGGGCATTTTTAGAAGCAAATATTATATTCAGAATAATTTTGAATTTTTACTGCTGATCACTTCACATTGACACAAAGTAAAGGAGGTATTGTAAACGCGAAAGATTTCGGTACAGAACGATATATCTGTTTAACTATAAGTCTCAATATTATGTCATGGATCTTAGCCACAGG
>CM063501.1:46757338-46759838 GCA_032207245.1 Pardosa pseudoannulata
ATAGAATTTGATCCAGTGTGTAAGAAAATACTTACAAAAGTGTAATTAGCTATGTATTTTTCTATAGTTAAAACTCATGAAAGTTTGACATTTGGATTGTAAATATTTTATTATTAAAGTAAATTCTTGAAATTCTGTCTATTTATGAACATAAAACCATAAAATATACCGTAATAATTGAAAATATGTTCTTAACTGGTGGCAGAAGCTTATTTCTTACGAAATCTACTATTAACGTGTGAGCACCAGAAAGTTTGTATTCCCAGTTATCCATTTATGAACTATTAATTCAAATTAATAAATTAATCAACTATGATATTAAGGTATCCGACCATGTTTGGATTCAAAATTTTTAAATAAGGTTTTTATGGAGTTTTTAAATAAGGTTTTTTAGTTATTGCAGTAATAGGTTATAAAACATAGAAAAATATGAAAATAAACATAAATACTTATATATTGTTTAAAACCTGGCAAAAATAAGAGAAAAAAAAAGGATTTATTTACAAGGAACATTCTAACTAAAAAAAACGCAAAACATATCACTTTTACTGGATAAATGTAGAATATATATCCGTTATGCATGCAAACCTCCAGAATGAAAATATATAAAGTATAAATATAATAGCAAATCAAGTAATTTAACAAAAATTCAAGAAAAAAATAAGAAGTTTTTAACATAAATGATAACTCATCTCAAAATATATAATTAGATTCAATGCATACATAAATATTTTAAAACTACAGTTAAAGTAATTAAATTCAAAAAATTCATAATTGATATATTATATTATAATAATATGACTTTATGACTGTTACATTATGAGTATTATGACTGTTAATATATTATTATCTATATACTGTAAAGTTATGACTGTCGAAATGTGGTGGTGTAGCAAAAATCACAGTTTTTCAGAAATTCAATTTAAAGATTTTATTGGATAAACTCATTAAGTGTTTTATAAATTGATAAACATTCAGATATATGCTGGAGCAATTTATTTATTTATTTATTTAGGAGCTATAATACGCTATTTACGGCATTTTCCATGCTAACACTCAAAGTCAAGCCCTTTAACTTCTCACTTCCGGTATTTTTTCGACCCTTCCGGTTATGATTAAACAGCTGTATTATGACCTTTTAATGACTCTAGAAACAAGCGGAAAACTGTTTTCGAAAGCTAAGGGACTGATCTTTAAAATAAACGAATACAATTTGTTTTTATATTTTTCACAAACATCGCTATTTGAACGTGGTCAATTACCTTACTTGAAATAAAATTCCCATTTTTTTACAGCAAGGATAGTAAATAAAAGACACCAACATACAAATATCACACTTGTTTCGAAGATTATTAAACTTTTCAACAGCTATATGTCCTGCTTCCATTTGTTATTTGTAAAAATTTTAATTTAATCTCTTTCCAATATTGATACTGTTTAGGAATAAAAGATTTTGTTTGGGAAAAGATTATTATTTTATTGTACCATGATTAATAATATCGGCAAATTGTCATTCAAGACACTAAAGCGGAGGTAATGTATGTATAAAATCTTTAAACTTTTATATATCGGAAAAAATCTTCCTATTATATGAATTTTCCTCCTAGAAAGAATCCAATGGAAGGCAACCTTATAAGCCAGTTTCGTCTTTCAATTATAGTTACTCTTATCTTCGTAGGATTACTACCTATTCTATTTAAATAAAAAAGGTTTACTTTTCTGAGGTTCCTTTATAAACCTCGAATGGAAGTAATGAAAAGCTGAAAATAATACTGAAATCTCCCGAAGAAAATCTGGTTAAAACTATTTTGAAAAGAATAGCAAACACAATATCTTTTCCTTGGAAATTATATTTAATAAAATCTTTTTTGAAAGATATTTTAATCTTATTTCTACTAAACATCACTTAATCAGACTTAATATTTGTAAACTCATTCAACTAAATAACTGCATGTAGGTTGGTTTGGTTTCTGGTGCTACGGTCTACTCTTCGCAACAAATGGACTAATGAGACCGGGAACTACAACTTAAAGCCGATTCCGAACGACTACGAACATCCACGCGTTAATGGGATTCGAACCCTCGAACTCCGGTACACCAGCACCTTAACCAATCGGCCATCGTTCGGCTAATTGAATGTAGGCCAACCATGATTACATTGATATATAGGATATTATAATAACTACATTCATGTCCATAAATTAAGGATAATTCAGAATCACACAAAAATTGAGCTCTAAAATAAAACTTTCACCTGTAGAATTATCACGCACATCTTGAAGAAGAATATGCAAATTGCAGGAAACCACCAGATGGCGCGGATAGGACGTCACAATGACGAGAGTGTATGAAAGGGGTATATAAGGCATGGTAGTAAAAAAGTAAAATTGTTCACAAGCGCTTTAAAAGCCTTTCAGTGCAATAACCGCATAGTTATGGCACAAAGGAAGCATTTGGATGATTTTTTACGTGGTAGAATTATCGGACGACTGGAATGTGG
>CM063501.1:46764838-46772338 GCA_032207245.1 Pardosa pseudoannulata
GCAAAGATTATTCTTAATTTATGTAGTCATCAATTGCCAAAGGTATCTATTATTCAAGTGAGAATTGCAAATTTAACGTCAAATATTACACTGTGAAGTTGTATCTAAGTAGTGATAAAGCGCTGCAACTCCATGAATCCAATTCTTTAGCTTATATTTACTGATTAAATTATTACTCACATATCTACTTTATATAGATGGCTACCTTATTTATTCTATGCAAAGATTATTTTTGATTTATGTAGTCATCAGTTGTCAAAGGTATCTATTATTCAAGCGAGAATTGCAAATTTAACGTCAAATAATACACCGTGAAGTTGTATTTAGGCTGTAATAAAGCGCTGCAACTCCATGAATCCTTTTATTTAGCTTATATTTACTTATGAAATTATTACTCACATATCTACCTTATATAGATAGCTACCTTAGTTATTCTATGCAAAGATTATTTTTGATTTATGAAGTCATCAATTGTCAAAGGAACCTATTATTCAATCGAGAATGGCAAATTTAACGTCAAATATTACACTGTGAAGTTGTATCTAAGTAGTGATAAAGCGCTGCAACTCCATGAATCCAAATTCTTTAGCTTATATTTACTGAAGAAATTATTACTCACATATCTACTTTATATAGATGACTACCTGAATTTACCATGCAAATATTATTTTTGATTTATTGAGTCATTAATTGTCAAAGGAACCTATTATTCAAGCGTTAATTGCAAATTTAACGTCAAATATTACACAGTGAAGTTGCATCTAAATATTGATAAAGCGCTGAAACTCCATAAATCCAATTCTTTAGCTTATATTTACTGAAGAAATTATTACTCACATATCTACTTTATATAGATGGTTACCTTAATTATACCATGCAAATATTATTTTTGATTTATGTAGTCATCAATTTTCAAAGGAACCTATTATTCAAGCGAGAACTGCAAATTTAATGTCAAATATTACACTATGAAGTTGTATCTAAGTAGTGATAAAGCACTGCAGCTGCTTGAATCCTATTATTTAGCTTATATTTACTGATGAAATTATTACTCACACCTCTGCTTGATATAAATGGCTACCTTGGTTATTCTATGCAAAGATTATTTTTGATTTATGTAGTCATAAATTGTTAAAGGTATCTATTATTCAAGCGAGAATTGCAAATTTAAAGTAAAATATTACACTGTGAAGTTGTATCTAAGTAGTGATAAAGCGCTGCACTAGACTAGAATTAAATAAAGCGCTTCAAGTCGATGAATCCAATTCTTTAGCTTATATTTACTGATGAAATTATTACTCACACATCTGCTTTATATTAATGGCTACCTTAATTATACCATGCAAAGACTATTTTTGATTTATCTAGCCATCTATTGTCAAAGGTACCTATTATTCAAGCTAGAATTGCAAATTTAACGTCAAATATAACACCGTGAATGAGAAATCAAGAGCTCTTATCTTCATTCTACCTTCCCACCTCTAAGTGTCCTGCAGTCTTTTGAGTCCCATACCTGTCATTCGTGTGTAACATGGTTTTAAAAGTGTCATTTGGCAGAAGGAAACGTTTTAATTAAATTCTCTCATTTGCCGCTCGAATATTTTGCCAAGGGTCGCGATAAGAATGCCACTCTGACAGCGTTACCCTGTCTCGTGAAACTTTAAAGCTCAGAATTTGATCCCCCGAGAGTCTGATTCCTCTTGAAATAGGCTGTCGTAGCGTAGACATGAAGATGTCTGTCGAATGATGTTGAAATTCCAACACTAGGAATTATTCTTTCCTTGAAACTAAATGAAGGAAAATTCTTGATTTAACGATATTAGAAAAAATGTAGGTAATAGCGAGAGTTACAGTTAAATACAGAAAATGCATCAAAACTAATTTATTGTGAGGAACGATAATCAAACAATGATTAAAAGATTAATGGGAAATAATCAATGTTAAATAATTAAATTTGTCGCAAGAAAAAGTAAAGGTACTGATGCAAATGTGTAAAATTTATCGTTTTAAATAATTAGCGTAATTTAGGTTTTAATATATAATTATCTAATTACACACTAGATAATATACATAGTTGTTGTTCAGAGGAATGTGGAACTAAAATATTTATTTTAATCACAAAAACAGAACTTTACTTAATAAGGCAATTTGTCGCAATGTCACGAACTACTATAATGCCCTTCCCATTCATTTTCATGTTTACAACTGCCAATAGACAAACAATAAACTGCCCCTCCGTTTGAAACTAAAGCCAGAATTGTCATAATTTGAGAATTTGCTCTACTGCGTGAAATCGCCTTATAGGATACTAGTTTGAAATAGTTATATTTAAACATTGTTAACAAAGAGATTTATATAAAAACATATTGGCTTAATTATTTCAAATTAGCTTTTAAAAACTATTTTTAACACTATACAAATATTTGAGATGTATAGAAATAAACTAAAAATTATGTAACATCAACCATTGTAAGACAACACGATATTAACAAAATATATAAAATTTATAATTTAAAAGCTTCTGAGTAAAACCCAGTTTCGGATAAAAAATGTTTTTAACATACACATTTCTATCATAATATATTTTTATTTGTGCTTAATAATTTCTTAAATACTTTATCGATCTCAAAACTACTTTTCTTGTAATCTTCTTATCCTAATTTCAGAGAATTAAATAAATGTAAACAAAATGAATCGTGATTATTTTAATGCTTAAATATTAAATGAAAATCATAAACACATTATGAAAATAGTTTTAGTAAAAAAAAGAGAATTAAATAAAAGTTTTTTTTATTCAGTATATCCTTCTAATCAGTCTTCGTAAATTTTAATTAAAATAGATGAGTTTTTCATTTTTACTCAACAAAGTCTGCAAAGTGGTATGGCAAATTATGTTTTAATGAATATTCATTAAATATTTAAAAATATTTTTCAAGTATTTTACAAAAACAATATTGAAAAAACTACATAAAAAAGCAACTATATACTTAAACATACAATAGACTTTCCGAAAGTATGTTTCATCCTTCTTTTCCCAAAGAAACATACAATGACATAACAAAATATAATCACTTGACTATTTATCTACATATTCATTGCTGGCAATGATATATTTTGGATACCCTTAAATCAATATCAAGAAACCATCCTGGCAAAAATCGGTGCCATTGATTTTAAGTAAGTTTTTCAAAGCCTGTTGCCCCTCTCGTATCTTTGGAAGTAACTTCTCAATATTGATGACTTCACTGCAGTGAAAATGTAAAAGTCTGATTGGGAGTATCGAAGCTGTAGGTAATCCAATCTTTTCCATCCCTGACGGCGAATGTGATCTTTTGTTTCCCTTGTTGAGTGGAATCAAGCCTTATTGTCCAAGAAAAAAGCACCTAGTCCCTAGATCCTTGGTCTCTTTCATCAAATCGTTTATCATCAGTCAACAGTTTGGTAAGGGTGTGGTCGTATTTTGCTGTTTCGATGGTTTCTGAACCGCTGGGCACCGATTTTTACACGGATGGTATCTTGAAATTAATTTCAAAAAGAGATAAATATATCAGTGCTGCTAGTGATTATGGGAAGAAATAGGTAAAAGTTTATATTCCGTTTGATACTGTCCCGTTCTATTTGTCATAAAGCTTCCTTGTCAAAAAGTATGACAAAACTTACTTTCGGAACGTCTCTCGTATATTAAAAAATATAGTGCAATTACTTATCATACAAGAAAATATCACTTTTAAGGGATATTATTGATACAATATATCACAAAATCAGTTTTAAATAATCAAATCTACATGGAAACGTGACACCATACAAATTTAGAATGCTCTTTTTAATTTATAGAATAGCTAGTTAGTTTCTATTAAAAACTATGATTCGAACTGGCTTGTTGTATACCAATAAAACAGATATATTGCATAAAGCCAAATCAGGGTTGTTTCAAACACACTCATACTAACAATATGACCAGGAATATAGAAAGATTTCCAAAATATCATCCTGGTATGTAATTGGTGATGATTTGGTAGGTTTGGAATACGCTCTCATTTAGAAAATTATCAAATTTTTTTTTTAATAATATAGTAAATAACTGAAATTTATGCAATAATATACAAATACTTAAGAATTTTCAATATAACACGTTTTTGATTTTTAATATTTGACAATAAAGCATACAAAATTTCAAAAAGCCAAAATAGAGACTATATTTAATGTAATAATTTCAAAACAGTCGGAGGGAGTTACAAAATATTGATAAAAAAAAGTAGGTTATTTTTTATTGCCCTGTAAATGCAAGGATTTATAAATTTTTCATGAAAGTAGGAAAAATAAAAAAAGTACGACTGTTGGGATTTGCTTCATATGACGCATTAACCGAACCTTATACAATTGCTTAAATGTAGAAGTATTGTACAAATGTGTTTTTTTTTTTCAATTTTCTTACCCACGCATCACACGTCTTGCCCCTATGTTTTACGTTATCCACACAGAAGTCTACTTATTCACGTTCTTCTCTACAAGTATAAAGCCAATATCCTTTGCTCGACCAGATTTTATTTATTTATTTATTTTTGTAACTTCTGTCTGCTTCACAATTTCCTCTAGACTTTTAGACTTTATTTCGATCTCAGCTTTATGTAAAGAAGAAGGTATCACTATAGATAAGGGTTTCACTTTGTGGAAACATTGATTAATACCTGTCAAACATGGAATGGGACTTGGATCTTTTAAATTCTTTCTCGTTTTGATTTAAATCAAAGTTAATAATTATACAACGGGTTCTCTAAAAAAAATTTGAATCCGATTTACATCAGTAGGCAGGGTTTCCTACGCAATGATAGTTCCTGGAAATGCCGTGTCATTTGAAGATCTTTCAGTAGTTGGTAATATCTCAATATGGCCTAATTCACCTCATGATGAGTTTCTATACGTTAGCATGGAAGCGAAGAACTCTTCACCTATACTCACTTTACCAAACTACCGTAGTTATCTAACTGAGATAAAAGTTCAAATAAATTGTATCAAATCCTAAATAATGACTAGTGTGATTCAGCAATCTGACATAGGTAAAACTTAAGCATGTTTTTTTTCTGTTTCTAATTTTTCTCATACAAATACCAGCAATCTAAGCATAAAAGTTATTTTTTAACGAAATAACTTCTTAATTACTGCTGAATGAATATAAAAAAATAAATGTACACGAAAAAATCATCTATTTATTATAGAAGAAAATAAAATCTGTATAAAATTATAACTAAAACAACAAAAACTTACTTTTTAACATCATGTACAGATGTTACACGATATTTCTTGATGATCAGTGTGACTGATTCAATAGGATATCACACTGTCACCAGATATATTGTTTCTGTCTTTTAATTAAAATAAAATAATTAATAATAATAATTTTTAAAAAAATTTAAAATTATTAATTAAAAATTAAAAATTTTAAAATTTTTAATTAAAAAAATAATAATAATTTTAAATAAAATAAAATATTGGCACAGGTACAAACTAGTAGAAAGACTTGTGCAACTACATTTCATACAGTAAAGAAATGACAATTCTAAAAATCATAAATTAAAATTGTATATAAATTAATTAAATCTCTCCTGTTATTTCAAGACAATTTCAAAACAGAAATATAAGTGATGACGATATAAGGATATAATGCTGTGGGGTTACTAGTTCCCTTACAGAATTTTTGTCGAAATACTATTGTCCTAATCATTTGCTGTATACACCAAGATTAATTAATAAATATCCCATTTAATATTTTTGTAAGTATGTCCTGGCAAAGAAATATCTGGTATATTTTAATTTATACAGGTATTCAGTATAACAGAAACTCACTTAACAGGGCTTATCTGATTCAAAACAGTGGATGGGAGCATAGCTAGAGGCAAATTTATTATGTATATCCCTTAACGGTGTCTATAACTAAATTCATATTATGTTATGTGACAGCATATCACTTAAGCACTAACGAAGTTATATCAAATTAATGAAGATGGTATTTCATTTCAAAGGCAGTCTATTGATTTAGAGATGTAAAGACATCAATGTTTGACAACCGTATTGGTTTGATCATTGATTCTCTTAAGGTAAAGACAACGTCACGACAAGGAGAATTGGCGACTCTAGGGAAATATCTATATATTTCATTTTAGTATCGAATTTTGATCCGAATTCCTCTGTACAAAACATACATATTTTGTATTAAATTTAAATTCAAAAATTGGTGTAGGAATTTAAATTATTTCATTATTTCTAAACGTTTAAATACTATAAGTCAGGTAAAATTTTATTCTACTTATCTGTTGTAAATTTGCCATGAGAATAGATGTTATATCTTGAAGGATAGTAAGATTGGTTTGGTTTGGAGTGCTACGGTCTACTTTTTGCAACACGAGGGCTAATGAGACCGGGACCTACATCTTAAAGCCGATTCCGAAAGGCTATGAACATCCATGCCACTGTGGGATTCGAACCCACGAACTCCAGTACCGAAGGCCAGCACCCTAACCAATCGGCCATCGTTCGGCGAAAGGATAGTAAGAAGAATTATGACTTTTGCTCAAGAAAAGAGTCTATTGATAAAAAAAATATCAAATTTTAAAATGACAATGGGTTTCCAGGAATACTCTCCGTTATTTTCACTGTCACTGCAGCTACTTCTTTCATAGTAAAGAAAACTATTATTTTTATATATATTGAATGCTCTCTCTTTATTATTTTTCAAAAATTAATTCATAAATAAAGTTATAGAAGTAAAGAAAGTTCAATAAGTTTTTTGGCTGCATAGAGATACGGTCATAAAATTTATTTAACTTTATTAACAATATTTATCTTTTTAAAACCCTTAAATAAACTTTATTTTTTTTAAATCTTCAACAATCCTTTTGTATTTTCCCCTTTAATAAAATACATAATTTTGTACCATTTTTGTCCTTGAGTGACGTTTCATAAGCTTGTAATATACCAGTATTTCGCAATTAATAAATTACAGTTAAAAAAATTAATACAAATTTTTAAGCACGGTTCTTTACAAATACACATACTGCATACACCAAGGTAAGATAAAGAATTATAAATCTCGAAGATTTTCTAAAAATGCTCAGTAGTGGTTTACGTAGTTTACGTATGCTGCCCTGTTTATGACGTGGATAAAGTATCATAAGAATGCAAGTACAAGTACAATTTAATGCTGCTTTTGACGACAAACTAAGTCTAATTGGGAAAACGATAGATCAATCACCATTTGAAAAAGGTCTTATTGTCGGGGCCGTTTGTCAGAAACCATGATTTTAAAGAAATCAGAACTATCTCGGTTCTCAAAAGAATTCATTTCGAAGGTGTTTATGAGGGGAAGGAGAACTCATAAAACTTGTACGCCCAAAAGGCGTGACTGTGTATCGAATCAACCAAGATTGTGATCATGATCGTTTGCAAAGGATTATACTGCTTTAAAGGGATTCTACTGTATAGAAATGTTTAACCAAGATTTAA
>CM063501.1:46777338-46782338 GCA_032207245.1 Pardosa pseudoannulata
TTCACGTAGTAGAGCGAACAACACCGTAAAAAAACGTGGCTTACATCCACATGTCGCGTTTTTAAGCTATTGTCTGGAGTTACATAAAGTGTTTTAAAATCCTTTCAATGAAAGCTCTTGCATAATAACGAAGACATTTTCTATTGAATAATGCATGCTTCTTATCTTGTGAAATCTTTTTAAATCGAATTTAAGAGATTTTAGAAATTTATGAATTCAAAAATGTCTTTAGCTTTATCGGAATTACACATGGGTAATTTGAATTTTTTAACATAAAATTAAATGGGTTTTAACTGATAAACGGAAAGTATTAGACATACAAAACAATGACAGAACTATCTGAATCAATTTCTAATTAAAATAATATGAAAAATTGCTTTAGATTTAAATCTGAATAATATAATCCCTTTGTTATAACTTTCGCATCATTAATTTTAAGCAAACTTCATGTAAAATTCATACACCATTTATGAGACATCAAAAATGATTTTACAAAGGAAAGAATTATGGGTTGCCGGGAAATCAATCTTATATAAGCTATTGACTTTTAATGGATATAAAAAATAATAACCAAACAAGTAATATATATAATTATTATCTTACACTGTCCCCAGACAAGAATGGAAAAACATATTGAATACTGAAGATTTTAATTTACAATTAATTATAAAATAATAGATAACTGACTTTACACTATTCATGCTAAAAGTGACTTTTATAATGTAGCAATGTTATCTTAAATTAAAAAATCACGAACTATTCATTTCCTATTAATTGTGTTTGGTAAATAGCAATATGAAAATAGAAGAAAGTGAGGTTTAAAAACATTAGTCTACAAGCAATGAAGTTTTAGTTTACATAAAATTAGCTGAAGCACCTGGGATGCCCTAACAAGTGTCTATATTAATAAGAATGTCATTTTTGTGTCTACCGTCGTTAGAAAACTGACTAACAAAAGCATGTAACGAAATAATGGAATGAAAACTTTAACATTACAAGCATTATATTAAAAAGAGACAAGAGTGGATAATGTTAGACTTCGCGTTACCGTGGGCACCAGTTAAATCTGAAAAAGAGACACTGCTTATATATATATAAAATATATATATATATATGTGTATATATATATATGTATATGTATATATATATATATATATATATATATATATATATATATAGATATATAGATATATATATAGATATATATATATATATACATATATAAATATATATATATATATATATATATTTATATATGTATATATATATATATATATATATATATATATATATATATATATATATATATATATATATATATATATATATATCAAGATTTAAATTGTAGATTATTTTTAAAAGATTTTAATTAAGGATTCTTTACTGAGAGTAACGCGGCGAGAGCAGTTAGCCACATAAATACGGCTCACGCGCAGTGATCTAGAGCAGAGAGAAGTGTGCACATTCCACGGACAGATCTGTAGCTACCCGAAGTAGCTAAGCCTGCCTTTGTTAAAAGTTGGGCGCCAATGTGAGACGCTATTGAAGATGATTGTCGAGTAGTGTGGTTTGAGTTTTCAATAAATCTATGAAAATGATGTCATTACTCTTGTGTCGTTTAGTGAACGTGACATATATACACACACACACACACACACACACACATATATATATATATATATATATATATATATATATATATATATATATATATATATATATATATATATATATATATATATATATATATATATATATATATATATATATATATACATATATATATATATATATATATATATATATATATACATATATATATATATACATATATATATATATATATATATATATATACATATATATATATATATATATATATATATATATATATATATATATATATATATATATATATATATATATATATATATATATGTATATATATATATATATATGTATATATATATATATATATGTATATATATATATATATATGTATATATATATGTATATATATATATATATATATGTATATATATATATATGTATATATATATATATATATATATGTATGTACATATATATATATATATATATATATATATATGTATGTACATATATATATATATATATATGCCTAGAATGTTCTAGAATAAATAATGTGACCAAGAAAATCGACGAGTCATCAATCTATCGACAAAATTTAGTGGCCAGAAGTTTCGGGAACATGCCAGAAACAAAATTCTTTACATTATTTTAACGATAAAACAGTTTTAATGTTCAACAGCATTCGGAAGATTCCGACAGAAGTGAGTAACGAAAATGTGTGCGTTACGAAATCGTTAAACGAAATTTTAATCCTTACCTTTTTACCAATAATTTTTTTTAAAACTGACATAATCGATTTTCAACATCCATTCTTATAAACGATCTGGGAATATCAACAGGATTGCATCAAACAAAATTAAATCTAAGATATAGACTTATATATAATATAAGACTATTAAATATAAGACATATATAAAATAAGACTATTAAATATAAGACTTATATATAATATAAGACTTATATATAAAATAAGACTATTAAATATAAGACTTATATATAATATAAGACTTATAGAAACTATAAGACTATTAAATATAAGACTTATGATATATTTTTATATATACATCCTTACCATTTGAAATGGGATATTTATATTTATTTTACGTTTTGAAATGTTAGCTTAATAAAGCTGAACTGCCAATAACGTCAGGGAAACCATCAAGGGATTGATATCAGGTGACACGATAGTTGACAAAATGCATAATTTTACATCTCTCTATATATGTAATAGTTGATGTATCAAATATAATACTACATTGAAAAAATTATTAAAATAAAGGTTATTTTTCAAAAATAAATACAGTGTAATGTACACAAATTTATTATAGAAAGTAACAACCTATTAGGCATCGGTATAATATTAAAAATATCTTGTCTGAATTTTTACAAAAAGTTTTTAACATAAGCGTTATTATAGCATTTGCGTCAAAATATTTTTTGATGCCAAATCAAACAAACGAAGTTTCACAAAAAATACTGGATAGTTGAAAAATCTTAAATGCATTTAAGAATTTAATAATAAAAAAGCATGTAAACTAAAATTGTTATTATTATGGTATGCATACAAAAACATTTATACATATGTGTGTGCGCGTTTCCAACCAAATGAACCAATTAAAACGATTTAGAAAACTTTATTTGAGAATATATTGAATTTCCTTAATAAATTCTTTCTATTTATATGCATTCGTAGAAAAAAATTATAAAGTAGAGTTTTGTAGTTTTTAGGAATTTCAACCAAATGATGACAAGTAATGTCATATTCAACGAAATCTCTAATTCATTCGGCAAGAGTTTTAGAAATCGGTCAGTTAATTTGGAAGAAATGTAATATTTAAACTTACAATGATTTTATTTAAAGAAAGGTAAATAGTGCCGTCGGAGAAAAAAATAATTTATATACTTCTGTCACTTACAGCTAAAATAATAGGTTTAACCTTGATCAATATGAAACCAAAGATTGGACAAAACAAAACTTTGATGTAAGGTTTGTAAAACAATATGCAATATATTTTAATCTTATAAAGTTCAAGATATACAGAACTAGTTATTGGAATATGAACTTAAAAATGCTGAAAAGACATTTTTAACACTAGATTACCCGAGATTTCTTGTATACCTATATTGCCCAAAAACAGTCAAAATGACTGCGTTATGAAAAAATAACAAATATGTAAAGAAATTTGTTTAAAATTAATTTTTAATATTATATAATAAAGGAGGGCGGAAGTAACTACAATTATTCATAAACCCATTTATTATATGTTATAGAAAAAGTCACCAAATTCTACGAAATTGTGTCATTATATTTCATAATTGTTTTTCTAATTGAAATTAAAAAACAGTCAAAATGACTGCCTTGGGCAATCTAGTGTTAATGTACCTTTAGGAAACTATAAGATATATCTTAATATTAATTATATGAATATAATATTATTTAAAACTAATGATGTTGTATAATTTAATAAGATTATTTAAACTTCAAATTAATTACTACTTGCATTGTGTACTCTATTTGTATTTATTAAACACTTAAGCATACCATCAAAATCACTGTTTTAAATGTTGATTTGTAACATTTCAAAAAGATAAATATATTGCTTTAGCTACATTTTAGAGCTAAAACCGAATTCTAAAAATATTTATAGTGCATAAACATTTTTTGGAAATTTTTATAAATTGGAAAACGGAAATGGTAAAAAACAGATTTTACAATCTTCTAAAATCTATTTTGACAGCTGGAGATTGTAGCTTAGCCAAGTAATAAATTAACTGCTTTTAGGGTACAAAAATAATCACTTAAGTTGTTCTATAGTATTCTAATATTTAAAAAAAACATAGTTTCTTTGCTCTAAATTTTAAAAATCATCAATTAAAAGGAAAAAAAGTTGAATAGTTCTTCTACCTGCATGCGAAGTATGATAAGAAATATTTCAGTGTTGATACTTCCTTATACCACGCTATATTATAATGAAATTTTCAAAAAGCTACCTCTTTCATGTAAAATAAACAAGAAGAGCGATTGTTGGCTTTTGTGGTTTGTTTTATTTGTACTTTTGCCACAAAGGTTTCCATATATTTTATATCTCTTTCAAGATTTTATCTTTTCTTAAAATTTCCGCAAATATAGAAAGTAAAATATTTGTGGGCGATTTTCAAAAGAATTTTAAATGAAAAGATATTTTTTAACGACATAAAACAGACAAAAATACAAAAAAAGAAAATGAGTTTTTTTTATAAAGAAAAACTTTCTAATCAAAGGGAATGGTGAAAATAAACAAACTTAAAAATAAAAAATAAGTTTATGGTTTTTATATTAGTTTTTATACTTTCCTTATAATCTAATAACAGACAATGAATATTTTAAAGTATTTTTATATTATGAAAAG
>CM063501.1:46787338-46797338 GCA_032207245.1 Pardosa pseudoannulata
ATCTCATAATGTTTTTCGTAAATTCGAAAATTTATTTCCCGGCTGATTAACCTTCTTGTAGCAAAAAGTAAACTCCAAAACAAAAAATGCACTTGTTGAAATAAAACGAAACTAATTTTAAAAATGACATAATTTTCTTTTTTTTCTATGAAACTCTATGGTATATATTATTATACTACATTTTATATTATAATAAGTTAAAGGCTAACTATTTTTAATTTTCAGTTTCTAAAGATTTATTACTATTATTATTTTAAAGCATCATACCTTTAGCCTTTTAAATTACTGAACTAATAAAATATTTTGCTTTAAATACACATAAAAATTTAGATCATGTTACGTGATCTTAAGTCATCTTACGGGTAAGAGAATTTCATTTTTTTTTTCATTTAGAGTGTAAATTTTATATTACTTAAAATGACAAAACTAAAAAAAAAAATTATCTTAGTTTAGAAATGATATTCATCTAAAAATGTTGGTTTTTATTTCAGAAAAAAGAAGTAAAAGCTTTACGGGTAGATATATTTTCAAGTTCATGTGTTAAATCATCAACCTCCGTAATAACAAACAATAGTTTTTATGAAAGATTACACTGTACGTTGATAACTAAATATATAGTAAATTTCCATAAAATTTATTTTTTTCTGACAGCCTGTTTTAGATACAGTATAATAAAATATTCTGATCTATTTAAGAAAAAAAGTTTTCCTTTATTATCAATAAGTATATATAAAAATTATTTAATTTAGTTATATGAAGAAATACATTCTTTAAAAATACATAAGTGTGTACATGAAGCGAAAAATAAATTTTATCCGCAGCACTGTTGAAATGCATAAACTCGAAACTAGATTTTTATAGGAAATAGAAGCTAATTTTATTTTTTTCTATGAAACTCTATGGTACATATTATTATACTACATTTTATATTATAATAAGTTAAAGGCTAACTATTTTTAATTTTCAGTTTCTAAAGATTTATTACTATTATTATTTTAAAGCATCATACCTTTAGCCTTTTAAATTACTGAACTAATAAAATATTTTGCTTTAAATACACATAAAAATTTAGATCATGTTACGTGATCTTAAATCTCTTACGGCTAAGAGAACTTCATTTTTTTTCATTTAGAGAGCAGATTTTTTTATTACTTAAAATGACAAAACTGAAAAAAGGAATTTTAAATTAGAACATGATTATCCATCTTCAAATATTGGTGTTATTTCTGAAAAAAAGAAAGTTATAAAAAGCTTTACGGGTAGATATATTTTCAAGTTCATGTGTTAATCATCAACCTCCGTAATAAGAAACGAGTTAGTTTATGAAAGATTACACTGTACGTTGATAACTAAAGGGGATATAGTAAATTTCCAGCTGAAAATTTATTTTTCTGACAGCCTATTTTAGATACAGTACAAAATAAAATATTCTGATCCGTTTAGAATAAAGTTTTCCTTTATTATCAATAAGTATATATAAAAATTATTTAGTTTAGTTATATGAAGCAATACATTCTTTAAAAATACATAAGTTTGTACACGAAGCGAAAAACATCTTTTTAACTGCAGCACTGTTGAAAGGCATAAACTCCAAACTAATTTTTTATATGAAATGAAAACTAATTTTATTTTTTTCTATGAATCTCTATGGTATATATTATTATAACTAATATTTTATATTATATTAAGGTAAAGGCTAATTATTTTTATTTTTCAGTTTCTAAAAGATTTTTTTATTATTATTATTTTAAAGCATCATATCTTTCGACTTTTAGATTACTGAACGAAATAAAATATTTTGCTTTAAATACATATAAAATATTTAGATCAACTTAAGTCTTCTTACGGCTAAGAGAATTTCATGTTTTTTCATTTAGAATGTAAATTTTATATAACTTAAAATGATAAAACTAAAAAAAAGAATCTTAAATTAGAACATGATTATCCATCTTCAAATGTTGGTGTTATTTTTAGGAAAAAAAGGAAATTATAAAAAGCTTTACGGGTAGATATATTTTCGAGTTCATGTGTGAATCATCAACCTACGTTATAGCAAAATAATTTGGTTTATAAAAAAAACACTGTTGATAACTTAAGGGGACATTGTAAATTTTCCAGGTGAAAATTTCTTTTTTCTTAACAGTCTATTTTGGATACAGTATAAAATAAAATATCTGCTCTCTGTTTAGAATAAAAGTTTTCCTATATTATCAATAAGTATATATAAAAATTATTAATGGTTTAGGGGAGTTTTTTTTATTTTTTCTTGGTCTTTTTTTGTTTTTTTTTTTGTTTGTTTTTTTTTTTCCTGGACCTTGGAACCGGAGTTCGCTAGGTTAGGTGGGTACGAAACCCACTATGGCATGGGTGTTCGTAGCCATTCGGAATTTCCCTTTAAGCAGTAGGTCCCACTCTCATTATCCCTCCTGTTGCAAAAGAGTAGACCGTAGCACTCGAATCCAAACCAAACCAAACTACAGCACTGTTGAAAATCCATAAATTCGAAACTAATTTTTTATATGAAAAAGAAGCTAATTTTATTTTTTTCAATGAAACTCTATGGTATATATTATATTATATTTTATATTATAATAAGTTAAAGGCTAACTATTTTTAATTTTCAGTTTCTAAAGATTTATTACTATTATTATTTTAAAGCATCATACCTTTAGCCTTTTAAATTACTGAACTAATAAAATATTTTGCTTTAAATACACATAAAAATTTAGATCATCTTGCGTGATCTTAAGTCATCTTAAGGGTAAGAGAATTTCATTTTTTTTTTCGTTTAGAGTGTAAATTTTATATTACTTAAAATGACAAAACTAAAAAAATTCTTAAATTAGAGCATGAATTATCCATCTTCAAATGTTGGTGTTAATGTTAGAAGAAAAAGAAAGTTATAAAAGCTTTACGGGTAGATATATTTTCAATTTCATGTGTGAATCATCCAGTTTCGTAATAACAAACAAGTTAGTTTATGAAAGATTACACTGTAAATTGATAACTTAAGGGGACATAGTAAATTTCCAATTTATTTTCTAACAGCTTATTTTGGGTACAGTATAAAATAAAATATTCTGCTCTATTTAGTATAAAAGTTTTCCTTCTTTATCAATTATGAAAATTAATATTAATAATTACAGTAAATTAATGTAATTAAAATTACTTTTCATGTTAACAGAGTTTTGAGTTCACAGAATCTTGTTTTTAAAGTACTCAGCTCTATAAGTAATTCATTCCATTTTTTATTCAAATGTTCTATTTTGTAAATTGCATTCTATTCTTTCAGAAACATTAAACTTATTGAGGCAACTGAAAAAATGAAGACATTGTAAATAAACGATTTAAAGTGACATAATCATAGTAAAAGTGCTTTTTATACATTTCAAATTATTTTAAAATTTTGCCACATTATACTAGATATATCAGAGACTATTTTAAGTAAAAAAATAATAAGTTGATATTTTCAGACGAGGTGCATAAGCTCTAGCAATAAATATTTGGAGATATATAACAGATCATGTTAATGAAATTTTCAATTTTCGTACCAAAATTGTATGTATCTATACTACTTATATAAAAAGTAGTTTACATTTAGATAGAAAATATGAAACAGAAATAAAAATTAAATACAAGAGTGTTTTACGTAACACTACAAAATATTTTGTAAAATTCACTAACAATTAAAAGAAACATATTAATATTAGTTGCTGCTGGAACATTTAAAGTGT
This sequence comes from Pardosa pseudoannulata, assembly GCA_032207245.1. Lineage (NCBI taxonomy): Eukaryota > Metazoa > Arthropoda > Arachnida > Araneae > Lycosidae > Pardosa > Pardosa pseudoannulata. The sequence goes on from CM063501.1 coordinate 46,791,073, forward strand.
AATAAATATTCTTTACTTGAATTCGAATAAATTAAATGCATATTAAAAATTTGTTCTTATATAATTCAGTGATTTAATTAAAACTGTGATTTTTTTAAAAGCTAATTAAAATCATAAGTTATAAATACTGAATGTTATTTTATTATATACCAATGACTTTTAAAACTATTTCCCAGTTACACGGAATTTAAATGTTTAACAGGAATTTTATTTGTTTTTTAATTATTTTTAAATTACTTTACTTAATTAGCACAACATATATTTATTACGAATCTTCATAACATTGGTTTTTCCTTAAGTGAAATGAAAGGTATATTAGTTATTTTAACAATTAAAATTGTATATCAAAATACATTTCAATTAACACAAAAATAATTTTTTAAATCTTGAATGCATTTTAAAAATATATACTCTTTTTATATTTCCAATAAAGAAATAAGGGATTGAAAAATGATAGGATCTACAGATATCAATTTTTTATACTTTCTAACTCAGAAAATGAATAATTTTTTAAGTTCTCCCTGAACACACAAACATATGGAGCAATACCAGCTTTTGTTCCTGTCAAATACTGAATAATTTTTGGTAAACAACCTTATCCTTTCCCTTTTTAGCTCTTTATTTGGAAGGAGGAAAAAAATCCATCGGCTTAAATTTTCAATATGATGTCAAATGGGAGGAATTCCGGCGTAAAATCATAAAGTCTAAAAAGGGGAGGAAATAAAGATATTTAATCACACATTCAGTCTGCTCTGATATTAAACAGGTGGATTTCGACAGACAAAAGAGGAGAAAAGACTAGAAAATCCAGTGTTTAAGCCATTGTACTGATCACTAGATCAAGTACAAAGGTAGGGAATAAAGATTCAAAGAATTTCGAGGAGATTTTTTTTTCTCCTTATTGTGCTCGATATGCATAAAATTTTAAGAACAATAATCCTAGACTCAAGAAATATTACTCTAAATTACTGCATGGGGGAATACATAATGTGTAACCATTATTATATGCAACAGTACTAATCATAATCAGCAATACTAATGATAATTGAAATACTGAAGATATCTGGAATCTGTAAATTAATGTACCAACTAATTATGAAATCTTTTTAAAAGATGAACCATTTGCCGGATACGATATTGATATAATGAAACTTTTGCATTGATGAAAAATGAACCATTTGCCAGATACGATATTGATATATTGAAAATTTTGCATTGATGAAAAATGACCAATTGCCGGATAAATGTGGCAGGTGGATAGAAAATTTGCATTTATTTCAGTTAGCTTTGAGAGACTGGTTTAAAAGAATGTAAGCAACAAACACTCCTTTTAATTCTGAAATTTTGTGGATGGTAAAATAGATATAGTATCAAAAGAGATGAACAAATTAAAAGTCTTATATATATTGCTATAACATGTCACATAAAATTAGCCCCTATTATCTTTAATTACCCGGGCTTTCGGCAAAAGCGAAGCAAGTCCTACGTGAAATTTAACTTTTATGTAAAGTCTAAGAAAACCCATTCGGATCTGACGGACTTTCTCCGTCAAGAGCAGAGTATAAAATGGTACATGAAAACACTTGCACTCACAGAGTTAGGCCACAGAACTAGATGAGAAAAAGAGAAAGTAATTTAGTCAGCGTTTTTAACAGTCATATAGTAACTTAGATCACTGGAAAAGTGAACTATTTGCCGGATAAATCTGGCAAGTGGTTAGAAAATTTGCATTTATTTCAGAGTTAGCTTTTGGAGGTTGGTTTAAAAGAATTAAAGCAACGAACACTCATTTCAATTCTGAAATTTTGTGGATGGTAAAATAGATATCAAAGAATGAGAATGGGAAAAAGAAAAAAATTAGAGAGATATTTCAAATGTAATAATTTTGATATATTATATATATATATGTGTGTGTGTGTGTAATGTAGTGATGTATATCACTCGACGATAGTTGCTGTTAAAAGGTGTCTAGACAGGGAAGAGAGGAGATCCAAAGTGCTATCCCCCTGGGTACGCCTCTGTCTATACGAGTAAATATACGGAAAGAAATTTGTCTTAAATATCTTAAGGGCCATATATTTGTTTTACTGCTTTTATAACAAAAACGTACACATATGTGGTTCACTTATTAAATATAACACTCATTTTCAGTTTTTATACTACTCACTTTAGTTCTTATACAAATATAGAGTAAAACATTATTTGAACGTAAAATATTTTTGAAGAAAATTTTACTAATTTTCTACGGTTTTAATAAAAAAATCGTTTTTGATCACAGCCGTAATTAGAAATCAATACAAGTTAAATGATCTTGCAACAGATTACAGGATAAAACCTAAGGATCCAAAGTACCAAACGCTCTAAACTGTAAATGCCTTATTATACGTCAATATATAGTGTTCAAAAAGCAACGAATAGAGTACACGAGTACTTTCCAGATATAGAATGGTCGCATTTCTTGTGTAATAATAGAACGTTTTCAACCGATTAAAGGTTTTATCACAGAACAACCTTAACCAAAATAAATCAATTAAAAATTTTCTGCTATGTTCATATTTTATCGGGAAAGGCACTACAGAGAATTCGTTGCTTTTGCAACAAATTCTCTTTTGCTTCTGCAACGCGCTTCTGCAACGTGAATTCTGCTTTTGCAACGCGAATAGATTGAAGTATGGTATGGTTTTTAAAGTCATATTTCAATACTTTAGATTTGCATCCAATAACTGTTGCAAGATCATTTAGTTTTCATTGATTTCTATATAGAGCTGTAATTAAAAAATTAGTTATAATCGTACAAACCACGTAAAAAATATTTTTCAAAATATTTCTGCGTTCAGTTAATGTTTTACTTTGCATTTGAATAAGACATGTTAAAATATACAGGTTGAATTGTGATAAGTCCTCAAGGTATATGTAACATCTAATTTTTTCTTTAGTTAATTTTAAACATTTTTTTAACCAAGTAACGAAAACCGTACATGTACAAAATGGGGATACAAAATCGACATATATCACGCATTAGTCTGTCCAAGTAAATATACTGAAAAAGATTTGTCTTACATGTCTTGAGGACCATATATTTGTTTTATTACTTTTGTAACAAAAACGTACACATATGTTGTTCACTTAATAAAAAATAACACTCATTTTCTGTTTTGATACTATATCTTATACAAATATAGGGTAAAACATTATTTAAACGTAAAATATTTTTGAAGAATATTTTTACTATTTTTGTAGGGTCATAATAAAAAATATTTTTTAATCACAGACATATTTAGAAATCAATACATGTTAAATGTTCTTGCAACAATTACAGGATAAAACCGAACTCTACAAAGTACCAAACGTTCCAAACTGTAAAGGCCTTATACCTCAATATGTACGGGTTGAAAAAGCAACGGATACAATTTACGAGTATTTTCCCGATAAAGAATGGTCGAATTTCTTGTGTAACAATAGATAGTTTTCAACCGATTAAAGGTTTTATCACAAAACAACCTTAACCAAAATAAATCGATTAAAAATTTTCAGCTATGCGCATTTTTCATCAGGAAATGCACTACAGGGAATTCGTTGCTTTTGAAACGCGAATAAGTTGAAGTATGGTATGGTTTTTATAGTGATATTTTGATACTTTAGATTTGTATCCAATAACTATTGCAAGATCATTTAGTTTTAATTGATTTCTAAATAAGCCTGTAATTTTAAAAAAATTAATTATAACCGTAGAATTCACGTAAAAAATATTTTTCAAAAATATTTTTACTTTTAGTTAATGTTTTTCTCTGTATTTGAATAAGACATGTTAAAATATACAGGTTGAATTGTGATAAGTCCTCGAGGTATTATATGTAACATCTGTTTTTTCTTTAGTTGATTTTAAAAATTTTTAACCAAGTAACGAAAACCGTACATGTACAAAATGGGGATGCAAAATCGACATATATCACGCATTAGTCTATCCGAATAAATATACTGAAAGAAAATTTCTCTCAGATGTCTTGAGGGCCATATTTTTTGTTTTACTGTCTTTGTAACAAAAAGTGTATTAAAAGGCCTTTCACAACGACACTTAGTACAAATTCTAATTTGAAGAATGGAAACTGCCAGTGAAAGCATTCTTTATTTGAGTGTTCCAAACACAAACATATCTCGTGAACAGGGAGCTTCTTTCTCCCTCCCCCCCAGACACCGTAATAAAAATTTCAACAAAGCCATCTATGCATTTCCTCTTCCAACCATTCATTTAAGAAAATAGAAAAATATGTTTCTCTTCAGATTTTTAAGGTGAAGCCAAATGGATTGAAATCGAGTGCGAAATGTTGAAGAAAGCGGTAAAGATTTTTTTTTTCATCGTCAATTTGTTTTTGCTCTTCTATGATGTTCCATGGATGGCTTTAAAAAAGTAAGGAGGAAAAGCATTTGAAATAAATTTAAGGATATTTTTACGACTGAAATCCGTAAATGTATTATCTGATATCAAAATTTACAGTTTATAATTTCTGTTTTTTGCAAATTTAAGGGTACAAGGGACCTGTAAAATGACAAAATTGGATCAGAAATAGAAAAAGATTTTCATGTTCTGAAAAAGTTTTGCTATGCCTATATTTCATAATATAAGTATGTTTTTACAAATGATTCTTTTGTTCAATTTAAACTTGTTTTTTATCATACATTCCAATTTAAAACTTAAACAATTTTTACCATACAATTTGATTCGTTTTTGTTCTTTATTAGTGGCTTTCAAATGTTCTCAGCACATTATATTTTTCTTAATCTCTCTCAAATTTAGACACTTTGTTTACTTATATCTTTGCTAAAATACTGGCTGTACTCTCTTAGAATGTTTACTGATTTAGGAAGTTATAGAATGCATGACACTGTGAAACAAACAGAAAATTGTTTAAAGAACTTTGCAAGTATAAATGATTGTGTTATTTAAGTTGTACTTAACTGAAAAAAAATTCAGCATCAAATTTTGATTCTACATATGTTTTCAATATACAGTAAAAATCTTTAAGTAATGCATTAGAAATATTTTTAATAAGTCTTGGTTTATTAAAGTCTCCTGGAAATATTTTGTATTTTCATCAATGTTCTTTTTTGTCTTTTTTAGTAGATTTTAGTATTGTAGCTATTTTATTTAGTACATCATTATTAATCCTGAAAATACTATTGTTAAAATCTGATTATTTTAAAAATAGATATTTAAGATCTTTTGCCTCTTTAAACAACGAAATGTGTGGAATAAACTTTTGTGGATTAAATATTATTCAGGTTTTAAACTAGTTCTTTGCATTTCATTAGACACCATAATTTATATAAGACTCTGTCCGTTTGTGTGTATTTGTTTTAAAGAAGTCCACGTCGTTTGCCTTAAGATTACTAAATTTAAGCAGATATCCTTTAATAGCACCGAACAGTCCTTGTCTATATTAAAATTTCTTCTGTCCACCTTATAATGTCATATGAATGGATATTAACATTGCCAAAGATGTCAATACATGAATAATATTGTTTTATTTTATCTTATTAAAAAAAAGTTTAGCGAATTCGTAACTTAGACACCAGAAATTTTTTCGAAGATAAAATTTCTTACAACCTTTTTTGAATTTTTTTTACATAAAGATATAAATAAATTAAACAAAAAATATTTAAAAGCATACTTTAAGGATATATTTCTTACATATTTTAGTTGTCATAGCAAGTTATTCGTAGATATAGCCATATTTTGGTACAATTATCCTAGAAACGCTTTCACATCTTCTTGCATATTAATATTGGCCAGGCATTTACTTTTAATTTTGTTTGATAAAATTAGGAGAATTGAATGTTGTTATAATATACAAAACTGGTTATTTTACTGTTAGCCAAGTATAACAATAAATCGTCAAGTAATGCCAAAGATAGCACATTTATGTGTCATAATCTATTTCAAATTAAAACAGGTCAAAAAATATATTCAAAAGAAGTTACTAATCATATGTGCCAAGACCGCGAAAGCAAAATTGAACGTTTCCGAATCCTACATGCTATTACGTCACACATCTAATAATAATGTCTTTAAAAAGAGTTATTTAGAATGAAACACTCCATGATTTTTCTAAAACTCCACAGTTCATAAATTAAAAAGAAAATATTTGTGATTATCAATAATTCATTATTGTTAGCGAAACTTTCAGACACCACCTACACAAATTAAACTGATAAAGACGATCTATGAAAGTACGAAAGCACTCTTGTGAGTATTTACGGACAAATTA
>CM063501.1:46802338-46809838 GCA_032207245.1 Pardosa pseudoannulata
GCAGTTGTTATTTATTTATTTAATTATATTTTATTCACCAAAATATTGCTTTTATATCTTAAAGGCACAGATCGTTGGAATATTTTATTGGTGTTTCGAATTTTTTGTCATTAAATTAGTAAATTTATCTTCATTTATATTTACGTCTGTAAAATAAAATAAATAAGAATTAATTAAAACATTTGAATTTACAGTTAATATTTATTTAAGTATCTTTTATTCGCCAAAATATTACTTTTATAACTTAAACGCACAGATCATCGTAATACTTTTGTTGGTGTTTCGAATTTTTTGTCATATAATTAGTAAATTTATCTTCATTTATATTTACGTCCGTGTTTTTTTTTAAATAATATCTTAAACTGTTTTGATTAAATAAATAGTATTATATTTATAAACAAAACAGAAAAATGCCAACCGTTTATTAGAGACTGTAGAAGAGGGATAAAAAAATCATTCTTCATACAATTAATACATAATTTGTCAAATGTAAAAAAAAAAAGTTGTATATCTTAGAGAACAAATAGGACAGTAAAAACTTGTACATTAATCATAAATTAATCATAGCTTTAATAACTTTAGTTCCTAAATACTCTTACAAAAATTAAAAAATTCACATTTAAATTTTAAAAATATCCAATTTATTATTTAAAATTTTCAATATTACTATGATAACTTCAGACTTCTCTCAATTTAAAATAATTTGTCATACTAACTTATTTTCACGGTGATTTTTATATTAAATCGATGAATATTTCCTTTCAAACACTTTTCTTGTTATCTTACTGTTACACTTAACTTAATGAGAAGTATTTAAGAGTTTGTTTACTATCTGGCTTCATACAAACGTAAACAAACTTGAATTAAGATTCATTCCCGTGAACGCATTTATTTGTTTATGAAGCCCCGTATAATATTTTACGGCTCTCAATGAGATGAGCATGGTTTCCTTTAAATATATTCATCGCTGTGTAGTTTTATAAATGAGTTTCTTAAATTTTTTATATGGTTAACCTCCAATTTTGTACATAGAAAAAACAGCCAAAAAATTTATTTTTCCCATGTTTAAAACATATCAAATATCTTTAATTATTAAGGTGACAATAAACGTTACAAAGTGTATTTGGAAATTATTTACTTTATTACTGAAATGTTGTACATGTCAACATTGAAATAAATAATTTTAAATTAATTTTTTAAAAAATACTTAATAAATTTTAAAATATTTCTAATCTTTAAATATTGACATTTTTACTCTCTGTTTGTCGTACCATTGCTCTAAATGAATTCATCGATGTATAATTTTATAAATAAATTTCTTAACCTTAATTATATAGTTAAACTCCACTTTTGTACTTAAAAAGATTATTTATTGTCAAAATGCAAATTTTTAAGAATTTTTTCCTATGATTAAAATATATTAGATATCTTTATTTATTGAGGTGACGATAAACGTTCAAAGTGTATTTGGAAATTATTTACTTTAATTATGAAATGTTGTACATATCAACATTGAAATAAATAATTTTAAATTATTTTTGTAAAAATACTTAATAAATTTTAAAATGCTTCTACTCTTTAAATATGAATATTTTTTCTCTCTTTTTGTCATATCATTACTCTAAATGAATTCATCGCTGTATAATTTTATAAATAAGTTTCTTAAACTTATTTATATAGTTATACTTATTTATATAGTTGTTTATATTATAAATTTATATACAAAATGCTTCTAGTCTTTAAATATTAACATTTTTACTCTCTTTTTGTCGTATCATTATTCTAAATTAATTCATCGCTGTATAATTTTATAAATAAGTTTCTTAAACTTATTTATATAGTTGTTTATATTATAAATTTATATATAAAATGCTTCTAGTCTTTAAATATTAACATTTTTACTCTGTTTTTGTCGTATCATTACTCTAAATGAATTCATCGCTGTATAATTTTATAAATAAGTTTCTTAAACTTATTTATATAGTTATACTTATTTATATAGTTGTTTATATTATAAATTTATATATAAAATGCTTCTAGTCTTTAAGTATTAACATTTTTACTCTCTTTTTATCGTATCATTACTCTAAATGAATTCATCGCTGTATAATTTTATAAATAAGTTTCTTAAACTTATTTATGTAGTTATACTTATTTATATAGTTGTTTATATTATAAATTTATATATAAAATGCTTCTAGTCTTTAAATATTAACATTTTTACTCTCTTTTTGGGCTATCATTACTTAAAAATATTTTTTTGGCATTTATTAATCAGTCAATAAATAGTAAATAGTTATTATACATAAAATACTTTTATTTACTTGCAATTTTTATGAAAATTCTGATTTTTATTAAACTTAAATTGACTTCTGTTTTGGGGGGAAAGGGGGTATTATGTATGATCGCAACTTGGAAACAACTCAAACTTAATTATTTCTAATTACAGACTACATAAGACATTACAATACATATGAGAAAAGATTTTTGCTCTTTTTTTTTTGTAAAGAATATGAAATCGTTTTATACACGCATTTGGGTTATACACAAATAATTATGAGTCATTCACAGAATTACCTGAAAACTATTAAAGAGTGTCATCTATGAATGCCTTTCAGTCCATAATCTCAATTATCTCATTACTCTGGGCTTTTAACATTTTATAGCTTTCCTATAAACGTAATGAAACTTCTGGGCACTCGTCCATTAAAAATCCATGAAATTATATCCTGAGAGAAAGTTTATTGTTGAAATAAAGATAACCTGCTCAGTATGAAGAAAGGAAAAAAAACTTTCTTTCAGAAAGAAATACCTATTTTGATCCTTCTTTGCCGTTATCCGTTTCGAAAATACTGGCGAGATAAATTTATCCGTTAGAAACTCAATAAAACATGCTTACTATGTTAACAGAAATTTAATCTGTAGAATAAATATTCTTGGTAAATGGGCTTGATAGAAAAAAAAGTTTAAATAACAAAAGTAATTTTAAACTAGGCATGTTAGCTTAATACTAGATCAACTTTTAAAATGTATTATTTTATGATCAATTATTAAATGTTAATAGCTTGCAATTGGTCTAAGATTCTTAGCTGTATGCTGCAAAAATACAATTAGTTAAAACCATAAAAGATTCAGAAAAAGTCAACTACCCTAGTTCTCACTTTACTCCCAACGAATTTCTTGTTAAGGAACTTAAATCCATATATCTAAAGCTATCCGTCGGGTACCTTTAAGTTTTTTCAGCCTTATTCCCTATATAATAATAGCCTAAGTTATCTGTCGTCTGTCCTCAAATGTATGAAGTCTGGAATGGATAGAGACTGCCATATTGAATTCTTATGGCTGTTGAAATCAGTTAGGGTTAGCAAAATTCAAAGGGAGTAAAGTTTATCTTCTCTTACACTATCAATCCGATTATAAAATAAATTTGTATAAATATGTTTCATATCACAGAGAAAATTACTGTCGTCTTTAAAACGTTCGAAATCCACCCCTTCCCCCCACTTTTTTTGAGCGTTTAATGCCATTATTTCAAGCTTTATTTTCCCTGGTTAAGAGCAGGCGATTCAATTTATCAGTTTATCACTTAACAAATAAGTAAAATTAACATGTTTCTAGCATTCTGACGTCATTCCATTAACTATCTCTTACTTTAAATTATTTAAATATCGTCTGCATTGTTTTCACATGTTTATCACTAAACTTAGTAATAGATATTAAGTAAATAATTTTCATTTATATTTGGCTTAATTAATAGATTAGGTACATATCTGATAATTTTAAATTTAATCATCGATTATTTTTTGTTGCAACATAATTCTCAGCCAAAACACAAACCATTTTTTTACCTACCTCATAGGGTACTTTCCAATTCTAAAAATTAAAAATTCTATTGATCCCGTCATATGACGGGCTATAAGCTAGATTATAATAATGGCCGATATCAATGGTAGTTGATAGTTTTAACTAGCTTATAGCCCGTCATATGACGGGATTAGTAAAATTTTTAATTTTCCAGAATTGTAAAGTACCCTATTAGGCAAATTAAAAAAATGGTTTGATTTTGGCTGAAAATTATCTGTTACATGCTCAATAAATAGTTTATCTTTATACCCCTCTAAAGTCTCCCGATACTGTGAATGCAATTTAGAATCAAATTGAATTCATTTAGTCAAACCATGTGGTTATGTATAGAAAACAAACACACAAATTAACAAATTTCTTAATTTTCAAAGATATATAACTTAAACCCTAGATATTTATTAGTCAGTGAAATAGACTCATAAACTTTTATAAAAAGAATTTGTTGTTAATACCAGTGATAAAATTTTCATTGTAACAAAAAAAAATTCGATGATTAAATTTAAAGTTATCACATATGTACCTAATCTATTATTTAAGTCAAATATAAAAGAAAATTATTTACGCAATATCAGTTCAGTGATGAAACGTATGAAAATAATGCAGACGATATTTACATAATTTAAAATTAGAAATTATTAAATGAGATGGTTAAAGGAATGACGTCATAATGCTAGAAAAAAAATGTTATTTTTAGATATTTATTGTGCGATAAATTTAATCGCTTGCTGTTAACCGGGGAAACAGGGCATGAAATAATGCATCAAACTCTTGAAAAGGGGGGAAGGGGAAGGGGTATTTCGAACGTTTTAAAAAACTCTTAGAATTTTGCTAAACCTAACTCATCAAGAATCTAATATGGATGTTCCTATCCATTCCAAGTCCAACCGCTTCATAAATTCGGAGACAGACGGACAGATAACTTAGGCTATTATTATAGAGAGGATTTTGGATATACTTAAAAACTTGTTAAACATTATTTAAGGTATATTAAAATCAATGTTAAATCAGGACCTATTGCATAAATCCAATTAAGAACATCCATGCCACTAGTAGGAGCTGAATCCACAGTCCCCGGTACGGAATGGCAGCACCTTGCTCATTCAGTCCTCTTTTATCCAGAGTTTTATTTCCTTTTATAAATTATTTGCATGCTAGTAAACTTATAAGAAACATGTTCATTATGAATTTAAGTGATTTGGCTGCTATAAGTGTTAATGATAAAACTAATCAAGTCTGTTTTTCATTCTATTATACCGAACTATATCTCAGTCGAAATTCATTGAACGACAATTACATTAATTAAAAGGGAGCTAGTTATTTTATTTAATCTTTTACCTTTCATTTACTGTGAAATTTGAAAAACATAAAACTTACCTAATAGACTTATTGTCCTTAGCAGTCAATTAAAAATGGTTGTAATTCATCATTGCATCATTGTAAGCAGTTGTCAAAAAAATCCTGAAATAAAGGAGAAAAATTGAATACAAGTGTAGAAAGTGCGATAAAATACATTTAATTCTGTAAGTATAGATAATGATGTATAATTAATGATGTTGTTTGCTAGAAATAGCTGTAAGTGTACTTCCCCTCGTTATTTGTGCCTTACTTACGTTGGCTTTGTATTTTATGCTATATTCCAGAATAAATGATTTATATTCTCGTTTGCGTAATATATATTAAGATTATTTGGAATGCATTTTCAGGGTGTATATGAAAAATTGAATTACAAGTATTTTAAAAAGTAAACAAGAGTTTCATGATTAATTTTTCAAAAAAAATTTATTTTGATAAAAAAAAAATTAGTATGATTAATTTATTTATGCTTCAGTTTATATGAGTACAGAATTTCAAAACACTAACTAAAAAATTATAAAAATGTTTTACAACGTTCAGCATCCCTTTAACGCAAATTATTTACTTCAGAGCATTTTCCACTTTCATTACTGTAAATTTACTTATATGACCATTTTCAAGTCTGAATACATAGCTGACACCACTTGTTGTAAAAAAGTAACACGGTAAAAAATAAAACAATTTCAATACTTTCACTGACTAATTATAGTAAAATCAAAGGAACAATTATTTTGTAAATGGTTTCTAGATTATATAGAAAAATACTTTTTAGTAAGCATGATCCTAAAAAGTAAATTTCGAATGAGGGTTAAATGGCTGGAAGAAAAGCAGTAACTTAGACAAAACAGACTGCATTTTAGAGGATAAATCTTAAACATATATTTTATACATTACTATTATAAATGATATTTAATTTAAGAAAATTTTATTAAGAGACAAAAATTAAACACAAACAAATTTTTTGTTTCCATAGTCACTTGAAAAAAAGGAAACATCAGTTTTTTCAGGGATACAACTGAATTAAGAACATACTATATTGAGCATATAAAACACATATAGTCATAAAAAACTGGAAGGAAAAAATGAATCGAGAAAATGATAGCAAAAACACATTTATTATTTAAATTAACACATAAGAAATTTGCATATAAAAATCTTCTAAAATGTTCTACATAAAATTTAATCACCGATTATTTTTCTTGAAAGACAATTCTCAGCCAAAAAACAAACCATTTCTTTACCTTCCTCATAGGGTACTTAAAATTAAAAACTTTACTGATCCCGTCATAAGACGGGCTATGTGCTTTGAATAGTTTACTTTTAGTCAATTCTAGATATATTTATGAACGTAGCCAAAAACACGTTACATCCGTTCCCTGAAACAATTTCTTTTCTAGTTAAACTAGTTTCCCACAAATCAGGGAAATCGCTCAGCTACCGATGCTTAACAACTAAATGTACCGCGAGCTTTACAACTTATTTCCCCATATTATGCGAAATATTTTTTCGGAAGCAATATCATTTCTTAGCGAACATTCATAAAGCTCCACGGCAAGCTCTTGATTACGAATTGCAGGGGGTTTATGACCTTTAATGCGTGCAAAATTTCCTCTTTAATATTTTCATAAAAACCATTATGCCTCTTTCGCTCGAAATAAAATTTTACGACGCATCTCAACTCCAATTTCTTAATCGAGAGATATTCCGTTGGTATGAAACGGGAAGAACCATACGTGCACTTCCTCTTTTAATCACTTCTTATACGCCCTATGGAAGCCGCTTTATTTTCTACAAATGTGCGATACTAATCAGTAGAATGAAACTAAAATAGCGATTCTGGGACTTTTCACTACATGTTATGAGCAATGGCTATCGTTATAGCAGTATCAGATGTGTATATTTTCAAAATATAATCTACCCATTTATTTATCTTCGAAGCCGTCGATATTTTCTTTAAATACCATTCGCATGTTTTACAGCATGCGGTGAAACTGTTTCATAATTTAAACCATGCGGTCCACGCTGGAATGTTTGCTGGTTTCGTCATGGTGAGCTAAGGCCGGGTGTCTCTCAGGGTTAATTTTAACTCTCTGAACTATAAACATAAAGATTCTACATTATGAATAATATCCGTTTGAATTTTCAAATAAAATATTTGCTAAGATTACATCATTAGAATACTATACCTGTATATATATATATATATATATACATATATATATATATATATATATATATATACATATATATATATATTGGGTAGCCATAATTAAACTAACAGTG
>CM063501.1:46814838-46842338 GCA_032207245.1 Pardosa pseudoannulata
GAAAAAATCAATAAAAAAAAAAAAAATGGATTAAGAAATCTATGTTATTTTTTTTAGTAAACAAACTTTTACAAAATATCAAAATTTGAAAGCATTTTCATAAAAATAGAAATTAAAAAAAAACTGGACACACTTCTGATACAAAATTCAGATTCCATAATGCAAATTTTAGACAGTTCATATACACAAAATAACCGTACAGTAGAAATTATTTAGCAAAGTGAATAAAAATAATTTATTAAGAAATCTCAGTATTTTGGTTTAGGGCTAACATTGTACATTTTTTTCCAGAAGCTAACTGTTCCTTATTAAAATTCTTTTGATAACAAAATTTTCTATTTTTCCGTAAAGCAGCAACGTCCGTAATTCCGTAATCATTAGCTAGAATGCGGAATAATTCCGCAGAATCCGGAATCGATGGTAACTCTGTAGATGTATATATGTACGTATGAATGTTAGTTGTTGTGATGGATTTTAATGGACAGGAATAAACACAACGATAGAATTAAAGTTGCTTTAGATAGATTGGCAAACCTTCTTCAATTTACTCCAAATCTAAATCCACATAACCAGAAAATGCCAAAAATCTGATGTATTTCACTAGAATTGAATAATAACATTTTGTGGGCTTATAGAAAAAATGTGTTTCTTTCAACGCCGGTAAGAGTTCTGAAAAATTAATCAACTTTCATATTAAAAAAAACAGAAAGCTGGTATAAAATAAAAGCAAAGTATCAAATTTTATTCAAGCGTATTGTTTTTGAATTATTGATTACTCTCACACCGCACGAGAAAAGCACAAAATGCATTTTATTATCCGAGAAGACAATCGCAAATGCAATCTGAATAAGAAAAAAAAAGAACTATATTTTCCTGGCGTAACTTTAATAAGAAGGGAAAAAATTGCCAAATAACAACAAATATGCTTCCATTTCTATCGCTATCATTCATTTGCCCCCGAACGAGCGCGTGCACCCCCACCCCCCTATTTCCCCAAATACTGATTGCGAACCGATAAAATTATTTATTTGGGCGAATTCTTGGACCGTAATGATGCGTTATCGCGCTTAGTCGCGGTCATGATCGAACGCCTGTGAGGAATAAGAACACCCCAACCCTTGGCACCGAAGAAAGAAAAATCGAAAAACCTATTATTCTAATATTCCCGATACCGCAGGTGCTTCCGATGGGGACGGACACTGCGCGCGAGAGAAACTGTGGCACACTTGCAATCCCTGCCAGATTTGCATAAGATAAAAACCTTTCGAATAAATGCATTAGACAGGGAAGGGCCTGTACGTGTCTGAATTTACATATCAGATTCGTCCGCACATATGAATACGCAAAAATGTGTCGGGCTATTTACTAACTTATCTATTTGATTTGCGGAAATATAATATAAATATAACGGCAATAAATGCATATATCTACGATTAAATGCTTTTAAAAAACACTCACAGAAATTAATACACTAGCTAACCTTTTAATGCCTAGCATTCCTTTCTAGGCACAGATAAAAAATAATTTGCAGAATAATTTTTGGAACTAGTTTTCCTTTCAGTGAATGCAAATATGAGGTAATCCTATAAACGATCTGTCAACTTTTTGAGTGACTGTTATTATTTATTTGCTTCACCTATTTAGGATCTGAGGTAAACAACAAGAACGATGTTGCGACACAGATTCACAAGAGAGTTATGATGGCAAATAAATGCGTTTATGGCCTATGAAAACATATAAAATCAAAATTAATAAAAAGGAAAACAAAAATTTTACTTTACAAATATCTAGTAAGATATGTTTTAACTAATGCATGTGAAACCTGGGCAACAACTTTGTCAGATGAAAAGATACTGGCGACCTTTGAAAGAAAAACCCTTAAAAATATATTTGGAGGAATACAAAAAAAAAATATATGTCTCAAGAGCTCAAGTTATAGAACTATATTATTTATGCAATGAATCTGACATAATCAATTTCATCAAATTGCAAAGAATGAAGTGGGCAGGCCATTAAAACTATCATCACAACAAAAAGAAGGCTTCGATGACAAAACCTACAGGGACACAAAAACTACATCCTTCAGACAATATTAAGATCCTGTCTGCCTGCTTCTCTTATAATGACTTAAAATGTCAGGTGCATCTCCCTATTTCGTATTCCTCTTACTTATTTTTCAAGCCAAGGCTTACAAGCCTTCGCAGAAGTAGACTAGAAAGAAATGAAATTCCACCCAGATGTAATGTTTCATCTTCCTTTATAAACCTGCATCTGTCGGTGCTTTAAATACAGTTAATTCTCATTACAACCTTATTTTCAATAAATAAATGTACGACTAAAATGTAATCGTTAACAAAAGTAAACTTTTACAACAGCTATTTGAGTTATGTATTAATTTCTGGTTACGCCAATTTTGTTAAACTTTATTTGTTGGCACGTATATTTACTATGGGTTAACTCTTTAAAAGTCGCGATTAAAATTTCTTTGATATTTGAAGGAATAAATATATATTCTCTTCTATACAAAAGGTATAAATAAATTTAAAAAGTAATTTTCCTATCATTATTATTAAGAGAAACTTGAATTAAGTAAACAAAATTTTATTAAAATTTGAGATAAATTATAAGACTTTTTAAGCCTTGTTCAATCTGTACTTTATTGATTGTATGTTTATTTTGTAAAAATAAATTAAGATACAAATCTTAATCTTCTTTAAATTCATTGAGAAAGATTGCTTTTTTAGATACTGATAGTTTTCTTTATGTGGTTGCTACAATAACTTGGTGCACGAAAGAACATAAAGTAGATTGGATAAAGAATGTCATAAGATATAGTCTGGTCACGGATTAGAAATTTCTTGTCCGATAGAAACAAGCATAAAAATGGTCAAGTGTATTTAGAAGACGGAGAAACTTGTTTATCAATCTAAAAGAAAGCATCCGAAGTTGATCCAAAGCAGTGAAAGAATAATCATTTTTTAGCTCAAATTTCTTTAGCTTTTCCCCTACTGTAAAAAGGAATGTTTTGCCAACTGGGGTTTCGAACCTCCAATCGTACTAAATATCCATATATTGGACTACATCCCAGCCATGTTATATAGTTTGATGCATGTTTCACTTCCAGGGAATATAGGTTCGAATTCCAAGATAGGCTGCAATGTAATTTGTGTTTTCTCCTTATAGGGAGTGAATTTCGACACCTGTATGATGCTCCCTTAGAAAAATAATCATCAATATTCTGGTACATAATACAGACGAATGCTGATAAAAAATAAGATGATAAAAATATCTGAACTATACATCTGAACGAATATTCTTTTGTCAACACTTACAATTATTCTCATTTTTTAACTATAAAAAGTAAAATAATCATATCATGTTACTCAACATTAAACCTAATGTATTATTATATTATATAGTACTTCTAATTATTATACCACTAAAATTTTAAGCAATCAAAATATCGCTCTCGTGTGCAGGCCAAAAACAAAACAGCTTAAGAGACCACAAAGTTATCTTGAAACAAGAGCTTAAAACATATATAGATTAGCACTCAAAATTGGAATAAAACTCCTGCATCAAGAAAAAATTCATTTTTTTACAGCAAATTATCACTATCGTTTTCAAATAATCTATAATAATAAAATTTTATTAATCAGGATTAGTATTAACCTGATACATCAAATAAGTCATAAGAGCCTAAATTGAAGGGCCACAGAATATTAAGTCTTATAACAAATATTATAATCCCTATTCTGTAAGAAGTATTATATTCAAAATTGGAATAAAACTCCTGCCTCAAGAGAAAATTGATTTTTTTACTGCAAAATATCAAACCCATTTTCAAATAATCGATAATTACAAATTTTATTCATCAGGATTAATATTAACCCGACACATCAAATAAGTCATAAGAGTCTAAATTCAGTGGCCACAGAATACTAAGTCTTATATCAAATATTATAATCTCTATTCTGTAAGAAGAATTATATTCAAAATTGGAATAAAACTCCTGCCTCAAGAGAAAGTTGATTTTTACTGCAAAATATCCTGACTATTTTCAAATAATCGGTAATTACAAAATTTTATTCATCAGGATTAATATTTACCTGACACACCAAATAAGTCATAAGAGTCTAAATTGAATGGCCACATAATACTAAGTCTTATAACAAATATTATAGTCTGTATTCTGTAAGAAGTATTATATTCAAAATTGGAACAAAACTCTTGCCTCAAGAGAAAATTGATTTTTTACTACAAAATGTCACACCCATTTTCAAATAATATATAATTAAAAATTTATATTCATCAGGATTAATATTAACCTGAAACACCAAATAAGTCATAGGAGTCTAAATTCAATGGCCACAGAATACTAAGTCTTATAACAAATATTATAGTCTGTATTCTGTAAGAAGTATTATATTCAAAATTGGAATAAAACTCCTGCCTCAAGAGAAAATTGATTTTTTACTGCAAAATATCACACCCATTTTCAAATAATCGATAATTACAAAATTTTATTCATCAGGATTAATATTAACCCGACACACCAAATAACTCTTAAGAGTCTAATTTGAATGGCTACAGAATACTAAGTCTTATAACAAATATTATAGTCTGTATTCTGTAAGAATTATTATATTCTATATTAAATAAATTTTACCCTTTTCAAACATAATTAGAAATCTTGGAAATTAGTTCGAATATTCAAGTACTGTTCATAATGAAAGTCGTAACTATTTTAGAGAAATCAACATTTACATATTAATTTTAACGAAACGCTCAACATACAAACAAAACAATGATTCCTTCAAACAACATAAATAAGACAGGGAAACGGCATTTTATTTACTATACTGGATTTTCTAAAATCAATCAAATCTACCGTTCGCAAGGTAATTCAAAAACCTCCGCAACCTCAAACTCGCTTTTCACTGACAGTGAGATCCCGTGAAAACTAAAGTAATGAAATTCTCAGGCGATATGAAAGGAGAGGAGAAATGTATAATACATCTTTCTATTGGCAGCAGCCATTTCCTTGTCATAACGGGAGCAGAAGATATCATTACCTGGTGTTGAGGAGTCTTTCAAGAATTTCTTGCTTATAGAAAAGGAAAATATTCGCCACAAACTATTTCTCAGAGTACAAAAAAAAATAAAAACAAATTCTTCTTCGTAACTACCGGAAGATTTATTCAAGTAGATTCGAAAACTTTTGAAATTCAAAATACCGTGTTTGATATCAGAAGACTATATTTGCTACAACTTATGGCATAAAAAATTCAACAGTTGTAGTTTGAAATATAAACAGAGGAAATTAACGTTACTTCCAAGAAAACATATGTTATTGGAGTATGGAGTGAAATGAGCTACAGTATCTGTTACCAGCCATTTTGTGTTTCAATTTATTTTACGAATAAATACATGTTTGGTACTGGGTAATTATGAAACAACGTCAGCTTTTTGGTTATTTTTTGTGACAGCAGAAATAAAACGTAGTCTAGAGTTAGTAATAGTCAGGCAGCCAGAAAGACTAAATTTACTGTCACTTTTAATTAAGTTTATAGGAGAAAAAACGAAAATAAACATATAAAGAGATAAAGGATACTTTAATCCGTAATATTTGTTAAAAAGTCACGAGTTAGAAGAAAGTTGTAAAAGACTTCAAGAAAGTTGTAGATTAGATATTCTGGGATCAGAAAACTAAATATTCATCACTTTAAAAGGTTTGATACCAATATTTGTAGCATTTATATGTTTTATTGCACTTACGGTTCTTGTTTATATTGTGATAAAATAGGGAAACAATGGACTTTTGGGTTTTTACTATTAATTTGTTCAAATTTTTAAAGTGCTCAATTGTTTTACTTTTTCCGACAGAGTATATGATTTTTTTTATTAAAACAAGACTACTTTAAGTATTGCAATTATTTTCTGAAACAACACAAAAAATGTTATACACTGGTGTGCAAAACTTAAGCAACAGGTGGGTTTTTTGCCATAACTAGTTTTGTGTCATAAGATATCACTCGAATGGATTAGCCAGCGTACTCCCCTGATATAAATCCCATCGAACATGTGTGGGATGCTTTGGGGAGACGCATTGCAGCACGCTCACATCCTCCGGAGAACACCCAACAACTCAAACAGAGCCTGATTGCGGAATGCGCACTCCTGCCGCAAGAAATGTTGGAACAGCTGAGTATGCGGAAACGGTGCGAAGCTACCATTGCAGTTAGGGAAGGGCATATCCCATATTAAGGAACATCTGCTTGTTGTTCTTCCTCTTGGATAGACAATCATGAGTCACGATACTATGTGTTCAATAAAGCTTATTTTTGTTTGATTCCATACCATACGGTATGGAATCAAACAAAAATTGTATTCCTTTTTCAGCATCGATGCTTTCGTCATCCTTTACGTACATAATAATCTTCCTCATTTCTGAATTTCATGTCTCTCAGATGATTTCCCGTGGAGTTATGGCAAAAAAACCCACCTGTTGCTTAAGTTTTGCACACCAGTGCAGTACATTCAAATATTTTGAATAATAATAAACTTTACATTTCAGCGTATTGAATTGCAGTAATAATTTCATATAGAATTGACGAATTTTAAATGAAATTAGATTTGATGGGGAAAAGTGCCAGGTTCATTGTGTAAGTACGCTTTTGAATTTCATGTCCCTCAGATGATTTCTCGTGGAGTTATGGCAAAAAAAAAACCGCCTGTTGCTTAAGTTTTACACACCAGTGTAGTACATTCGAATATTTTGAATGATAATAAACTTTACATTTCATCGTATTGAATTGCATTAATAATTTCATATGGAATTGACGAATTTTAAATGAAATTAGATTTGATGGGGAAAAGTGCCAGGTTCATTGTGTAAGAACGCTTTTGGAGCATTCGACACATGGGGAAAACTTCTTTCTCTTTTCAACAGTGCAGAATGGGTTAATTTTTTATTTTTAAAGTATGCCTCAAATACGACTTTGATTCATGAACATACTGTAAAAATCTTCCATTATGTTGTTGCTGTTGTTGTTTCTCATGCCACTTGGACAAACCAAGCACGATTGAGCCTGTAGGCTCTCGTATTAAGGCCAAGGGGTGTTCCTTTCGTTTTATTGAGCATCATTAAGGTAAAAGAACGACTTCGCTCAAGTAAGTCCTCGTAATTTTGAAGCAGGGACCAAGCAGAAAACCCATAGACTTCGCCTGCCAGAGGTTTTAATTGAGAACTTGGAGGACATTTTGACCATGAACATATTTTACGAGCCCCAGTCACCCTTAACGAACACAGCTGACCGTAGTCCAGCTTAGATTCAGAACCCGCAACCTCGCTGTTACGAGACCGATGCCTTTGCCGACTGTGGCTCATCTTCCATTACAGATGTTATACTCCCATAGTTATGTTATTTACACTACCTGGCTTTGAAAAACTTTTTGATACAAAATGAATTAAATAAAAACTGTTTCCTAATTTAATATATCAGCCTAGCTCTATTAGATGTACGTTAAAAAAAGGAAAAGTATTGGCAAAAAATACACATATACACAAAATATACCCTGAAGAGCATGTACCTGAAATTGACCCTACACATACATGCACACTAAAAAGCAGTATGAAAAGTGTATCCCATGAATTATTTGTAATTCTTTTTTGTAAATGTGTATCAAATTTAAAATCGAAATGTATCACAAAATACTTTAAAAACGATGACATTTTGTAATTACCCTCAACTTAAAACTCCTTGGAAAATTAGAACCTCCAGAGGAATACAATTAAAAATTCTAAGTCAAATCGAATATAGAAAGTGGAATAACTTAAATCTAGATCCCTAATATATATGTTTTCTAAAAAAATGCTCTAAACAAATATTAACAGACAATACATGCTTTATATCATTCAGTATTCAAAATTTTATGAAAGCTGCTCATTTTGTATGCATCGCATGAAAACAATATCGGAATAATGCTAAATAATTTCAGCATTAATGCATCTCAACTAATCAGCCAGGGAAATATAATAAGTCAAGTTATGTTTTCACCAAATTCCTTAAATCTGTAGGAACATAACTTCATTTTACCAAGCGATTCAATTCCATAATTATCATCAATACCCTAAAGGTGATGAATATTTTATTAACTACAAATGTTTCGAAATAAATTTTATTTTTAAATTTCATAACAATTGTCGAGAAGAAAATGCTTCCTTAGCAATTTAAATCGAGTTACTACAGATATTTTTATCTTCCTTAATTCACTGGTGTTAATAATAGCAGATAATTAATGCTGTATTAGATGTGGTTACATTAGCTATAAAATTCAAGATTTTCGTTATTGTCATAGCAAAAAAAATAGTTAATTAGTTATTAAAAGTCTATCACATATTTTTATGTTGTAAAAGAGATTTAAGTAAGATAAACCTTTTTAAAAAATTCTTTAAAAAGTACTCTTGAATTTTATTCTTAAACATTCTTGAATTTTAAATCGAATATCTATATATATAGTTTCTCGAACAACTAGTACAACAAAATATTAATATATTTATTCCTAATTAATTTTAAAAAATCTTTTGTATACACAATATTTGTATACATTTGTATGCTTCTTAAATTATATACATTTTTAAAAATTTTGATTATATGATGATACGTCGTCACAATTATCATTTGGGCATTCTCTTCATAGTGCAAAGTTTCATTCTCAAGGTAAAAAGGTTTTTTATCTTTTCTTCTTTAAACTGGCTTTCTTTTTTGATTTTTTTTAATATTTACCTGTATATAAATTATTTTGCTTACCTATATTTAAAATATATTTTTAATAGTTATTTTTTATTTCATTTTGTGTTATTTAAATTGTATTATTGTTGTTATTATTATTATTATTATTATTATTATTAATATTATTATTGTTATTATTATTATTAATATTATTATTATTATTATTGTTATTATTATTATTATTATTATTAATATTATTATTATTATTATTATTATTATTATTATTATTAATATTTCTATTATTATTATTATTGTTATTATTATCATTGTTATTATTATTATTATTATTATTATTATTATTATTATTATTATTATAATTATTATTGACATCATTGTATTTCACCCGAGTACGTTCATTTATCTGTAACCTTTTAAGATAGATGATCACCGAGGTGCAATTTATAGATGTTGCAACCGTCCGAATATATTGTTTACGTATATTTGTTTTAGCATGTTATGTATTGAGCCACCTTTACGGTATTGATAAATTATTGGTGATAAGTATAAGTAAAACAACCTCGCAGTTACTATAATTATTCCCTGTCATTAGTATTACTTGAAAAACCAAATGGCACCTTACCTGCTACTTACTTTAGCTATTATTAATTGTTAATTGTTAATTTTTTTATTATTATAATTGATTTATATTCTTCTTACTCCTTTATTGCTACAGCATTATAATCTCATTGTTATACCAAGCACATAAATAGAACGTATCTCAAAAGATTCCATACTGAATCAGCATTTCCCCTGCTATTAAAATCTAAAGTAAAATCCGCTTAAACACTATCATTTTTATTTATTTTATTTTATTTTTATTTTACTTACTTATTTATTTTTTCATTATTATTTATTTTATTTTATTTACTTATTTATTTTTAATTTTTAATTCGTATTCGCCTTTGAGTAAAGGATAGACTCTTTCCCAGGGCAGAATTATAAACCGTATACCCAATACGATTGGCTGCTCTCTGAGGGAAATTCATCAACAGTCCTGAATATAAAATTTCAACACTCTAAAGATAATCGTTTTTGAGTTATGCGAAATATGAACATAATTTATTCAGTCAACACGGGTATTTTTGCTAATATTTGAAAAACAGAACATTTTATGATTAAAATATTTCCTTTGCTTTAAAACTAAAAAATAATCATAGTTAGTTTGGAATATTGTAAGCATAAAAAAATCCATTTACGTCAATTTAATATTTAGGATATTTAAATTAATTATGTTTGATTACAAGATACTGATAATCGATGTGATTCTGTGACTAAAGCCCCCACTTATACCATATCCTAGTCGCATCATAGTCAGAACTCGACGTTAACAGGCAATTCACCGCATATAATTATACAGGAAGTTAAACTCATTTTAGATCACGTAGAAGACCACTTTCATCACATGTCACCAAAACTGGTAGAAGTGGGTTGTGTAGAATATTTGGTTGTTTAACTTATCCTATGTAACGATGAGGCTCGTTTTCGGCTGCATGTCAATCTCAGTAAATATAGTTGAAGCATTCGAGTCACTAAGATTCCTCGACCGTTTCAGCGGACTTCCCTATAGTAATTGAAGATGACATTGTGGAAATATTTTACTCAATTTTAGTATAGTTAGTCAGCTTTATAATCGTAGTGGCATTGGTGTAACGCTTTGCACTCTCATGACAAAGGTCAGAGATTTGATCCTCGAGTTTGGCAAAGTTTTCTGAGTCTTTCAACCCTTCAGTCGATAGGCAAATTGAGGACCAAGCATGCTGGGGAACTAAACACTAGGGGTTCCTCGTAAAGTTGACCACCTAACCGGGACATATGCCTTGCACCCCAGGAGTCGAAATCGGCAATTGTTACCGTAGGCCATAGCACCCAAGTTGGTCCGTTGTGCCTAGGAGAGTCAGCTTTCACTTACAAATAACTAAAATAGATTTAGTTTGCTTTGCTATGTGCACTATAATCAACTTTTTCCTCTACACAATGGCTAGAGAGATATAAAGAAATTCATCTTAATTTGGATTATTATGTAATTCCAGATTCCTCGACAGCTATAGGAATGACACAAATCCTACGACAGTAATTCACCGAAGATTGGTGGTCACTTGGTTCATTAGTTATGAACGCTAATTTTACTACACAGGTTCTTAATACCAAAACATACTGTACCAAAATACAACTCTGGGCCATCAATAGAATTCAAATAAATTGATTCCCTTACAAAATACAGCATTCTATTTGTTCAAAAATCATCTGTCCTTTTAAGGCCCATTACCCTCAAGAATCTTGATATGTGGTAGAGTATTTTCACCTGTTGCAGCACCAAACAGTTGTTTGAGCGTATCATCATTTCGTGATATTAAAGCATAAGATTGGCTAATTTGCACTGAAGAAGGCATACGTACGTTTGCTTGATTAAGATCTTCAGCGATATTATAAGTTCGGCCTATTCAAAAAATTAACAAATGTAGAATTTTGTAAATAATTAATTATGTTTTATAGAAATAACAAAAGAAACACTGTACATTTTACAGATTCTACCAGATCCTCATTAGAATAAGTATAAAAATCGTTAAATTCCTTTGAGCACCTTTCTTTGCATAATAAGTTTCAAATCATTCCAGTCGCATTTTATACAAATATATGGTTTTATATCTTCTAACAACATCTGTTTAGTGTTGTTATATTTACCTAAAATTGTGAAATATTACTAGAAAAACATATCATCCAATGTATCAAGGTTCAAGGAAACATGCTCCTACTCTAACTGTCATGCTTTTGAAAAACACCAATAACAAAACGTACATTTTACAAACAAATTATGACGCCAACTATAAACGAGTAAAAACAAATTTGATTTTGAAATTTCCTAATCAAGTTCCTCCAGTAATTCCTTTCTATATTTTAACAACTGTCAATTAAGATAATATCTGAATGAATTTCATTCGTCGCAGTAGTCAGTTTTCATAATATTCATCATTTCTCAAAGAAATCTAACTATACAATTTATCTCTTTTATCACAGTCAGCACGGGGAATTCTAAATTCTGAAATTTGAGAGCGGCATGTAACAGCATCTCAATCTTCATACTCTGAGTGGTGATTTCTTTTCATTATGTAAATTCCACTGTGTGTAGGATCATTTAACACGCAGATTTACTCTCATTTGGGACTGTAGCTACACTTAATATAGGCAATATGCAACTAAGCACGTATACTCTCAATACATTAATCAAAAAATAGGAAAATATTTTAGTAGGCTATAACATATGGTCCCACATGCTTTTGCCAAACGAATCACACATTTTCTGTATATTAAGGATTAATGTAATATTCATATCTTCAAAAATATTTTTAATGCAAAATTTCATTAAAATAAATTGCCTTTATCAAAATAATATTTTATAGTGAAAAGAATAACAATTTTAGGAGTAAAATGTGATGTGTGTAGAGGTGATGACCGACTGAACGTCTAGGCCAGCCGCACGTATAAGTGGAGTACTCGTGAGAAAATACAAATTTGAAAAAAAAAACTAATTCCTCCAGCTGAATTTTGTTTATTTTGAATATAAATAAAGGTGTAAATAGGAAATAAAATGCTATTTAGGCCATTATGCCAAATGGAACATACTCGATTAAAGATTTTGCCAACATGGCGTCTTGGTCTTACAAAAAGAAAACGGTGTTAGAACTGGTGCAGAGGAAATTAAGCTCCACACTCCTTTTTCCTTGCTGTCTCTCTAAGGGGGCCCGCAGATCTCCCGAAAAAATTCGTTGGACAGCGTTGCCTTGGCCGAAGATGGCTACACCGCGGTTAGCAACCCCTCTTGACCAATGGGGTCGAAGAAGGGTCACTCATTTCGCTTTCGCCTCTAGGTCAGTTTCGCGCTGGTGTTGTTGAACTCTAACTCTTTGCTACAATGTGTATTACAAATTCACCTTTCAATTTTTCCCTAAAAGCTATATGTTGGCCCAATGTATAGGGTCATTTTTCATTAATGAAAATAAAACCATATTTTTGGTATGGATGTCAGTAGTCGCCCGGAATCGACTTTAAATAGTACGCCTTAGTTTCAGTAATTCTGGTATTATATAAATGGAACCTGGTATTATAAAAATATAATGCTTCTCCGAAACGTATCCAAACAATTCGCAGTTATATTTCCTAATCCAATAATGCAGAAGTATCAAATTTTTTGTCAAATTTCAACCATTTGAAAGTTTATTGATGCTTTAAAGTCTATCTGGATTAGTTAAAACATCCATGACAACAGTTTTCGTTTTGAGTGGATCTAGTTATGCAAGTTACCACATCATTACATTATTTTGAACTACCAAACCACAAAATAAGTAATCAGAACTGTTCAGTGTTGTGATCAGCATCTCTTTTTTACTAAAAGAAAATCTGCCGATTCGGTAAGAAGCTGCCCTTCAGTACCAAAGTCCATGAGTACGAATCCCGCTATTAGCATGGATTTTCATTGTCATGTGACATTGCCTTTCAGCAGTAGATTTTGGTCTCATTAAACATCGTGTTGGAAACAAATTGACAGTAGTGTTTCAAAACCAAATTTTAAACTTGATAGAAAAAACAAAAGACAGTCGCCAAGTCTTGCAATAAAATGATAAAAATAGCCCGCAAATTCTTTTAAACTACATTTTATTTCGTTGATTAGTTTTTAGGATAAAAGTATCATTACATATAAACATATATATAAACTGTATATATATATATATATATATATACATATATACAGTTTTTTATGTTTATATACAGAGCTACTATTTTAACACAGCAACTAAAATGATTTCGGGCACTATAGTGTCTATCTATTACACCAACTTAATATTTTGCTGTAAATGCTTAAATTAAACAATTATAAATAAAGTACGATAAAAATCAACAACTAATTTAACTAAAATTTTATAAATCTATGAGGAAAAGCTTGTAAGCTATTATGCGCAAACACTAAAATATATAAAAGCTCTGTAAAAATACTTCAAAGTTTATATTATGTATGAATTTAAGAAATGATGAAATGATTTAATTCATAGTAACTGTCCTTTCATTGAGATATGACGGAAGTAAATGTATCAAAATCTAAAGAAATGATTGCATTTTAATGCATGCAAAAGTTGAATATTTAACAGACTTAGCCTTTAAATCATCATGAACAAAATGATACGTTATTTAATTTCTAAAAAGATGGCATCAATGAGAAATAACATTTCTTGATCTGGCCTTTGATCAAAAATAGTATCAGAAACTGTAATTATCTCGGAAGGATATATCAACCTATCATTCTATTTTAAGAACTTTTCGTTCATATGCATTTTAAAACCTCTTGGTGAAATGTCAGAAACTTATACAAATATCTTCCAGCGAAATTCAGTCCGAAACGCCCATTTTGCATTCAATTTAAACTTTGCACCGCAGATAAAAAAAAATACTTCACTAAAATCGGAGAAAACAGGAAAAGAAATATCCCCATAGCATTCGAATTTCTTTCCGAGTACAGAGGAAGCATTAAGGAAGTAAAATATTCTTTCCGACCTCTGTCGTGTCTAGAAGTTGCTTTTCGTGCAAGAATATGGAAAACATCAATATTTTTCGGAAGTAAATGTTGACAAATTTCTGATTCTACAAACCCAAACAAATGGTATTAAGAAGACTTCTTATTCATTTTTAAGGAGAATCAACACAAAAAAATATAATAAAAATAAAGACATTCTCTTGAATATCAATTCGATTAAAGACATCAAATCGAGGATTTTCTCTGGAGTATCATTTTACAAGCCCGCATTCGTTAAGAAAACTTATTGCGCTGGGAAAAAGAAGTGTAAGCAAATAAAAGCTTATACACTTACTGGTCAATAGTTTAAAATTAGAAATCAATATTTTTGTATCATCTTTCGTATGCGCAACGTTATGTATATGATTAAGAACAATTTTTATAAGATGGTCTGTTGTAGCCTAAATTGACCTAGTGGTTAGAGTACGAAGCTAGAAGACCACGGTATCGAGTTTGAGTATGGGCAGATTCCAGAAATATCTCCTGGTGCACCCACAGTATGTATAGAATAAATCTGTTTGTCTAAATTATGGATGGGCAAACTACGGCCCGCGGGCCAAATCCAGCCCGCAGGAAGTTTTTATCCGGCTCGCGAATAGAATTTTAATTTGCTGGTCCGAGTGAAATTAAAAGAAATATATATTTATACATTATATATCCATCCCATTTTCCACTTTGTTTAAATATTATATCCCATATTTATTATCTCACTCCCAGAGGATCAGCGGTATATTTGCTTCTTATAGCTGAACAAGTGTTTTAAACTTTGAGCCTTAGGAAGAATAATTTCAGAAGTAGACTGACACATGAACATGTAGCTTCGTTCCTTAAAACCGGTAAATTTCATTTCGTACCTCAGTATAAAGAACTTTTAAAAATGAAATCGCAATTTCATTCATCTCATTCACATATTTAAACCGTAATACTTGTATATTGTTTTGTTTTTTTTTTATTTTAGAAAAATTTATCTTGGCCCGCCAAATTTATTTTCTTTCGATTTTTGGAAAGTGACTGAAAAAGTTTGCCCATCCCTGGTCTAAATGTATTCAAGCAGAAAGGTTGGAAGATGACAGAGAGATATAGAATCCAAAATTAATTTTCTGAGGATGATCAAAATTGAAAGAAATCTTCTTTGTATTACGAAACCCCTTGAATCCTCCTGAGCAAGTGACACGCTGTGAGTCAGCAAAGATGGTCAATTGATAAACAGCTCCGTCTATTGAGGCAAGAGACCAATTGAGCTAAAATCTCACTTTACTGGATTCAAGTCTAGAATATGTCATATGTTCCGGGATAAACATGTGGAGGAAATGAATCCAAATGTGATCCAAAAACCCTTTTGGTAATAGTATTGCACAAGAGAGGATCAAATTTTTGGTGACTATGAGAAATGATGAAGCCCACGTAGTTGATTACCTATAATTCAAATATAGTGCTTATCACTTGAAATCCTAGTTTAATTATAGACATAATCGTGGTTTCATTTCAAACAGGAAAATATAGGCACAATATAAACCACAAGCACCCAATATAGATGAATGAAACAGAGAGTGTTCATTTTAAGTTCGTCCAACCCTATTTTCTTTGACTTTCTTCACAAGTGCTAATAATACATATTTCGTATGGAACTATTATGAACAGATTAAACCATTGTAAAGAAAGGCTTTAAAAAAATTTTTTTTTAAATTAAACTGTTCAAGATGCTTGCTTGGGTTAGTGTGGATAATGAAAATGTTTAAATATTACAGTTTACTAATTTCTCATTTGTCTATCATAATCCTTATTAAACCTTTAACATAAATCATTAATAAGGCATTCTGAAGTATAAAGTTATTAGCAAATTTCAAATGTTGAGTTGCATCATTAAATATGGATGTTTTATCGATAACTCATTATCATAATGGCAATTTTAGTTAATTGGGGCTGATATGTATGAATTTATTAGTAATTCTAACAAATCAAGTCATAGTAGTAACTTTAAAGTTGCTATACAAGTAACAAAGCATATATAAGTTTAATCTAAATAGCTTCATTTTAGCATACATTTAAAATGCTAAAAATGCGGATTTAGCACATTGCTGAATATATAATGAGAATATATAATGCTAGCATATATAGTCCGTCATATGACGGAAATAGTAAAATTTTTAATCTTTCAGAATTGTAAAGTACCCTATGAGGAAGGGAAAGAAAATGGTGTGTTTTTTGGCTGAGAATTATATGGTACAAGCTCAATAATTTGTTTATCTTCATACTCCTCTAATGTCTCCGGATACTGTGAATGCAGTTTAGAATCACCTTGATTTCATGTAGTCAAACCGTATGGTTATGTATAAAAAACAAACACACAAATGAAAAAACTTTTTCAATTTTCAAAGATATATAACTTGAACGCTAGATATTTATAAGTCTGTGAAATAAACTCATAGATTTTTATGAAAAGAATTTGTTGTTAATACCGGTGATAATATTTTCTTTGCAACAAAAAATAATCGATGATTAAATTTTAAATTATCACATATGTACCTAATCTATTTTTTATGGCCAAATATGAAAGAAAATTATTTACTTAATACGTAAATTCAGTGATAAAACGTATGAAAATAAGACACGATATTTAAATCATTTAAAATAAGAAAGGATTAAATAAGATGGTTAAAGAAATGATGTATAATGCTAGAAAAATGTTATATTTACATATTTATTATGGGATAAACTTAATAGCATGCTCTAAGCCGGAGCAAATAGGGCTTTAAATAATGGCATTAAACGCTCGAAAAGGGGGGAGGGGTGGATTTCGAACGTTTTAAAGATTTGCTTTGAACTTTGCTAACCCTACCTCATCAAGAATCCAATATGGATGCTCCTATCTATTCCAGGGCCGAACGATGGCCGATTGGTTAGGGTGCTGGCCTTCGGTACCAGAGTTCGTGGGTTTGAATCTCACAGTGGCATGGATGTCCGTAGCCGTTCGGAATCGGCTTAAAGCTGTAGGGCCCGGTCTCATTTAGCCCGTAGACCGCAGCACTCCTAAAAGAACTGAACTATCTATCCATTCCAGGTCCAACCGCTTTATGAATTAGAGAACAGACGGACAGATAACTTAGGCTGTTATTATATAGGGGATTTTCAAAATATTATGTAATCAATTACCATTCGAATATATTAAATTCAAAACTCCCAGTTCAGATTTATACGGTCAATTTGAGTAATTCAGTCGATCTTCTTTAAAAGCTATAGTTACTCAGTACCTTTCTATTTATCAGATGGAATATACTGTCTCTTTTTACTCCCTTTTCTTATATCCTTACGTAAGTACTTCTTGCCAGATAAATGAGTTACCTTGCCTTTTTCAAGTTGACTTTATTGCCAGACATCATAACAAGCTATAATAACTGCGACATTGTTGTCCCTCGCGTCTGACTATCTTCCTGATTGAGATTTTCCCACGGGAGCATAAACACTTACGAAGAAATGGACTTCCTGAAACAATGTTATCTAGATAGAATAGCATCGTATTTCTGTTTAATCTTCTGATTTCACCCACATCTCTGTTTCCTCGCACAACAAGAATGCCTTTCCCTCCCGCTGCAAGGATGAATGCGTGCTTCGCTTTCTCCTCTCTGCTTTATCAAATTTATTTCTTTAAAGTTTAAGGAGATGTGCAAACAAGGCATCTATAAAGAGAAAATAAATTTCCAAAATGTTTGGTCTCTTCGACTTGAAAAATTTGTGTTATCAAAGGGGGTAGTGGAGAATGTTTTGAAATGAGAAATTTTGCTAACGGGTACACAAATATTTACGAGTTTTCCGATATGCCTTAGGATATATATAGTGGTTTGACTTTTATTTTTGTATATTCTAATGAAATGTAAATAAATATTAGAAATCATTTCAGAACTTTAGCAATATAAAGACGCTTTTTTTTAACCCGTTAACTTATATATATATATATATATATATATATATATATATATATATATATATATATATATATATATATATATATATATATATATATATATATATATATATATATATATATATATATATATATATATATATATACACATATATATATATATATATATATATATATATATATATATATATATATATATATAATTTTTTGAATTGTTATACAGGGCTAGTATAAAAAATTAAATCATTTTCAAAACGCTATATATTTAAAAGTATTAGACGTACAAACATGAGTTATATATGAAAATGCCCGCAAAATTATAAATTTTTCTGAATATTTTACAAATATGTAAATATACTATAATAAATTATTATTATTAATCCTTTTACTTAACATAATATTTAAATAAAAAATTATAATTTTGTAAATTGCTGCATACCACTAATATAAAAAACATCCCTCGTTTTCAAAATGCTATATATTTAAAAGTATTAGACATAGAAACATGAGTAATACATGAAAATATATTTTTGTATATTCTAATGAAATGTAAATAAATATTAGAAACCATTTCAGAATTTTAGCAATATAAAGAGGCATTTATTTAACCAGTTAACTTACTTATGTAGATAAAAAATAATAATATTGTGAATTATTATACAGGGCTAGTATAAAAAATTAAATCATTTTCAAAACGCTATATATTTAAAAGTATAAGACATAAAAATGTGAGTTATATATGAAAATATCCGCAAAATTATCAATATTCCTGAATACTCTTCAGAACAAATGTTAAAATATACTATAATTTATTATAGTATATTTTAACATTTTTTACTTTACATAATATTTAAATAAAAAATTATAATTTTGTGAATTGCTACACTCTACTGCTATAAAAAACATCCTTCCTTTTCAAAACGCTATATATTTAAAAGTATTAGACATAGAAATATGGGCAATACATGAAAATATATGTTTGTATATTGTAATGAAATGCAAATAAATATTAGAAATCATTTCAGAACTTTGGAAATATAAAGATGCTTTTATTTAACCAGTTAACTTACTTATATGTATTTTAAAAAAATAATAATTTTGTGAATTGTTATACAGGGCTAGTATAAAAAATTAAATCATTTACAAAACGCTATATATTTAAAAGTATTAGACATACAAATTTGAGTTATATATAAAAATATCCTCAAAATTATCGCCAAACGATCACCGAAGGGTTAGGGTGCTGGCCTTCGGAATTGGAATTTAAGGTTTCGAATCCCACTAATCTTCCTATCGAATCTGCACACAGTGATTAAAGTTCATCTTGCAAGAGGGGAAAACTTAGTATGCTCATTACACACTCAACCTGAAAGGATTAACTTTTATTTATAGCTTTCTCCTTATACATAGTACCATAACTTGAATTTGTACAATGGCTAAAGTTCATCTTGCAAGAGGGTAAACTTAGTATGCTTATTACACACTTAACCTGAAGGGATTAACTTTTATTTACAGATTTCCCCTAATACATAGTATCATAACCCAAGTTTTTCGACTATGAATCTGCACATAGTGGTTAAAGTTCATTCTGTAAGAAGGGAAAACTTAGTATGTTTATTACACACTTAACCTGAAGGGATTAACTTTTATTTAGAGTTTTCCCCTAATACATAGTATCATAACCCAAGTTTTTCGACTATGAATCTGCACATAGTGGTTAAAGTTCATCTTCCAAGAAGGAAAAACTTAGTATGTTTATTACACACTTAACCTGAAGGGATTAACTTTTATTTAGAGATTTCCCCTGATACATAGTATCATAACCCAAGTTTTTCAACTATGAATCTGCACAATAGCTAAAGTTCATCTTGCAGGAGGGAAAAACTTAGTATATTTATTACACACTTAACCTGAAGGGATTAACTTTTATTTACAGCTTACCCCTAATACATAGTATCATAACCCAAGTTTTTCAACTATGAATCTATACAATGGCTAACGTTCATCTTGTAAGAAGGAAAAAGTGTATTTATTACACACTTAACCTGACGGGATTAACTTTAATTTACAGCTTTTCCCTAATACATAGTGTCATATCATATACAGCTAATAAATTAAAGGATTCCGAGAATAATATCATAATATCATAAATCATAATAAGGTAATATTATTAATAATATTACATAATTAATATAATATATCATATATCATAATATCATGTCATATACCACTAATTAATTCGAGGATTTCTAAGCGTTCTGGGGATAATCGATATCATATACAGCTTTTCCCTTATTAATTTTATAATCAACTCCCACTGGCCTATAAACGTAAAGATAAGTCATTTAGTATGCACATCAGATATTTTAGAAAAAAATCATAGTATAAAAAAATTTTTGAATTATTTTGGCATTTCATGAAAGCATCTGCCCCCTTACAATCCCAAAATTTAATGTTGTGAACAAATATTTCAGAAGAATACACTCAATATACGATTATTTTTGTTCTGTGGAAAGATTATTATCTCACACAAAACATCTATCGACAGAAATACTGCCACAACTATCAGGGAAAGTTATTACTTTTAATAAAAATGTCTCCGCGACGTAATTCCCCCCACAAAACTCATTTCTACAGAGAGGAAAACTTTAAAAGTCCCGGAAGTTTTAATTTCCAAAACTATGTTCCCGTTGATTCATAATTTAACCGTTTGCGAATGTCCCCACTAAAAGAAGTATGGTCATTTTTGCTGTTTTACTTAAACTAATTTCCGAGGATTGGAAATGAAGAAATTCAAGAGCATGTTTATGACTCCTCGAAAAGCATTAAGAGAATGCATTTATTTATATGAAAGCAATAATGGCAGCCGATATCAATTCTACGCTAGGCAGCGACAGTAACTGGTCTTGAATACGTGCATCGTTTAAGAGTTCTGTTTTTCCCATTAAAGTATCCTGCGAAACACAAAATGTTTTCATAGGAGCCATTCTCATTTTGAAAACGAACAGGCAATGGGAAGGTATTTTAATGTAGAAAGTTTTACTCACGTTTTCAGAATGAAATGCTTCAAACGGAATTTGAATATTAGATTTCAAAGATATGCAAAAAGTTTAATAAATATGCGAGTGGGTTTCTTAGCTAAGAGTAATATTTGTATTTGCATCTTCTTTTTTTGTAAAATTTTTGGAGGGAGATAAATATTTTGATTTCGCAGTTCGAAAATTTTATGTAACAAAACCATTTTTCTTTTTTTTAATCCCATTTATTCTTTGAAACAAGGATAGTGGATTTAAGAGCAAATGTAAAGATATAAACTCAGATACTCCTAGAGAAAGTTATTTAAAAGGAAAATTGAGAATTTGAGATATTTTACTAAATTATATGATTCAATGTCTGAAAATACCGATTGTGAAGGGTTTAGGAGATGTTTCACTTACTCAAAGTATTTTGTGTATGTTTATTCAAAAATTCCCTTTAAATTTTTCCTATTTGTATATTCAGAAAAATGTATACTCTTTGCGGAATATATTCTACTCTATTATAAATCAAATTGGAAGTGTATGCGTGCATATTCTCAATTATATAACAGAAATTTAATGCATTGGTTTTCATAGATGAACTAACGCACCTATTATTATTATACACTTTATATTGTGTATAATGTACATATTTTATTGTGTGTTTTTTTTGTATAAAGTAACGAATTTCACCATTATGCACATTTAGTTGTGTAAATGGATTGATTTTATATAAATTGCCACGCAAGACTACATATTTAATTATTAATTTACGTAATAAAATCCTAACGTACCGATGATTTTACTTGCATTTCCAAGGTTCTTGACTTCATGATCTCAAATTCTTAAAGGCATCATAAAAATCTAATATTCTGAAGTAATTTAGGTTTTTCATTTATTTAGTTTATAAGATTGTATACACGAGCTTTCGTTTACTACCATACATTTTCACGGTAGACTGTTGTACAGCATTTCCGATGCGTTTTGCTTTGTCTCTTCTTTTAAATATATTGATCCGCCAAAAGATCTCCAAAAATGACTTAAACAACTAATGTTAGGTTGTATTGGTACTAAAGTCTACCAAAATTTCCATGCAAATGTCGTATACAGTTCTAATATATAATGTGGAAGAAATTAAATTTATTATAGAACGATGGGAATTAAAAAAAAATTTGGTATGTGATTCTTAACAACATTTTATAATCTGATGATATTGGAATATTAAATTTTCAGATAAATTTACGTACTTCACCAGTTAAAAAATATGTCCACTGATGACTCAAAATTTATTTACTAAAACAATGCAAGTTGAAGTATAGATTGGCTGCACCAACGAGGACCATCTACCTTAAAACAAAGGTTTAAGATGTTTTGGGTGTCCCCGGGTGTACAATCCACAACAGCTCTTAATATACAATGCATTATAGTAAAAACAGTGAAAATATCTCAAAATAACACATACAAATACAAAACAGACAAAATAACACTGGAAATACAAAAACAAAGTAAAAATCATAAAATTAAATTAAAATTAAAAAAATTGATAATAATTACAAGATAAATGCATATAAATAAATACAAAATCGCAGTACAGTAAAAGCTATATATTCATAATCAGCCTTGTTACGGGGCCTGCAGATTCTCTGAATTCTCCATTAGCGCAGTATAGATTAAAGAAGAAATTTTTTTTTGATGAAAAAAACTGAACAGTGAGTCACTGTTTCAGCAGTAGGTGTAGGACAATGATGGCAAACCTATGGCCCTTGGGTCACAGTGAAACCCACGCAACTTCTTTAAATTAATCGCTTGTTATCTTCCCTTCTTCATATCTTATATATCCTAAGATTGACTTTTTTTTTAATTTTCCATGAAATTATAAAAGAATAATTAATTGCACATTAGAACAAAATAAAATCAGATATAGATGCAACACTTAACCTATGATGATTCTAATGGTTTGCCCCTTGATCAGATTAAAAATAAATTTTTCTACGCTTCTCACTCATCTGTCGAAATTTCTATTAGTTATGTATGTCTCATACGACAACCAGATAAATATATTATTAGGTACAGGGAGTGAAAATTTCGGGGAGAGCAGTAGGGTTTTTAGTATTACAGTCGAAATTTTTGTTCTTTAATAATAGAAAAAATAAGGGGTGAAACCTACTGTTTTCAGCTTGTTCTAAAAGAGTATATTTAGCCATGATACTGTAGAATTCTAATCCTTGGATTCTGTTTTCAAAAAGTAGATCTTACAGAATTTCATTGGACCCTATACACAAATGTGTACTTCTTTGAGTGTTACAGATATAACTGCTAGCATCGTTGAATACTTTTGTTTAAATAAATTATTTACTTCTTTATTGCTCTTGTGTGCAACTAAAAGTGAAGAAAGGTTTTCATCAAGAACAAATTGGCAACTTTTTTTTCAATGAAAACTCATGGCGAAAATTATCAAAACCCTGTAAAGAAATATAGAGATTATTCCAACTTCAAATCTTGCTGACAGTGTTCCTTAATTTCGTTAAATGTCTCTTTTATTACAGTGGGTCTTCGTAACACACTAGCATGTCTAACCGATAAAATGTAGGCGGTTTCAAAAACTAATGTAAAAAGTGCACTAATTTCCACTTTAGACAAACTAAATGATCGCACTATTTCAAAGACAGTAGTAGATAGAACTATATATGCCGTAGCTCTCCGAAGCCTCAGAAGATAATGGCATTGATGATAACATGGATTTTTAAGTTCAGAGGAAATACAACCAGTTTTAATGTTCCATCAAAATTTATTAGCATTTCAACATATTTTTTGTGATCACCAGGGAAAGCTACTCTCAAAAGCAGGGATAATTAAATAATTTCATGTTTTAATATATTTGTACATACATCAGTACACGTAATTTCATGCAGCTCTTGTCAATAGTTTCTTAGATATCATACACACATTGAAAAATGCGATGTCTGATAAAAGAATGTTAAATAACACTATTTTTACAAGCCGTTTTGAAAGGTATTTTTAAATCATAGCTTTAAATTATTTCTGCACAGCTGATTTTTTCAATTTTCGTAGTATAGTTGTCAAATTAATTTAGTGATATTTCCCACTAGCTCATACAGGATCAAAGGATATGCATGTGATATACAGTTCCTACATTGAGTAGATTTTGATACATTAAAGATTTCATAAGTTTAAAATTTTAAAATACTTTTTATATAAAGATAAACACCACTTTTCAGCATTATACTGATTACAATTACATTAAAAAATTTATATTTTAATTATACAAGAAAATATAAAAGTTTTTGCATAGCTCTGATGTTATTTTGCTTTTCGACATGTACATTTTAGTACACATCATTGATATGATTAGTTCTAAAAATTTTAACAATAACTTTTGTTCTCTAATACGCATCAATTAATCAATAAATATATTGTTTATACTATTCATATATAAGAATTTGAATTTCCGACAATTTTGACAACTATTTACATTTAAATGCAAAAAGTGTCAAATATATTTTTGGTGGAAATAGGTATACTCAAAATAGCGTGAAAAATAATGTTAAATTACGTATGAACGTGACACATGTAAACATCAAAATTTCAGAATGGTCTAAAATTTCTGAGAAAAAATAGAACAAAATGAGATATAATCATACATGTTTATCGCTTTCTTGGAAAAAAATATTTTACACAACAAAATTTTAAGAATAAATGCTTTTCCCGTTTCATAGTTCAAGCGAAGCTGGTAAAACATTCCCTAATCATAGGCAGTCGATATCTTGGTCCCCAAGATCCCCCCGCCAAACTACACGTGTGGCTTTTTTCTTTTAAGGGTATTAAGGATCGAATACGCAGCTCTGGTTCCAGATATCGATGGCCTAAAACGGCGAATCACTGAAGTGATTGGAGGAATACATTCTGAAAAGTCACTGTAATTTATTAGGCAAGGTAGCTATCTAGTTCCAGATATCGATGGCCTAAAACGATGAATCACTGAAGTCATTGGAGGAATACATGCTGTAAATTATTAGGCAAAGTAGCTATCTAGTTCCAGATATCGATGGCCTAAAATGACGAATCACTGAAGTCATTGGTGGAATACATTCTGAAGAGCCACTGTAATTTATTAGGCAAGGTAGCTATCCAGTTCCAGATATCGATGGCCTAAAACGACGAATCACTAAAGTCATTGGAGGAATACATGCTGAAGAGTCACTGTAATTCAGTAAGCAAGGTAGCTACCTAATAACCGGAGTGTTGAGTCCACAAAAGATCAGCTGTGTTCGATAATGGCAGCTGTTGTACATAAAATAGACTCGTGGTCGCAATGCCCACTAAGTTCCCAAACTATATCTCTGGAGGTGGTAGGCCAAGGCTGATAGTGTTTGTCCTACTTTGCTCCAGCTTCTAAAGTACCTGGATACACTTTAAACAGAAAATCTTTCTTTCACCCTTGTGAAACCTTCAAAACGAAATGCGTATCGTTTAGTTTTAATGTAAGTAACCTTTGACTCACATGAATAGCTTGTTCAAGTGGATAACAATATACCTGCTGAAATGTTGCAAAACACTTGAAAAGCGGGAAACTAAATATCGGCAGAGTTTTTTTGCATTTCCTAAATGCAGCTCATATCAAAGCCATATAATTTATAAAATTTTGTAATAAAAAACTGTTTTAAATTGTCTTTGAATAAAAAAAACAATAAACCTGTGCGTACCTCATTTTGTTCATTTTTAAGGCATGAAACGTACTCTAATCAACCCTACATTGTATGCAAAAATGTTTGCAGCGTAATAGATTTAAAAAAAAAGAAAATTGGAAAGTTTTGAGAATTTAATAGTCTTTAGACCCCTTAAGTAATAATATCCTCACGAGGGAAAGCTGTAAGAGTGATTAAGGATAAAAGCCCTTTTCATTGGGATATTTTTGAACTAAAAAACCTTTATCGATCGGCAGTGATTAGAAAATGAACCATTCGGGTAATAGGGATATACTTAATTAGCGGATAAAAGAACCGCAAGCTTTAACGTCGAGAGGGAAAAAAACTATAAGACCGGGCCGTTATCGCCTGTAATAGTGTATTTACCTCGGAGATGCAACTATCATCCCCGCTGGGAGCTTTAAGTGCTTTCTGCTGGATTGAATCGATCAAGATAAATTTTTATTCAAAGAATTTTGACTCCCGAATCATTCATCAAGTATCGGCCGTGACTGGACAAAACGACTCACTTTTTTTCCGCTGCGGTTATTTTTCCATTAACTGTGCGCGATAGGGGGTTTTAATACCCGGCTTATTGGTAATAATTCCCTGTGTGACTTAAAGCAGAAAGTCTACCAGAAAGATTCCAATCCTATCAAAATTAAAGATTTTTTTATGAACTTCCACATTGTTCTGCGAGAAATAAAATATATTCGCTTAATTATATAAATAAGTAGCATATATATATTAATGATAATGTCATTTTACGCTCACTTGCAATATGAAAATTGTGTAACAAAATGGTGACGGTGTTTAGCATTACCCTTTTATTATTACTCTATACATAGTTGATTAAAAGACTTCTTTCTATACAGAATAGTAAAAGAAAAAAGATCTGGGGTGCACGATGTTTTGGCATTCGTCGTTCACACAGTACCTATGTATGCATATGTATATGTGTGTATATCTTTATATATAAAATTCATCTGTTGGTGTGTTGGCAATAGAACTCCTCCTAAACGACTGGGCTGATTTTGATGAAATTTTGTGTATGCAAATAAATTGATTCGAGAATGGTTTAGATTCACAATTTGATCAGATAAAAAAAATGTTTTTATTAAAAATACAGAATTGCTCTCTTATTGACATTATTATAATGCCTCTCGAAACCCTTTGCTTCCAAAGTGTCTGTGGTGCAGTGGCCAGGGCAACGGGCTTCAGTTAGAGAAGTCCCAGGGTCGAATCCACGTACAAGCGATGTGGGAGTTTTAATTTAATATAATTACGTTTTGATGACTGTACGCGTGGTTGCGTCAAGTACTTTTAAAATATTTTCCCGTACATTTCCATCAACAAGGTTCAATTTATAATTTATTTAAAAACATTTTACATTCTTTGGATTTACAGAGTTAAAACAGGACAACATCTGTCGGGTCATCTAATATATATATATATATATATATATATATATATATATATATATATATATATATATAT
>CM063501.1:46854838-46879838 GCA_032207245.1 Pardosa pseudoannulata
TTAAATTACATGATGTATGAATTACAATGTAAAAATCTTCCCAGTGATTAAAAAAATTAATTCCTGTTTTCAATAGGTATTTTTACTACGTTTAATCTATCATTCTATCTACTGTTCATTATAAATGTATAATATTCATTGTTTTGAAAAGTAATTTTACCATGTTTTTTATTTACTCTTTCTGCAGTAGGCATAAATTAAAGAGAGTCTTGAGTTTAAAATATCGGAAAATAATTTATATTCCTAATTTAAATACGTTAAGAAATAGTAGCAGTTTAATATATATAAAAATTAAAAATAAGAAGATTTTTAAGGTAATCAATTGAAGTAAATTTTAACTGTCATAAGGTGAGAAAAAGTTTAATCGTTTGTTCTAAAAATTTGAGAATCTTCGGCTACGGATTAGAGCTAAAACTAATTTTTCATAAGATTTTTTTTTTGTATATGTACCTTTTAAAACTTTTAAGCATCGAGCTTTGAAAACTCGTATCTGATTCTCATATTGTTCAAAGTGCGTTATTAAAAAATACCATTTAACTATATGTATAAATGTGGTGCATTTAATTTAATTAACAATAATTGTCATTCCATTTGAAACATGAAAAACATTACAAATTGAGCATTCAAAATGTTCAAAAAGTTAAGATATATTAGCAGTTTAATATATAAAAAAATTAAAATCAGAAAAGTTTTGAGGTAATTGATTAAAAGAAATTTTAACTGTCAAAGGAAGAGAAAATGTTTAATCTTTTATACGTAAAGTTTGAGAATCCTCGTCAACGGATTAATACTAAAATGGATTTTTCACAAGATTTGTTTCTTTGAATATGTACCTTTTTACACTTTTAAGCATCCATCTTTAAAAAAATTGCATCGGATGCTTTTATAGTTCAATGTGCGATACAGAAAAGTACGATTTAAATACTTATTGGATTATTCCATTAACGCCTGCCATATTTGTTTGGTAATAGTTAAAAAAGAGATTGTAAAACTTGTTTTCTTTAAAATTTTTCCCTCTTTAGTGACAGTGGATGACAGTACTGTAAATAACCCAAAAATACTATGTATCTTATACTATTTAAATTTTTGTCAATGTTATCGACATTTTATGATTTAATAAGAGTAGCGTATGGATTTATTTTTCGTTTCAGAAGCTACATCAATTGATATCAGGACAACTATCTACATCTAGTATTAAATTTTACTTTAAAGTGTTGCGTTAACATAAAATAAATAAATCTGCTATTAATACATATTCAGTACAGAAGATTCCAAGATTAATGGATAGTTAATTTCAATTCCAAAATATCTCTTAAATTATTTTAAAATTAACTTCTTAAAATATTATAATTCAAAACTACGAACTATGATAAAATAATAAGATTATAAAAATGTTAAACGGTACTGA
This sequence comes from Pardosa pseudoannulata, assembly GCA_032207245.1. Taxonomy (NCBI): domain Eukaryota; kingdom Metazoa; phylum Arthropoda; class Arachnida; order Araneae; family Lycosidae; genus Pardosa; species Pardosa pseudoannulata. The sequence goes on from CM063501.1 coordinate 46,856,247, forward strand.
TGTGTCCAAAAACTAATATGTTATGTATACACAACAAAGAGTTCTTCAAGGCGCAAGGAGGGACACTGCTAATGACCGAGACAAGACCCCGATTACTGATAACTACACATATTAGATAAAAGAAAACCTTTATTTAGATCAAGCATTTTTCACATAGGTGTCATCACAGGCAATTACGCATTGCAGGCAGGTTAACGCAGCCGAACGCAACATGGCTTAAGGGATGTTTGCAATCTCACGCCGTATAAAGTTCTTTAAATCCGACAAAGTTTGCAGATTTCACAGGCAAACTCTGAATTTGAGATGTAAGCTCGCTGCTTAACACGGGTTACTTCCATCTCGGACAACACTCACCAACTGACTGATTTCACAGTCCGTTCTCTGCTCTACTACCAGCTATCACAGAGCCATCTGTTGTTCTGTATACACACTATGCCTGCAGAACTTCCACACGACATATATCCGTTTATGATCCATTCACATATCTACAAGTAAAAAAAAATAGTTGTCATGACTTATGCCCCAACCCTCGTATGTATATAATGTATATATACATATAACGTATGCATATATATAACGCTTATCTATTTACCATGTTAAACTTAATTTCCATTAATAGCTACCAATATCCAATAAATTAAGCCTCTTATTTGAAATTAGGAGTACATAAGATGAGCACTAAGGTATACTTAAGCTGTAACTACTGTTGTGCGGTTTCATAGACCTCTTCCCTAAGCATTTTCACCTCTATGACGAACAATCGATCCGTGACTGTTTCAGTTTCTTCTCAGTTTTAGGCTGTTAAAATCTATTAACAAGTCGAAATCTACTAAAAAAATTAACTTAAATAAACAACTGGAGACAGTTTTATCTCATAAAAAAGCATCCACATTAGTTAATTGGGACATTAAAAAACATCGAATGTTGGACGAATGGATAAGGTGCAGCTCTTCTGTACCGGAGTTCGTAAATAGAATTCAACTGATGGCATGGATTTTTGTAGCCGTTCGTAATTCAGTAAGCAGTAAACTCCTGTCTTATTAGGCCTTATGTAGAAAAAAGTAGTCGGTACCACCCTAAACCATCCAGCCAACTTGTAGCTAAATGTTAAATTAAATGTTCCTCACTTACAACTCTGTTGAAATAATAAAATTATAAAACATAGCCTTTAGGAACTGTGCCCTTACAATTCTAGAATTTAAAACATGCAATTAAAACATAGTATTAGTTTTATAAATCGTTAAATAATAAATTATATATATATAATATATCAAAATTATTAACTTTAATATTTCCTTAAAAACCTAATCTCTCCCATTCTAATTCCTTGAAACCTTTTTCCCAGCCTCTAAATGACTTAATCAAAGAAGCGTTCTCGACTTAAAATTCTTTCGATACATTTCCCAAAGCTTTCAATCCTAAGTATGTAAACTTTCTGTCTATTGAACTCGTTTCCCAGCTGTCGCCGGCAAATGGCTCAGCGTTTTTACTGATCTTACACTTAAATCCGCTGAGTAAGTGGGAAAATTCTCTTTGTCTTCGTTCTTGAGTGCACCTCTGTTCGAGCAGAGTGATTTTTGTGTCTTTCTCTTCTCTGTCATTTATTAGTAAAGATATCTGTTTTAGCAGCTCTAAAATAAAGTTTTCAGTTAAACTTGTACCGTTCTCTTCAGTGTGGCCAGACTGCATCGTTTGTTATTACTTCTAGATTATTAGCTTTTTTCCTTGTCCAGCAGTTTTATAATTATTGGATTACATATATATATATATATATATATATATATATATATATATATATATATATATATATATGTGTGTGTGTGTGTGTGTGTGTGTGTGTATATATTGTATGTGTGTGTGTGTGTGTGTATGTGTGTGTATATATGTATATATATATATATGTATATATATATGTGTGTGTGTGTGTGTGTGTGTGTGTGTGTGTGTGTGTGTGTGTGTGTGTGTGTGTGTACCGGTTAGCAGTTTACACAGTTAGTTTTAATTCTCACTATTATCTTTTAAATATCCAAACAATTAAGCCTCTTATTTAAAATTATGAGTACCTAAGAAGAGCTCTACGGTATAATAAAAGGTTTTTTTTTTCAATTAATGGTTTATACAAACGTGTTCATTTTCTCTCTGTGTTGTATATCTGCACCTGCTGTTTTTTCTAGTTATTTAGTAGATTATTTTTGCAACTTTTTTTTGCCTAGGACTATCGATGCTGAAAATCCTCCAGAGAGTGCGTCTTAGTGATCAGCACAGCTTCAGTCCTTTGAAAAAAACTGCTAAAATATATCTCTAAACTTTTTATGGCGAGAGTAAAAACAAGGCGCTAAACATTTAAATCCAGAATCAATATTTTAAGCAGAACTAAAACTACAACTAAAAGAAATTAAGAAGGAATAAATCGATAAAACTAGTAAAACCCGTGAAAGAAATGCGTGTAAATTGGATTTTAAAGAAATGCGTGTTGGGGAAAATATTACTAGTTGCATGTTAGTAAAAGATTTTACACACACATTTATGTGTGATTGTGAGAGTATATGGGATTTTCATGGTTTTTTTGCCCACTTTAAACTTAAAATGGTATCCATACTGGATATAGTTCATTCTTTGGTTATGAAAGCAATCAGGAAAATTTGAAGATAAGAAATGTAAAGTTTCTTCAGACAATTCTTCTTTGCATCTCTCTCTCCAAAATGGTTTACATTAGTTTTTATATACTGCCATTCGAGACAACCAATTAGAATTTTATGATTAATCACGTGATAGACTTTAGAAGTTAGAACTGGATACAGTTCACTCTTTGGTTGTGAAAGAAATCAGGAAAATTTGAAGATAAAAAATGTAAAGTTTATTTAGACAGTTCTTCTTTGCATCTCTCTCACCTAAATGGTTTACATTAGTTTTTATATACTGCCATTCGAGACAACCAATTAGAATTTTATGATTAATCACATGGTAGGCTTTAGAAGTTAGAACTGGATACAGTTCCCTCTTTGGTTGTGAAAGAAATCAGGAAAATTTGAAGATAAAAAATGTAAAGTTTATTTAGACAATTCTTCTTTGCATCTCTCTCACTAAAACGGTTTACATTAGTTTTTATATACTGCCATTCTGGACAACCAATCAGAATTTTATGATTAATCACATAGTAGGCTTTTGAAGTTAAGTTGCGTAAAGCATATTATTTTGTTCTTAGAATAAAACTTGTTAAACTTTCATTAATAAACTATGTAATTTTCAACGTGTCGTTATTTCTGATGCCACTTGGTCAAACCAATCATGATGAGCCATGCTACTCGTATTAAGGCAAAGAGGTCCGCCTTTCGTTTTTAACGAATACCGCTAGGGTGAAAGCATGACTTTTGCTCAATAGGGTTCTTGTAATTTAGAATCAGGGACCTAGCAGAAGACCCACAGGCTTGGCCTGCCACCCCTAGAAATATTAATTGAGAAGTTGAAGGACATTGTGACCACGAACATATTTAATGTGTCCCTGTCACTTTTAACGAACAAGGCGGATTCTAAACCGGCTCGGGTTCGGAAGCCACAACCCTCCAGTAACTAGAGCGTTGCCTTTGCCGACTGAGTTACCGCGGCTTATTTTCATGGTTTCCAACAAATTAAAAATTGATTTTCTGTTTTAACTGTAATATGTCCTTATTATTATCATCATCTTGATTTTTTCCTGAACTCTGTATAGCATAAATTATTTGGGAGTGTATATTTAAAGTATATTTTTTTGTCATGGCGCGGAAAAAAAGCGTATAAGCAATCATTAAAGATATCAATAAAGTGCTCCATTACTTTAAATTTATTAAATTACCGTGATCCTCATTATATAATACTTCCATTCCAGGAATAATACTTATCTAGAAAATTATTCCACCCAAGTTATGCAAATTTACATTACTGAAAGACAAAAGGAAGAGCGGAATACATTAGGGCAGAAAACAGCAAGCGCTAAACTTTCTATGTTGACTCCTACGTCATCCCTTTCTATCTTTTATTCCACCATTTAGACATCATTCGCCCCTTTTACTGCAGATTTTTTCTCTCTTTTTCAGGAAAGATTCACTGCAGTGTAGTGTCAATAAAACGCGTTTTGTAACTTTCCTTTGGCAGCATGAAAAAAAAGAACTGTAATATAGTAGAAGGAAATAAATTTATTTACTGCTCAGTGAATTAAAAAAAAATGTTTTCAAAGCAAAGGGATAAAAACTCTTTTCCAATATATCCCCCGGAAAGAAATGGTAATTCTCTGAATTCGACTTTTTTGAAATTTTGATCTCCCAAAGATTTAAGAAAAAATATCAGCAAAAAGATTTTATGCATATATAAAACATGAAAATCTGAATCTTAGTATTGTCTAAATGCTTTAAAAAAAGTGAAAAAAAATACAAGCATTAATGGGACAGTGAGAGAAAAATAGCATAAAGTATTCATTATTTAAAATACCTTTCCACAATGTGATGTCAGGTAAACTAGACTTTAAAAATTGTAATAAATCTTTAATTGCCTTGAAATTTTTTTAGACCTTATATTTCAAAGATTAATATTTTTTAATAAAATTTACTATTTCATTTTGTGATTTTAGCTTTGTTCACATATCCTCAGAAAAGAAATGTTAATTATCTGATTTTTTTTTTTTTTTTTTTTTTTTTTTTTTGAAATTTTGATCTTCGAAAGATTTAAGAAAAAAAATCTGAGCAAAAAGGTTTTATGCATACATAAAACATGAAAATCTGAATCATAGTATTGTTTAAATGCTTTAAGAAAAGAAAGTGAAAAGAAATAAAAGTATTAATGGGACAGTGAGTGAAAAATAGCATAAAATATTCATTATTTAAAATACCTTTCCGCAATGTGATGTCAGGTAAACTAAACTTTAAAAGTTGTAATAAATCTTTAATTGCCTTAAAATTTTTTTAGACCTTCTATTTCAAAGATTAATATTTTTCAATAAAATTCACTATTTCATTTTTTGATTTTAGCTTTGTTCACATATCGTCAGAAAAGAAATGTTAATTATCTAATTTTTTTTTTAATTTTGATCTCCGAAAGATTTAAGAAAAAAATCTGAGCAAAAAGGTTTTATGCATATATAAATCATGAAAATCTGAATCATAGTATTGTCTAAATGCTTTAAGAAAAGAAAGTGAAAAGAAATAAAAGTATTAATGGGACAGTGAGCGAAAAATAGCATAAAGTATTTATTCATTATTTAAAATACCTTTCCGCAATGTGATGTCAGGTAAACTAGACTTTAAAAGCTGTAATAAATCTTTAATTGCCTTGAAATTTTTTTAGATCTTATATTTCAAAGATTAATATTTTTTAATAAAATTTACTATTTCATTTTGTGATTTTAGCTTTGTTCACAAATCGTCAGAAAACAAATGTTAATTATCTAATTTTTTTTTTTTTTTTTTTTTTTTTTTTTTTTTTTTTTTTTTTTTTGAAATTTTGATCTCCGAAAGATTTAAGAAAAAAATCTGAGCAAAAAGGATTTATGCATATATAAAACATGAATATCTGAATCACAGTATTGTCTAAAAGCTTTAAGAAAAGAAAGTGAAAAAGAAATAAAAGCATTAATGGGACAGTAAGCGAAAAATAGCATAAAGTATTCATTATTTAAAATACCTTTCCGCAATGTGATGTCAAGCAAACTAGACTTTAAAAGCTGTAATAAATCTTTAATTGCCTTGAATTTTCTTCAGACATTATATTTCAAAGGTTAATATTTTTTAATAAAATTTACTATTCATTTTGTGATTTTAGCTTTGTTCACATATCCTCAGAAAAGAAATGTTAATTATCTGAATTCGACTTTTTTGAAATTTTGATCTCCGAAAGATTTAAGAAAAAAATCTGAGCAAAAAGGATTTATGCATATATAAAACATGAATATCTGAATCACAGTATTGTCTAAAAGCTTTAAGAAAAGAAAGTGAAAAAGAAATAAAAGCATTAATGGGACAGTGAGCGAAAAATAGCATAAAGTACTCCTTATTTAAAATACCTTTCCGCAATGTGATGTCAAGCAAACTAGACTTTAAAAGCTGCAATAAATCTTTAATTGCCTTGCATTTTTTTCAGACATTATATTTCAAAAATTAATATTTTTTAATAAAATTTACTATTTCATTTTGTGATTTTAGCTTTGTTCACATATCCTCAGAAAAGAAATGTTAATTATCTGAATTCGACTTTTTTGAAATTTTGATCTCCGAAAGATTTAAGAAAAAAATCTGAGCAAAAAGGATTTATGCATATATAAAACATGAATATCTGAATTACAGTATTGTCTAAAAGCTTTAAGAAAAGAAAGTGAAAAAGAAATAAAAGCATTAATGGGACAGTGAACGAAAAATAGCATAAAGTACTCCTTATTTAAAATACCTTTCCGCAATGTGATGTCAAACAAACTAGACTTTAAAAGCTACAATAAATCTTTAATTGCCTTGAATTTTTTTCAGACATATTTTAAAAGTTAATATTTTTTAATAAAATTTACTATTTCATTTTGTGATTTTATCTTTGGATGTTCACATTCCACAATTTATTTTTAGAGAGATGTTAAGGGGAAAATTATTATTTACTCAGAGATTGCAATTTTACATTAAAAATAAATGAAAAATAAAAAGAACGTGCGTATATTTTTATCATCAAGTTACGATAGGATTAAAATATGACACTTCAGCGAAAACTGTCGATAAGCTAAATTGAAACTAGGCCTATGTTCAATTGACTACAATAACCAAAATTCTCAAAGTGACACTTCACGTATCCTAAATAGCGTTAAAGTAGCTACTGCTATACAAACATACATTGATGGATGCTCTTACCGTATTATCGGAATCCCGAATTGAGAGATAAAATTTCTAAGTAAGATTTTTTTAAAAGGTATACGCGCTTTCACACATTCTTACCTCAAATATTTTAATAGTCTTAATTGTTAACTGGTCTTTTTTCTCTTAAAATTTTAGTGTAAAATAAACATTAATCAAAAAGTATCAATCGTGTTCTTTCAGTTGTGTACAAAAATGCTGTTTTTATTGTTACATATGGCACAAAAGGTACTTAATCCCGAAAAAAAAGGCCACTCACAATAACACCAAAGTATCAATCCAAGAGTATCAATCGTGTTCTTTCAGTTGTGTACAAAAATGCTGTTTTTATTGTTACATATGGCACAAAAGGTACTTAATCCCGAAAAAAAGGCCACTCACAATAACACAAAAAATGAAATTAACATATAAAATACCAAGATATTTAAGAATACCAGGACAATTAAAAGGCAAAATACTTAAAAAACAATGATTAAAAGTCGACAACATTCAAAATAATTACAAAATTACAATTAATCTCCTTAAAACCCCAAGTAACAAGAGAAGTGCGGGTGTGTTCAGCACCTGCGGTCCGTGGCAATCCAATATAATCCAATATCAGCTCTATGTATAACTTAGGGTAAGCCCGAACAGACAAATAAGTGTTCTTTATTAAAATTACACAGAGAGAAACAATCATTACCCTTAAACATTTATGTTTGTTATCTATTCATCAACATTTCAAAGATGCTGCCTTCTGAAACCAAATAGACAGCCAGAGACTAATCAACTTTTTCCCAACTATGGTATATTTAAACATTCATTAACTTCAAATAAACATGATTTTTATTTGAAAGGTATGAAATTTTCAGAAACGTATTACTAGCTTAATTACAAGAGAAAACATTATCTATTTTACATTTATTCGTGTTTAATTTTCATATGCTTTTGCGTTAAGATATAGTAAATGTTTGAACTTTTCTTTTGCTGATGAAAACATTCGTAAAAAAAACAATGAATGTGTGCCAAATAATCTGACCAGCTGTTTTGGCACATATATATCTTTTAAGGACACAACGACAAACATTTTACAATATATTCCAAGAATTATTCTCTCTCCCACATCTTGATTTATAACATCGAGAGCAAACACTGAACATTTCCAGGAAAAGACATGAAAAATGTAATAAAAGGTACGTGGACAGGGCAAATACAATTTCAGTAGTCTCTTTCGTGTCATTAAGTGTCGAGATGACCAATGAAAAACTCTACTGTTCAGTTATTATTATTCTCTTTACGTCCAAGATTTTTTTTTCTTTACATTAAATTTAGTATCTTTAACGAAATGAATATATATATATATATATATATATATATATATATATATATGCATATATATACATATATATGCATATATATATACATATATATGCATATATATACATATATATATATATATATATGTATATATATTCATATATATATATATATATATATATATATATATATATATATATATGTGTGTGTGTGTGTATGTATGTATGTATGTATGTATATATATATAAATATATATATATATACATACATATATATACATGTATGTATATTCATATATATATATATATATATATATATATATATATATATATATATATAATATATATATATATATATATATATATATATATATATATATATATATATATATATATATATAAATATATATATATATAGATATATATATATATATATATATATATATATATATATATATATATATATATATATATATATATATATGTATGTATATATATACATATATATATATATATATACATATACATATACACACATATATATATGTATTATGTACATAATTTAGTCTTTATTATTCGAACGAATTGAATGAATATATATATATATATATATATATATATACATAAATAAGTTTTTATTATTCGTACGTTTGTGTATGTTTAATAGAGACAACTAACACTTTTACAGTTTTTTTCCTCTTAGTAGTATTGTTTCTAATGGAGTTTTGATGAATGGTTACCGAACAGGTAGGACGCTGATCTTCGGAACTAGAGTTCATATATTCGAATCACACTTTGGCATGGATGTTCATAGCCGTTCGGAATCGACTTTAAGTAGTAGGTCCCGGTCTAATTAACCCTCGTGTAGCAAAAACAGTAGACCGTAGTGCTTTAAACCAAAGCAAACCAGACCCTCTGCAGTAGAATGCCAAAGCTAAAAAGATAAGACTTGCATTCAAGTTATCCGAGATTATTTTTATTTCATAGCACAATTTCCTTTAGAAATATAATTGATAATTCTGTATCTTTAAAACAGATAATATTTAAAATCCGTGCATAAGTAAATCCTGCTGAAAATTATAAAAGTAACAAAATGGTCTTTATATTTTTATTAATAATTTGAATTTTTAAAATGTTAATAACAATAGTTAAATTATATTACGTATGAATTAAAATGTAAAAACCTTCATTAAAGCAATAAAATATTTATAGCAATTAAAAAATTAAGTCCCCTTTTGAATAGGTATTTTTCTGCCTTTAATGTATCATTACATCAAATTTTCATTAAAAATGTATATTATTTTAAGTAATTTTACCATGTGTTTTTTATTACTCTTTCTGCAGTCTGCGAAAATTAAAGAGAGTCTTGCGCGTGAAATATCAGAAAATAATTTATATTTCGAATTTAAATTATTTCACAAACATAATTTATAACACTATACTTTTATAGTGAACATCGTTTCAAATCCATACATAAATTATTAATGAGTAAAATCGGATTGGAAATGAAAAATATGAAATTATCTTAAATTTTTAATATTACAAATTCAAAATTTTGTTTCAAAGAAGCAGACGTAGAGCTCTAAACTATATCAATTAATTTAATTCAATTTTTAATGAAAATTAAATAAATGAGATTCCAATAAAAATAAATGTTCACAGTGTTACTAAAATTAGTGATGGAGCTCTCAGATTACTAAGATTAAAGCAGATATTTAAATAAAAAAATATCTATCCGGAAAAAAATACCTAAGAAAAAATCGAGAGCTAATCTGCAATGAGTTAAATTGTGCATTCTGTATAACGAAAGCAAGAGCATTTCAAGAATATGAGTTTAACTTTCAAAAGAATAGTTCTTCTTTTGCATTGGATTGCCTTTATAGAAATGAAAATAACTTTCTTTACTTTGAGATGTCTCAGGACTATTAACCCTTAATTTGGCTAACTCTGGCCACTACACCGGACATGTATATTTATAACTACTATATAACATAATTCTCATTGTTCTAATCAGCGGACATTAATTATCTCAAAAATGGAAAATGATATATTTTTTTTGTTTATTTTACAGAGATCCTAATGTCTATACAGACATGGAAAAATAACAGAAATTAAAAAATATTTGAAAAAACATCTTGTCAAATTAAGGGTTAATGAGTTCAAAAATGAACAGAAATGAATCTGAAAAATTAAAAAAATATTACTATTTTTAACCTAGAGTCTTTGACGTTTACATATTATATTTTAAGGTACCTATTTTAATTTAAAAAAACACAATGTTCATTATTTGAAAAAGTAATTTTATAAGAGATTTTTATGAGTGCTTTGCATATTTCTCCTTTTAGTCGATGATCACCTCTTACCAGTATCACAGTTCACAAATGCTAAATGTAAAAAACATTGTAAACAGCATGTTTACAATGTATGCAATGTTTTGGTTACAATGTCGTCGTATAATAAAGAAAGATTGGTGATACATTTTAGGATAAAAATCAAACATTCAGAAAAAAATATATTACTTCCCCTTACTGATTTAAAAACACCGGAAAGCAATTTAAAATCAAATATATGAATTTTAGAAATGAACCTTCAACCAAAATCATTCTCCTATGAAAAATCTATCTTTAGAAAAAAGAATAGTATACATAAAATCCAATAATAGTTAATGCTACGAAAAATAGGACAAATTTACAGCTTTTTAAGAAAATCAAAATTTCTCTAACCATTTGGCATGTTTTGAAATATGAGAAACTATATAGAATAGTTTAATAAATAAAATTTTTAATTTATTTATAGAAAATAAATTTTTAATTTTCGGGATAAATTTATAAATAGGAAATTTAGAGAAAGTTCCATTTTATAAAAATTAGTCATAACGTAGTTTAAGCGTAATATAAGGTAGTTCACAGCATATTCTCACGCACAACATTTAGCGTACGCAATTGAAAAGCAATATATCTTCTAAAATTGAGCCGCCAACCTAAATTGCTTTCATTTGAAAATTTATTTTTAGAAAAAAAGTGGCACGTAGAGAAGCTAATAATGGTCGATGCTATGAAAAACGCGACACAATTTGGAGCCTAATAAAAATCTCTTCGTACAAGCTTAAAAAGTCATTAAAACAACTCTTTTGAAGCTAATGAACAGTGGCGACAGTTTTTTCTCTAGCCCCAACTGCTTCTCCCAAATTAGGGATGAGTTCTTTTGTTTTAAAAAATTCGAGGATACCCAGGGTCTGATCAGGGAGATTTTTCCCTTTTGTCTTTTTCGCATTAAAGTTACATTTTAATTGCCGTGACCAGCTTTACAACGTGCCTGTGTGCCACAGATTAACAAAGAAAAAAGTTCAACATGACCTTTAATAGTCGTCGGGGCAGCACTCCAATTTATCATCTGCGGCACGTCACTATCGACAGCTTGAAGAAGCTCCAATCTTACACAGCTACATTTTCAAAAAAAAATTATCCTTAGAACACATAATTTCATCACGTTGTTCACTGCTTAGGAATTAAAATCACGTTGGATCTTGTTGATAGAATTTCACTTCATGGGAAAACGTTTACCCATCCATTCAACGACAGCAAAGATATATTGAAATAAAACTATCTAAAAAATATTTTTGGCACACAGTTTAAATTTTAAAACGTTTGAGCTTAAAAGCAGAAAAAATAATTTTCAAGTAATGCAAAGGAAGAAAAGTGCTGTTATAAACTAAACAATATTTGGATGTGATTCCAGAGTTTCTGTTCTCGGATACACCACCCATTGTTTCTGTATAAATTATGCATTTTATTTCCGTAGTCTATATTTTTTTTTCGGGTTTCCTCTAAAATTAATCTATAAAACAAATAAAGAACCAAATGAGAGAAAATATTTCCTAATAATAACGAATTGCACTTTTAGTCTCTAAATATTAAAGGTTTATTAAAAAATTCAAAATTTCTTTTAAGTTACCAAATCGTTGTTATCTTCCTTTAAGTCTTTACATACGCGTTGGTAATTTGGTGGGTAAAAGGTTAGCTTCCGGAAAAGATTTGACTCTATACCAGAGAGTTTATTTCTTCGTTTATTAAATGAAGTTTAAAACACAGAGTACGTTACCATTTTTTCATATACAAATAACTTTAGGGGATTGTTTTATTTCTGTAGCTCAATGCAAGAACAAACATTGTCAAAATTTCATAATAATGGGGATTAAACTTTCAAGCTTGGTGAAACAAATTTTAGCACCAATAACATTTAAAATACTTTATTCTGGAATTCCAGTTGCAAATTTTATTCATAAAATACATAAAGACAGACGTCTAAAGAGTCACATGCAGTTCTTGAGCAGCGATCTGATGGCTACAGTTTTAGACACGTGAGTGCAATCCCGGATTAAAGCAATACGAAAATTTCCAATTTCCTAGTAATCCACAACAGCTAATTGGCTAAATTTTGAAAGATACTGAGGGTATCTTTGGATGGTGGTAAAATTTGGGAAAGTGGTTAAAATATAGGACATCAATATGTATTTTGCAACGGACCGATCAGCAATATCACCTTGATTGTTGTAGATGTATTATTTTGGTGTGTTATTCAAATAACACACCCTGAGTTTGATTTTGATAGCAGTCACTTTTTTGGATGCACCATTTTAGATACCATGGGATGATATTAAATTGTCTCTTAAAACCTGTCACTTCGAAGAACTTTGTAACACGGTCGCTATTGAGCCAGACTTCTATCGAGCGGTCCCTAGTTCAAATCCTCGCACAAACGTTGTTGTAATTTTACATTTAATTCTTCTTCAGCAAATTCTAGAAGTTACTAAAATATTCTAAAGCTTATTTAAGGAACAGTGTTCCAGAATATTCCATCAAGTTTTAGCAAGTAGCTCAGTTTGCCAGTCAGTTCTTAGTTCTATCAACCAAATGTTGAGAATTAACCAAACGCTTTACGATCCTGCTGTTCGAGTATTCAGTCCCATCTACGCGACATGAAAAAATTCATTAGATGACTAATTTGAGATGTCTTAAATGCAAAATTTGAATAATTATTCAGTTAACTAAGCACTCGTCGCAGTCATTTGTACTCTCCTCACCTACATCCTACGTTATTACAACGAAACCATTTTTCAAGATGATTTGGGTGGAGACTTCCCTTTAAGACAACACTAACATTTCCACTCTCTTTTAATTCAAGTTAAAAATATACAGTCTCTGAAACAGGCTATGCTTATTTGCTCTTATACGGAATCTGTGGAATTTTTAGTCAGACGTAATTTCATTGGATAAATGATATACAATAAACTCACTCCCAGAAAACTTTACAATTTCGTTATTGCTTAACATAGATATTTTTTAACTGACGATTCTTTTTGAAGACTGTTTAATGTTTTTACAAGAGAGTTATGCAAAAAAGTAATATTCTATTCCATGCATATGACTTATTAATCTTTCATTGTAAATCTTTATAAATTAACTATAAAAATAATAATAAATGTAAATTAAACAATACCTAATGTACTGAAAATACTGGAACTCTGGTAGGCACATTCCTGTTGAATTTTTTATTTATTTAATGGTAAAGGTAACAGTAATTGGTAAAGCAGAAAGGAAGCGTGGTAGCTTAGTCGGTTGTTGCTGTTGTTGTTGTTGTTGTCTTATGCCACTGGGTCAAACCAAGTACGATTGAGCCGGAGGCTACTCGTATTATGGCAAAGGGGTGAACCTTTGGTTTTAACGAGCACCTCAAGGGTGAAAGGTACGACTTATGCTCAAGTGGGTCATCGTAATTTTGAAGCAGGGACTAAGGAAGAACCCATAGTCTTGGGGTCCTCAATCAATACCTCTGGGGGGTCTGCTACCCCCAGAGGTATTGATTGAGAACTTAGAGGACATTGTGTGCACGAACATATTTTACTTGTCTCAGTCACCTTTAACGAACTCGGCGGATCTTAGGCCGGCTCGGGCTCCGAACCCGCGGAGTTGCGAGAACGTTGCCTTTGCCAACTGAACCATGCGGCTCTAGCTTAGTCAGTAAAGGCATCAAACTCAAGACCGAAGTGGCCGAATAATGGACGAATGGTTAGGGCACTGATCTTCGGAACTGGAATCTCACTGTAGCATGTATTTTCGTAGCCGTTCGGAATAGGCTTTAAGCAGTAGGTCCCGGTCTCATAAACCCTCGTGTTGTAAAAAAGTGAGCCGTGGAGCTCCAAACCAGATCAAACCAGACCAGGACCGGAGTATTGTGAGCTCAAAATTCGAGCCAGACAAAGATGCATCTTATTCATTAATGACCGTTGAGCACGTAAAATAGATTAGTGGTTGCAATGTCCTCCAAGTTCCTAAACAATAAATAACACAAGAAGTGGCAAGCCAAGGGTGGTCTTTCGCTTAGTATTGCGAGTACCCACGTTGATTGTTTGTGCTGTCCCAGGGAGTAATGTAGGCCGTTTATTTGGCCCCATAATAAAATGGCCAACAAATATGTACGGCTTGGTAAGAGCAAATACTATAAAGCAAGTGTCCCAGTATTGAAAATAATAATGAAGCATAGAAAGAATTTTATATTTAACCCTTTGAGTTCCAAATTAGTTTTCTTCAATCCCGGTAGTCTGCTCCAAATTTATGTTGGAATTATTCAGTTTTTTGTCTACCCAGCAGTTTTGATTGAGTTAAACAGGTGTGATCAGTAATTCTTAAATTTTAAAATTTTTCGAATCATACTCGAAGTTCTACCTTCTAAAAAAGATTGAGTCTCGGTGTTGAAGAGCAAAGGGTTAGAAACAAATAGATTACGTACAAGTATATCGGAGTTAGAAAGATAGGTTAACCTTTTTGGGGCATAATATAAGGCATAAACGACAAAAAAAAATCTTTATTTGTCACAAAACTGAAGAAAAATAAAAATAAATGGAAAAAGTTAAAAATTCTAATTTTATAAATACAAATTCCTCTTCTCCCTACATTGCGTTTATGTCTGAGTTAGCAAAATAAAAGCTATTGCATTAATGAGAACGGTCTTTGTTACTCGCACTTTTCTTATGCATTTCACTGCAGAGGGGTTTTTAGGGGAAAGCGTTCCACATTTATGCTACACTAAGAAAACTTGAAAAATCATAAGTTTTCGCTATAACTGAGTTAGCCAAAATACCACGCAAATTGTAAAATGATTAAAGCATTGTGCTTGCACTCTATGAGTTTGGATTAGAATTCCGAGTAAGACTTGGATGAAATTGTGTTGATCTATCACAGACAGCAATTTTGGCACCTATATGGTGCTCCCATAAAAAATATTCAACAAAATCTGAGACATTGTAGAGGTGAATGTTAAGTAAAAGCAAGTATCTACGCATTGAAAAAAAAATAGTATTAGCCAAAAAAAGAAATTTCATAGGGGAATCTGTCAAAAAAAAATCTGCTGCATTGTACAGGCAAATGTTAAGTAAAGATGAGTGGGGAAAATAGTATTAGTTAAGTAAAAAACATTCCGTGGGAGAAGTGGGAAACATAGTACTAGTAACTACAAATAACGCTGTTTTTATTGTAATTCAGGAACCTTTTACTACTGGAAATTAGAGAGAACTTAAGGATGTCTTTTGATTGGGATCTGAGAAAACAAGAAATAGTTATCAGCACAACAGACGAAGAATAGAAAATTGTGAAAGACAATACATGGATTACAAAATCAATAATAGATAGCCCCGTTTCCTTAGAGAAACTTTGTTAGAATAGTATTGAGACTATTTTTCTTGGACCATCAATATCATGAACGAAAATCAATGAAAATTAATTATTGCTTTCAACAGACGCTGAAGGCTTTATAGTACATAGAAACTTGGTTATGGAAAGGGATAAATTACAAGCAAACTAATTTTCCAAGTTTTAATGTCACTGACAACCTTTTAAAGAAAAAAACTCTCCTTCGCTATATCATTAGCGTGTTGCGATGTTTCTTGTCTAAGGTCATTTTTATTTCTGTAAAGAAAGCCTCTATAGATGGGACATTGTAAATTGTTACTGTTGAAGTAGATAGCATTTTAACACTTTCTATCTTAACAACCCTGAATTGAAAAATATTTCTTCAAATGCTAAATAATTGAAAAATAATTCAAAGGAATTTAAAATATAAAAATAAAATAATTAATTGATATAAAATGTATTTGTTCCGTCCAACAGCCATGATGCGACAGCAATTGCTTAATAGCTTTGTAAACTGTGTTTATTTTTGTAACCGTTGAGCGTAGCGCCATCTGTAAAAAAAAATAATTCAAGAGTGTTCGCTGAGAGCGAGGGGATTAAATCGACTATATTTTTTCTTGGTTTTTTTTAAAGTGGATGGTTTGAACTACGTTTGGAGTGAAAATATTCAAAGTCATTGTAGTAAGTAAATTCTGAATTCCTTTAATCATGAATCTTATTGGGTTTTCATTTTCCCAAGGCTGATCCAATCCATATACATTTAATTCTATTTGTCTGTGTTTATGTATTTTGTATCCCCCTCGTTCATATTCTTATCTATTATACATTTCACCAATTCTTAACATCTCACAGTATTTTATAAAAATATAAAACATGTATATCTGACATTTCATAAATGCAATACATTTTATTTTATTCTCTCTCTCTCACACACACACACATGCATACACAATGTAGGAAAATTTAAAAATCTGAAGTGGTCATATGACTTCTTTGTACATCTTTTATATATTTTTCTTTAAGATACGTCATTGAAAATATCCTTTGCACATTCTCTTTAAGATTCCAAGTAAATTTCGTTTCACAAGATATTCATGCAGTCTGAGTAGAGCATAAGTACTGCCACCTGGCGGAAACCTACAGCTGTAATACTCATTATAGATACTTCTTTTATATAAATATTTCATTCTAAATCAAAATTTTTATGGGTCACAATAAATGCTTAATTCCAGATTACAAAGTAGTAAACATTAAAAATGCAAAATTTTTCTCTACAATTGATAGAATTTTATATTGGCCATCTAAAAATTATCTTTAAAAAATCATTCCGCCATATAAATAGAATTGTTACAACTGCTTACATGTACGTCCTTATCTTAGCTGTAGATCGGTAGCGTTAATGGCTCTTTTGTAGATATTTCGTTACATAGAATGCGTATTACAATCAAAAAGAGAGGTGCAATACCAGGTGGTATAAGAGTATAAATTTCAGTTGTAAAGCTAATCATTTTTAAATTATGCCCCACTGCGTTAATAACGTTATATTAAAATTTTCGTTATATCATGTGCAAATTGCAATAAAAAGAAAAAGTGCACAATTAGATTTTATATTAGCCCTAAATACAAAATTTCAACGTAAATCGTTTGCTCTCTCGAACGTTTTAGTCACATTTCTGCACCAAGTCTTAACTACTGTCATAAGATTGCTCACCTCGTTCTTCCTCATGCTCATTCGTTCCTAAAATGTTCTAACAAACTTAGGGCCGATCCCACCAAAGTTGTTTAACGCTATCCGAGATTAATCTTGGTTTAAACGTAGAATCGCCTTGCCCCATTGGTTGGAGTCAGGGTTAACCGTAGCTAATCGTAGTTAGCCATTAAACGACTTTGGTGAAATCGGCCCTTAGACGGCATTCCTTCTCTCAATGTTTCGTCCCTACATTTCATTGATCTCCCGGGGAATTTTACCTTTCTGTACATTTTTTGCATTAAAAAACGAATAACAGGGAGTGTTTCACAGTTGACGTTATTTTAAATACTCACAGACTTAAAAACTGTCATTTTTCCGGATGTCCAATAGATTCAAGTATTCTACGGCTACCCAACAGATTAGGTATTTAATGTACCTGCGCAGAATAGCGCCGCAAATGCTGAATTTCAAAAAGGCACTTACTTAAAAAGCATACCTCGTACTTGGAATATATCAAAGTTAAAAAAACTATCTGAAAGATTAAAAATGTATTAAAATACTCGTCCATCAGACTAAATATCGACATTTTTTTTCTCCCATATAAAACTGCTAAGGGATCTTTAAAAAAAAATTAGGAATTTTCAAGAGTTGATCAAGTGATGAATTTTTTTCCCTTTAATGCATAAAAACTACATTTATTATATATCGTGCCGTTTTTACTCTTTACCTGTCTTATGTAGTTAAAAGAAAATGCAGTTAAAATCGTTCAACAGTCGTCGAAGATAGGAAACCTAATTTGTCAAAGCCAGGCCTAAAACCACCGTCTGTTTGAATAAGTTATTAACATTTTATACGTTAGATTTTTTTTATTAATTAACGGTGGTAAAACCTATCGCAGTGAATAATTCGATAGGATGCACACTTAAAAATTGATTTCTAAGAAACTGAGATAACCATTCTCAGAAGTTTTATTCAGTATATAAGTTAAAAGCCTTGATTTTATTAAAGAGAATTAATGAGAAAATTATTAATTTATTTTATGTAGTAATAATATATTAAAATGTGTTTTGAATTAAGAATGATTTAATAAAGTAAAATTATTTATATTGTTAGATTAAATTAACTTCTTTTTTGGTGGGAAGTATGCTCAGTATGGAAGTATGCACTGATTGCTATTAAAAGGAAGGATATTTTTTGCTTTTTATTTTATGCTCTTTATGCTTTATGGTGTAGTACATAATACTGATAAAGCATGTTTTACAAATATTAAAGTTGGGTAAAGAATTTTATCAACCGAATCAAATTAACGAAGGTTTAATATCTTTTTTTTGGGGGGAAAGTATCCTCAAATCCCCACTGATTGCTATTAAAAGGTAGGATATTTTATGCTCTTTATGCTTTATGTTATAGTGCATAATATTGATACAGCATGTTTTGCAAATATTACAGTTGGGTAAAGAATTTTATCAACCGAATCAAATTAACGAAGGTTTAACTTCTTTTTTGAAGGAAAGTATGCTCAAATACCAACTGATTGCTATTAAAAGGTATGAAATTTTATGCTTTTTATTTTATTCTCTTTATGCTATATGTTGTAGTACATAATATTGGTAAAGCATGTTTTGCAAATATTACAGTTGGGTAAAGAATTTTATCAACCGAATCAAATTAACGAAGGTTTAACTTCTTTTTTTTGGGGGGGGGGAATATCCTCAAATCCCCACTGATTGCTATCAAAAGGTAGGATATTTTATGCTTTTTATTTTATGCTCTTTATGTTTTATGTTGTAGTATATAATATTGATAAAGCATGTTTTGCAAATATTACAGTTGGGTAAAGAATTTTATCAACCGAATCAAATTAACGAAGGTTTAACTTCTTTTTTTTTTTTGAGGGGAAGTATGCTCGAATACCAACTGATTGCTATTAAAAGGTAGGATATTTTATACTCTTTATGCTTTATGTTGTAGTACATAATATTGATAAAGCATGTTTTGCAAATATTACAGTTGGGTAAAGAATTTTATCAACCGAATCAAATTAACGAAGGTTTAACTTCTTTTTTTGGGGGGAAGTATACTCAAATACCCACTGATTGCTATGAAAAGGTAGGATATTTTACGCTTTTTATTTTATGCTCTTTATGCTATATGTTGTAGAGCCGAATGCTGGCCGAATGGATAGGGTGCTGACCTTCGGTACCAGTGTTCGTGGGTTAGAACCCCACTGTAGCATGGATGTTCCGTAGACATTCGTAATCGGCTTTAAGCAGTAGGTCCCGGTCTCATTAGCCCTCGTGTTGCAAAAAAGACCGTAGCTCTCCAAGCCAAACCAAACCAAACTATATGTTGTAGTACATAATATTGATAAAGCATGTTTTGCAAATATTACAGTTGGGTAAAGAATTTTATCAACCGAATCAAATTAACGAAGGTTTAACTTCTTTTTTTGGGGGGAAGTATACTCAAATACCCACTGATTTCTATTAAAAGGTAGGATATTTTATGCTTTTTATTTTATACTCTTTATGCTTTATGTTATAGTACATAATATTGATACAGCATGTTTTGCAAATATTACAGTTGTGTAAAGAATTTTATCAACCGAATCAAATTAACGAAGGTTTAATTTTAGAAAAAAACTAACTTAATATTGTTGACTTTATTAAAATCTAACATCAATTTTAAAAAACATAGAACGAGGTCAAGATGGTTGCTAATTTTCTTTCTTATTGCTGAAGTTATTAACAAATAAGAGATATAAAAAAGGTGGTAAAATAACTAAAGACATTTAAGAATATAACTTTGGTGGAAAACATATTTATCACTGGCTCAAAAAAATTTTAAATAATTTATAATAGACAAAGGTTAAATGATTCTTCACTTAATTTTTTCTTTGCATAAACTTGCAGCCACAAAATTATGATCGGTGTTTTCACAAGGGGGAGTCAAGTGTCCAACAAGACTAAAAACATTCCAAAAATATGTAGGAATTCACAATGAGCTTCTTCATATTTTTGAAGTTAAACTATCACAAATTTTATGGAAAATACGAGAAATTTAATGTAAGGAAAAGAAAGTGGTTTTTTTTTTCAGCTTCACTTATTCTTTCCACATTCCTTCTATCTTCAATTATTCATTGCTGCTTTACTTTTTTTTCATTTTTTCTTTTAAATTTCTTTAATCTTGAATTTTTACTTTTGCTTATTCGCTGGTATAACTTTCTTTTTTTTAAATAAAGATTCGATACGTACGTGAGAAATCTACCGTAACTCATTAAAACCCATTTATTAATATTGCTTTAATAAATTTAAGATTTTCTGTTACTAAATGGAATATCTGATGAGGTGTAATGAAATGGCTTACCATAGATATTTAAAAATAGTAACTTTTTGTAAAGACTTTTTATCATAGACATTAAAAGTGTTAAAATAGCGAAATATCCATATACTGTCATACAGATATAGCCGCTCTTTTAAATCGTCTCAGAAATTTTTTGTTAGATACCAAATAAGATGAAACTTTTAGATAATTAAATTATTTGCTAAACTTGTCTTTTTCATATTTAATTTAGATTATTTTTCTCAAATTCCATACTTGTTTTAGGTTGTGTAAACAATTTCTAGCAGTTTCGCTAAATTTTACGTGCCGGTATAAGCACATATATATTGTAATTTATACATCAAATAAAATAACTACTGACATTTTACTTTTAAATTTTCAATTTGTAATAGTATAAATATAGACTATTTTCATATCATTTTATTTCTAAACATAATTTACATATAAATAAATAAAGCGTGGATTTAAAACGGTCTATACTATAAGTATATATACTATTATCCATTATGTTTGTGGAAGAATTTGTAATGTGACTGTAAAATATTTTTCTGGTGAAAGATAAAATAATTTATAATTATTTTCAAGTATTGAAGGTTATTTTTTTTTCAATAAATAATAGCAAATGGAAATATATCAGTAGAAATCGAATCTTAAATATTTTTGAACGTTTCTCAAAATGTTAATTTATGTATATTTTCCGACTCATTGAGATAACATCTTGAGATACCCTCATGCTTTAAAAAGAAGAAAAAAAAGGAAAAACCTTTAATCTACTTAGATTTCCATTACTACTTCATAAAATAATTATTAAAATTTAAATACAATTTGAGGTTAATAGAGTACCTTTCGAGATGAAATATCTTCACCATGACACTCTATTTTTGATTCATTGGGAAATCTAAAGTTCTGTTCTGTTTAGAATAAAATATATTTCCTAAATCCTTAATACAGGCCAATTTATAAACATTATTTAGGTTTAATGTATTAAGCAATACATTTTATATAAAACATATATATGAATGCATATATATGTATATAAATGTCTATTTATATATACATATATATATACATATATATACATATATATATATATATATACATTTATATACATAATATATATATATACATATATATGTATATACATATATATGTATATACATATATATGTATATACATATATATATATATGTATATATATATATGAATATATATATGTTTATTATATATGATTTTATATATGCAAAGGGAAAATAAACAGAAATCTACTTTCCCACAAAACAACACTTGATATATGTAAATTATAAAACAATTTAAGTATTGAATATAAGCTTATCTTTTTTATTAATACGCGAAATTTACTTTATTTTATAGCTTGATAAAGGCATATTTTAAATAATTTATTTCATAACAGTTTTCATTTTTTAATATTAAAATGTGAGAAAAAAAGTTTTAATTTTACATTTCATAAAGTATATTTGCCATTAATTTAATATAGAAATTTAGTTTTTAATATACATATTTCAAGCATTAACTATCGGGTAAATATATTTGATTTTTTTTTTCATTTGACATATATTTTATATGTTATTTTTAAAAATATACTATTTGAAATAAAAATACCAAGCAATACTTTAAAGCTGAAATGTTGTTAATGAACTGGAAAAGATACATTTTTAAAGGGGTAAAACTTTTTATTTGGAGATGGATCAAAAAAGAGCTCTCCTAGTAAAAATTTTAATACTCGAAAAGTATTGTATCCCCCTAATGCTAATTCAAACCTTTAAGAGGAAGAGTCATTGTCTCTGATAAGGGTAAAACTGTGCATTTGAATATCTCAGTGTGTTCAAAAAGGACATTAAATATGATAAACTTGCATATAAAATGCACAATTAGTGTAAATGTCTCTATCCCATACTTTCTGTATGTGAATCTCTTTTCTAACGCAGAGAGAAACTTCTTTACTTTCAGACAACTGTCTATTTCTCTTTGTTTTATTTTAACTGTGAATTTTATACTTTGGTCTCTCTTTTATGTTATTTTTCCTAGCAATGTATAATTTAGGTCACAAAAAGTAAACATGCGATCTTCATAAAAGCTAGCTTTTGTATTTATTAATTGATATCTAATTATATAAATTACGAAATTTGAAAATTAATTTAATTGTAGTGCTTCGATGTTAGTTTTTTATAACTTGATAATATTATTTTCCTATTCTTTATAATGTAATAAATTTATTTAAAATACTTTATAATTTTTATTTAACGGGGTATTTAGATATGTAGTTACTTATAATCAATGTTATATTAAGTTATTATCTTTATGTAAATACAAAAAGTTTATTTTCTATAATAAATAAATGATTTAATGTTTTTATATAACACAATAAATTGATAAAACTATATAAAAAAATATTAATTTTTAAAAATTCACAATTATAGATCTATTAGCTTATTTGACGTCTTTTATTGCTGCCTAATTTAAATGTGGATTTCAATGGCAAAAAGGTATTTCATCTCTGATTTAAGTTATCAAAAAACTTATTTACTACATATTAAAATTTTTACTATTTCAAAAACTATTGTGTTTAATAGTAAACACTTATTACGCTTTTAAGTCAACGCAATGAGATGCAGTATTTCTACTGGGAAAATTTTCTTTTGTTTTTTGTGTTTCATTTCTACATGACTAAACTCCCATTGTGAAGTTTCTACCCTAAA
>CM063501.1:46884838-46894838 GCA_032207245.1 Pardosa pseudoannulata
ATCAAATTATTAACGCTGGTAAACAAATTTAGTTTGTAAATGAAAAAATAGACTTGGTTCAGTATTGTTGTGAAACTGCAATACATGAGAGTTGCAATTTTTAAATCGAGAATTTCCAGTTTGGTTTTAGAGTGTTTCGTTACTACATATGTTTGGTACCAGATAGAAAGATAGATCGAATAATCTCCCTTTCATTTCTTTCTATTAGAAAAAGCAATACTAAAATTCTTGTTACTTTTTAATGTTTGTAACATCAGTACTCTGGCTTACCATTAAACTGTTAAATATACCCTCGAAATTTTTAACAGTAATTTGTAATTTTTTATTAGTAATTACCAAACAGAAAACCTTCGTTTGGAAATTTTATATAAAATATTCGTGCCTTATTGTCTTTTCAAACACTTAGTAGGATTAGTTTGCTATAACTCGTCAGATTAATACCAACGAAATATTCAGATTGGAGATCTTTTCATTTTTAAGTAATGAAATCGTTTTTTTCATCTATTTAGATTTGTACATTATTTACGATTTAATTAGAATTGTTAATACACCTGAAAGAATCATAATTAAATCTTCATTAGGTGATAAAACATTAGATAAATTAAATTTTTAGGAACATGCTTTTCATAAATATTAAAGTTAAAAATATCTATTATATCTGCATTACTGGATATGTGTATTATTTACAAATAGCATTCACAAAGAAAGGTTCGTACACCTGAATGCATCTAAGTTAGATCCTCATTAAGCGATAAAATATTGGATAAAATAAATTTTTATGAATATATTTTTCATAAATGTTAAATGTAAAAATATCTCTATATCTGTATTATTGGATTGTACACTATTTAAAAATCTTTATCACAGAGAAAGATTCGTACACCTAAACCCATAAGAATTAGATCCTCATTAGATAATGAAACATTGAATAAATTAATTACCTTTTATAAATGTAAACTATAAAAAATATATTTTATACCTGTACTATTAGATATGTATATTATTTATAAACTGTATATACAGAGAAAGCTTCGTACACCTAGACGAATCAAAATTAGATCCTCATTAGGTGATAAAACATTGAATAAAATAAATTTTTATGAACATATTTTTCATAAACGTTAAAATTAAAAATATCTATATATCTGTATTCTTGGATAGTACACTTTTTACAAATTGCATTCACAGAGAAAGCTTCGTACAACTAGACGAATCAAAATTAGATCCTCATTAGGCAATAAAACATTGAATAAATTAATTATCTTTTATAAATGTTAAATTATAAAAAATATCTATTATATCTGTATTATTGGATTTGTACATTATTTATAAACTGTATTTACAGAGAAAGCTTCGTACACCTGTAATCATCAAAATGAGATCCTCATGAGGTGATAAAACATTGGATAAAATAAATTTTTATGAACATATTTTTCATGTTAAATTATAAAAAAATATCTGTTATCTTTGTATTATTGGATATATATATTAAACACAAATAGTATTCACAGAGAATCTTGGCAAATCTAAACACCTCAAACTGAAATCCTCATTAGATGATAAAACAATGTATAAATTAATTTTTCATGAATATACTTTTCATAAATGTTCAGTTATAAAAAAATCTATTATATCTACTATTGTTTCTATTTTACACATTAAATTTAACTTTTTAAAATTTTTCTGTATTATTTTTGCAGATTTATATTTTTTATTAGAATAATTAAATTTATTGCTGAACAGTTTGCTGATGATTCAATAAGTACATTTTGCATTAATTACCATTACAGGTATTGTACTCGAAATAAAGATGCAATATCCAAAAATACAAAATAGAATTTGTCAGTTTTTATCTTTTTTTAACTACCTTTTATGATATATTTCGAAAATAAATTGTCTGTTAACTGCAATTTGAATTATTATTTACTGAATTACCGAAAAATTGAAAGCTGATAAACTAACGGAACCTGTTACTTATGCAAACTAAATAGCTAAGTTAATTTCAAGAGAATGAAAGTAAACTTTAATCTAAAAAACATAAAAATATGACTGTTATTGGATGTATGATTTTGTTTTCTAAAGCATAACTTATTTGGAAAAATGTATAAATGAAATAAGAGGACAACTCAAACATACCGTATTTATTCATGTACAATAGAGAAAAAAATCATAAGAATATGACTGTTATTGGATGTATAATTTTGTTTTCAAAAATATAACAAATTTTGAAAAATATATAAATGAAATAAGGGTCCAATTCAAACATATCATATTTATTCGTGTATAACACAAGAAAATTCGAAAATTTAGAGCAATAACTCAATGGGAGAGTAATAATTTTTGCTGCTTCCTTTAATAGGAAGTATACGTGAAAAAATAGACTTTCAAGAAAGAAAATTAAATGGCAATAATTTTACTCAATAGAAGAATTTCTGCATTTATATTTCTTACTGTTGTACTTATCTCGTGCAATACTGATATAATTAGTATTTCTAGAAGTGTTAAAAAATACATAATTTAATAATTAACTTTCAACACCAAATTTTTTACTT
The DNA here is from genome assembly GCA_032207245.1 of Pardosa pseudoannulata. Lineage (NCBI taxonomy): Eukaryota > Metazoa > Arthropoda > Arachnida > Araneae > Lycosidae > Pardosa > Pardosa pseudoannulata. The sequence goes on from CM063501.1 coordinate 46,887,391, forward strand.
GAAGTACGTTTCGATATGTTTCTGTTGCATATCGCACTACTTTTAAATTAAATGCTAAAATATAACTAGATCTCTTCTATATCTGACGCACACGATGTCGCAAGCTCGAAATTGATTTGGTTGTTTTTAGTTTTCCGCGATTGGTAACATAGAAAGATAGGAGTTAAAAACAAAAAACAAAATGGAGCTGAGGTTGTCTCCGAAGATGTCGATTACAATTATTTTTGAAAGATAAAAGCCTTTAGAATTGAAATTGACCCCACCTTATGGTTTAAGACTTCGAAATATATATGTGTGTGTACGTCATGTAAATAAACTCTATAAAAAGCTCTCCCAAAGATTGTTTCATTTAGAGAATAGAACACACGCCGTCACAAAACTCTTTTTTTTGTAGATGATTTGCTTGGATTTGGAGAGCTGCAGTCGAGTATGGCTAGGTTTAATGAAACCTGGATCTACTGCTTAAACCCAATTCTAATATTTAAAAATATCCATGTCATCAGGGGGACTTGCACAAGCAAAATATGGAAGAGTAGAGCCCTATGTCGTTTGGATATTTCTTATATATAGATGAAGATAAATAAAGAAAATACAATCCTTGTATAATGTCCACTAAAAAAAGGGGGTGATATACCAGTTTTTCAATTTTAGCCCACATGGTAATTTCATAGTAGTGTGACGCCTTCAATGTTCTTGATTGAAGAAATAGCGTGAAGAAGAATCCCAGACTTACCAGAATTGGAAATCATTTTTATTTTCTGGAGTAAATACTTACTATATACAAAGGGATTCTAATATCCCAAAACAATTCGAAATGTCAAGGATTGTTGCTTGGATAAGATATCCACTATGATCACAGTCATAAAAGAGAATTAACTATACTCACACGATGGTGAGGCTTTTCCAGGGTACAACGCGAACCCAATCTATCCCCCGTTCGGTATTTGAGACCCTGCCGTTCCTTATATGAACGGATCTTGTGAGTCTCCCGAACGTAATTGCTAAAAAGCTGGCTCCGGTCAAAAGTCGCGGAAGCCTCCACGAGGTCAACGCACCTACGTAAAAAAATGTCGAAAAGCCCCGAGTCGCAAAATTCTAGGCTTTTTATACCTGGGGGTCAGTTACGGTCCCGCCAACCGTTTTCTGGTCAGTTACGATTCCAGTTACCTGAGAACTCCAGCTAAGGTTACAGCTAGTTAATTAGTCGAATTCTCATTCGCTAGCTGTCCCTTTCCGAAATTCTCGAAACAATGCTCCGGAACCATTACCGCGACCGATTAGGACGTGACGTCATAATCCCAGACACTGTGTTGCCGCTCTGTTGTAGACTGGTCAAGCAGTGGGACTCAGCTTGGCCGATTTCGGTAGTTAGTGTTCTGACCAAGAGGGGTCTTCACAGTAGCCCCAAATTCCCAAACAACCTAAGACAAAGCGTGAATGATTGCTCGAGATGGCCTAGTGGTCAACATGCTAGTCTAGAATCCTTAGGATGTCTGGTTCAGTCCTTGAAGGTGACCTTTATTTCTCCCTGTATCACAGAAAACGTGAATAATAAATAAGAAAACACGTGGGAATGATCTCTCGCTGGGAGGTCGACAGATAGGTGGGAGGTACGGAATCAAGAGCAGCTCTCCCCTCCTGTCGATGATCAAAACTCAAAGGAATCTCCATCAGTCAAGGCCTTAATCCCATCCAAGAAGATGGCCGTTGCAAGTATAAAGCATGATGAACATCGTTAAGAATGGTCATCTATAGAACGACACTGAAAAAGTATTAGAGCCTGATTCCTCTGGATCGTTTTTCAGTGGATTCGCACTCTTGAAAGTAACTTGTATATAAAAAGTTGGTAAACATTATACACGAGATAAAATATTTCGCCATTTTTTCTTAAAATAAAAAGAGAGTGAACATCACATACGAGTAAATATGGTAATTAATAACAAATGGAAAAATATACAAATTACTCAAGGTGTTAATTCAAACATAACATAAGTCTGTTTCAAACGCCTAAAAATTATAAAAGTCTTAAATAATTTAACGAAAAAAAAATCCAGAAAAGTACGAATAAAAGAAAAATAAAAAGCAATATCAGAAGCTTTAGCGATTAACGAAAAAAATAAAATGTAGTCTCCTATTACCAAATCCTCCACTTTTAATTAAAAATTCTCAGACTTTTGTGTAAAATCTTTTTAGTGTCGGGTAATTTAAAAATGCCGAGAATTAATTAGACTGGATACGGAATCTTAATTTCCGTCCTTTATCAACGCATAAGCGCCTTATACAGAATTTATAAAAATTGATTCTTTTAGCTCTGTCTTCGTCGAAGAATGAAAAAGAAAAATTTATTAAATCCAACTAAAGCATTTTGTTGCGTTTATTCGTACCATATTAAATTTCAGACTTTCTACTTCAGTGATTTGTGACATAATTTAGGATTCTTAGTCTTTTTAGGTGGTTATTTCGAACATCAGATTTGATTCACATGCAAATCGTATCTCACTTGGTAAGGAACCGAAAAGAGTTATGATAAAATTTTAAAATTTAGCCACGTATATCATTACTCTTAACCCTTTGACGTACGGCGCCTGTGCAATGAAACCACGTGTGAAATCATATTTTTCTCTGCGTTTTAAAAACATAAATATACATTTTTTTATTTTCTATGTCTGAAAGCTTCAGAACCTCGGACCTGTGTCTTGGCAGTTCGAAACTCACTGAACTTTAAATGCTAATAAACATTAGTTTTCATTTTGGTAGTTAATTTAAATAATTCAGTATTTTCAGCAACTTTTTCTTGTAGAATTAAATTTCTGTAAATTGAAAGTACTACTGTACTGATGTACTTTCCCACGTTGGTCAGCACGTGCTCACACAGCTGTGGTCTAAATTTCTAACAAGAATATAGTTGCAGCTGTTGACTTCGAGTTTTAATGGGGACCCCCGAGGAGGAGTTATAGCTGATGGAATGGCACAAGTGTAATGGTCAAGCCCAGGCAGGGATGCAGCTGTGAAATATGAGGGCAGGGGCTATTTTAATGAGGCCACCTGCAGACCCGAAGGGGGTGCGGATGTAGGAAAATTTCACTACCAAGTGATTGGAAAAGAAAAAAAAGGGATTTTAACCGAGGTGTAAAGTTGTGAAAAAAAAGGTTGGAAAAGCAGTCAAAGTCGGAATCCAAAGATAACAGGTGCGTCCAGATCCCGTGAGCAAGCCAGAGTGCCCGGTCCAGAAATATTTGCCCAATCCCGCATCCGTCAAAGTGATGACAGTTACTCCAAAACCGACATCCGGCAAAGTGACGACCTATACGCCAGCACCGACGTGCAGCCTGCTTAGAGCCCCACCCTGCTTCTCTGTGAATGCCTGCAGGTAAAAAGACTTCCTATTCATGATTGTTACCTGGATCTAATAACATTTTGATTAAGGAATACCATTTTAAAAATATTGATGAATATCAAACCCAAATAATGCAAGTCATGGGATATATTAATCAAGTCATGTATTAATCTGTAAATAATGTACATAATAAATGTTTTAGTTTAAATATAAGGCATTTACCTTTAATTCTATAGCGTATATTTTACTGTGTTTCCCTTTTGAGAACGAACAATGGTGTTTGTGTTGTACTTACATTACAACAGCTACATTTCGATGTAAATCACTAATTGAAAAGTTTCAGCTGAAGTGACAAGAAAAGAACTTATATTTTCCAAATTTCATCGTAAGTTATATAAGGGGCAGAGAAGAACGTTGCACTTTACAACAAAAACATTTTCAAGAATATATATATACATATATACATTGACTACTGTTAATACCCTCTACTGTATAGCAGCAAATATAAAATCTCCTTTCCCTTTTTAAAATAATAAAAATGTTCAGCAGACCAAAAAAAGTTTCAGATTTCAGGACCAACTACAAAAGGAAGAGAATACTGTTTCAATTTCCTTACAAAACTGAATTATTTCAAAAGAAAATGCGATTATGTAACATTACTTCAAAATAAAATGCTTAACTCTATTTGCAAATCAAGAGTTTCAAAACTCCTATTCCTTTTGTAATAAAAATGATAGGCGGGCGAAATAAAATCTTCAAATTTCGTAGAACATCTCGAAAAGAATAGCAGAATTTTTTTTTCTCTTTTAAAACAAAATCTAATTTTTTTAAAGAAAATGATAATATCTCCTTTGTTGCAAAACTTTTAGATAAATAAATAATAGAAAATATTTGTAATATTTCTACAATAATGTATATAATGTAAAATTGATATTATACATATATATATATATATATATATATATATATATATATATATATATATATATATATATATATTCATATATATTCATAGATATAGATATGTCACGTTCCGAGTGAACAAGGCATGGGAGACACATACTGGTTCGTGCATAAAAATTCTTTATTGTAAGTCTTCTGTCTATGGTTATTTAGATATCCTTTGTTCACATTTTGGAACGACAAAAATGAAGGATGTTATCAGCCCAACTCCCCGTTCAGAAGTGCGTTTTTGGCGTTGCTTACCGAAACAAATTCCTCTAGTCTATTTCCGAGTCAGCTTCTTTACTCCGTATATTTCAGCTCGAGGGTGTATCTTCCTCTTATTACGGTATCTTTAAAGAATTCCAACTATTTTTAATTATAACTCGCTTAATTCTTAACCCTCATTATTAACCTGACATATATGTGTGTGTGTGTGTGTGTGTGTAATGAGACTGACTTCTCTGTGGGGGGTTGCAGTCATGGCCATAAAAATGATACCGTTTCAGCTAAAGACTTTTATTAAGATAACTTTGAAGGACGGTTTCCCACTTCATCATAGGGACAAACTGAAGGGTCAGCTAGCATGAAGTCTATGTACAAGACACGTAACACCTGGGTCAGCATCTGTGGGAAAATATCTCTAGAAAAATCTGTCTCCGCTAGCGTGTATCTCCTTTTTATTTGGAAATTTCCTAAATTGTCCGCTAGGGCCATGTAGGTTTATAATTGGCCAGGCCCCTTCTCTGAGGGCGTAACCTGTAGCCCCAGTGGTCAATTTAGGTTAAGGGTTAAAAAGGGGAATGGAAAATGACGCGGGAATTTTTACCCTTGATTTAAGTTTTGAAAACCCCTGAGAATTTTCCTTACAATATATATATATATATATATATATATATATATATATATATATATATATATATATATATATATATATAACACAAACAAATAAGTCATAGTGAAAGTTGATGAACAGCAAAATAAAATTACATATAACAAATATGATTGAAAGCAGATCATGCATCAAACATGTCATGATGAAACATTTAAAAGTTAGTTTTATATCGTTATTTCATCTCGCACGTCAATCGTTTTTATTTTTCTATATTTATTCGTTGTCTTCCTTAACCGACTAAAACAACTGTATAGGCTCAGAAAAACCATGGAGTATGTAAGAATATATCTGGACAAGGGGTTTCTGTACATATTAAAATTTTGTATTTCAGACTATTTTAACATCTAGCTGTGCATATACCTTGTATTTTGTAATCTGCAATTTATGTAATAAATATTTAAAATATAACGAAAATTAACGCTGTAGGGCATAATTTAAAAAGCGTTCAGCTATTGAATGTTAAAACTTTATATTTAGGACTATTTTAACATCTAATTCTGCACCTTTAATTTGTATAGTAATATTCACTCTATATAGCAAAAAATCTGAGTATAATAAATGTTAAAACAAAAAGATTGACATGATATTTTAGTATTTTAAGTCTACACTTTGTTGAAGAAATATATACTAACCATTGTTAAATTAATTTCGTACTTGTTTTTCTATACTATTCAAATCTACTAGTTTAAAAATGTAACTAACTGTCTTTTTTTATTAAAGAATTAGATGATCGTACCTCACAATCATATAAATTAAATTTAGATTAAGAACAGCAATAAATATATATAAATTAATAAGCGAACGACTTTGGGGTTTTTTATTAAAATTAAATTAGTACTTTAAGTTCTATCATTTTTAATGACTCATACTTTTGTCATTACTTCATCGGTCACAGTTAGAGTAATAAAATAAAAATCCAGGGAATATAACGATATTATGATTAAAATAAAAAGAGACTAAAAAAACTACATAATTATTTACCGAAATATGACAAAAAAAATGGCACCAAAAAATGCTACACACTTAACATAATTACTTTAATGTTAAAAATAAAATTAACTTATAAGTATTATATTTGACAAATGAGATTAAGAATTATTACTTATTTATTCACCAAAATATGACAAATAAAACACCAGAAAAATGTAAACCACTTAACATAATTACTTCAAAAGGCAAAAATCCACCGAATATAACGATATTACAACAGAAACAAAATTAGACTAAAAATGACTACTTATTTTTCTGGTCATATTTATTCACCAAATATAACAAATAAAACACACGAAAAGTGTTAACTGCTTAACATATGTACTTCATAAGGTAAAAATCCAACGGATATAACGATATTACAACTGAAAATGACTACTTATTTTTCTGGTCATATTTATTCACCAAAATATGACAAATAAAACACCAGAAAAATCTAAACCACTTAACATAATTACTTCATAATACAAAAATCCAACGAATATAACGATATTACAACTCAAACAAAATGAGACTAAAAATGAGCACTTATTTTGCTGGTCATATTTATTCACCAAATATGACAAATAAAACACCAGAAAATTATAAACCAGTTAACATAATTATTTCATAAGGCAAAAATGCAACGGATATAACGATATTACAACTGAAACAAAATAAGACTAAAAATGACTACTTATTTTTCTGGTCCTATTTATTCACCAAATATGAAAAATAAAACACCTGAAAAGTGTTAACTACTTAACATAATTACTTCATAAGGTAAAAATCCAACGGATATAACGATATTACAACTGAAACAAAATGAGACTAAGAATGACTACTTATTTTTTATCACATTCATTTGCCAAAATATGACAAATAAAACACCTTAAATACATAAACCACTTAACATAATTACTTCATAAAGCAAAAATCCAACGGATATAATGATATTACAACTGAAACAAAATGAGACAAAAGTGACTACGTATTTTTCTGGTCATATTAATTCACCAAAATATGACAAATGAAAAATGTAAACCACTAAACATATTTAACAGTTGAAATTGACAGAACTTTAAACAGCATATACAGATTCAATATCAGTTCAATTATTTTTGTAGGCAGCTTTAGAGATTACTAGAGAGCTTGACACAGGAAATTCAGACCCTTTGACTTTTTGTAAGCTTCAAAATGCTTCTTATTTGTGGGTAAGTCGTCTTCCAAAAATTAATAATTTTATAACTGCACCGCAATTTATTTTCCATAGACATTACTTCATGTCAACAATAAAATACAATA
>CM063501.1:46904838-46919838 GCA_032207245.1 Pardosa pseudoannulata
TATTCAGAAATTAGCAATAAAGCAGTTAAGCATTTATTACAATAATAATCAAAAATACAGTCGAATAATACTATATTTAGTGTTATCAGTGTGACGCTTGTTTCAATTATGATTTTCGTAAGTTCCATGGGACTCAAATTTTACTGGAGGAACTGCGAATGACCCCTTCTACCTTACAAGATAATGTTTAAAAACTCATTTACTATAAAAGTCATTTCACTTAAATACATAAATACTATATAAATTATTGTTAAAAACGATTGAATGCTAAAAGAATTGCAATACCGTATGAGTATTTCGAGTTCATTAAAGTTTCAATAGCGGAGGGTAACATGAGTTCTCAAGCGGAATTTCAACACTTCAAAGAGTTTAAAATTACGATTTCGTGTTGGCATATCTCAATTACTGTAAGCGAGCACTCCTAAAAGAGCTTAGTACATTAAACGAGCCTCTTTGAAACGATCCTGTTTTCATGAGCTGTATGCTAGGAAAGAATATTCAATTGCTCGGCAATTCGCAACGCGTTTATCATTTTTTTTTCATTCTTGTTACTCTTCACTCGTATAGAATCTAAGTGAAGTGCATTCGAATCTCAGAATTAATGATGCCAGCTGCCACAATTAATTTTGGAGGGGGACGAACTGCAGTAAACACTGAGAATCTGCATGCAAAAGAGAGGCGACCCAGCGGGTTCCACTAAACACGCTTGCTGAATGCGAAAAGCAATCAGCCGGGCCTTGTGTTACGTCCAATCCTTGCCGCTGCCAAGTGAAGAGGCACTTCATTGAGACTACTTCTTCTTGGTATTCTTACTAGAGAGCGTTTTTTCTTCTCCGATATTTGCATCTTAGTCGCATGTCATTCGTATGAAAAACAAGGAAGTAGTATTAAGAGGTGTTTCTAACACGAGAGCTGCAAATAAATAAAATGTATGTACTTTGTACCAAACAATAACTGTTCCGAAATAGCCTATAACCAGCGGACTGTCGTGTCAGTGTAAACAGTTTAGCATTTAAACACCAAATTTCAAAAGCTTTTAGTGATTTAATAAGATATTCAGATTTATTTTATAGTCATTCATAAAAAAGGCTTTTAATTTCTTCTTTATTAGAAAGACACTTCCAGGGTAATGGAAAATATGTAAAAAACTGGCGGCATTTCTTTTCTTATAATCCTTTGCAGAAGCGCCATATAGTAAGAAATGTTGCAACAATCCTCTAAAAATGGAAACAATCCTAATATTTCACCTTTAAAATTACTTTGTTTTATGCTTTTCACTGACTTTTAGAAAGTATTTTTGGATTTTCCTGACTTTGGGGAAATATTCTATATTTTTCCTGACTTTCCAGGTCTCTGGAAACCCTAAATGGGCGGCAGTTCATCAATGGCTAACTTTCATCCTCAAATTACTCAAATCTTCGTGATCTTCAAAAGGTTTTCAAGTCAATAGCAAATTATTTTCTATTATGTCTCTAAAATGTTGTCCCATTATAACTTAGTACAGTCGCGTGTCATTCGTACTGAAAACGAGAAAGTATTATAAAGAGGTGTTTCTGACGAGAGCAGCAAATAAATAAGATGTATGCACTTTGTACGGAACAATAACTGTTGCGAAGCAGCCTCTGACCAGCGGACTGTTGTCTCACGGTAAACAGTTTCATATTTAAACACTAAATTACAGAAACTTTTAGTGATTTAATAAAGGATTTGGGAATATTTTATCGTCGTTCATAAAAAAGTCTTTTAATTTCTTGCTTTATTAGAAAGACACTTCCAGTGTAACGGCAAATATCTTGTAAAAAACTGGCAGGATTTCTTTTCTTCTAATCCTTTGCAGAAACTCCCTAACGTAAGAAATATAGCAACAATCTCCTAAAAATGGAAATAATCCCAAAATTTCACCTTCTGAATTATTTTATTTTAGGCTTCTCACTGACTTTTAGAAAGTATTTTTGAATTTTCCTGACTTTGGGGAAGTATTCTACATTTTCCATATTTAAAATCATCCCTACATTTTCAGGTCTCTGAAAACCCTAAATAACCCGCAATTCATCAATGGCTAATTTTCATCCTCAAATTCCTCAAATCTTCGTGATCTTTAAAAGGCTTTCAAATCAATTGCAAATTATTTTCTATTATGTCTCTAAAATGTTGTCACAATATAACTTAGTACAGTCGCGTGTCATTCGTACTGAAAACGAGAAAGTATTATAAAGAGGTGTTTCTGACGAGAGCAGCAAATAAATAAGATGTATGCACTTTGTACTGAACAATAACTGTTGCGAAACAGCCTCTGACCAGCGGACTGTTGTCTCACGGTAAACAGTTTCATATTTAAACACTAAATTACAGAAACTTTTAGTGATTTAATAAAGGATTTGGGAATATTTTATCGTCATTCATAAAAAAAGTCTTTTAATTTCTTACTTTATTAGAAAGACACTTCCAGTGTAACGGCAAATATCTTGTAAAAAACTGGCAGGATTTCTTTTCTTCTAATCCTTTGCAGAAACTCCATATAGTAAGAAATGTAGCAAAAATCTTTTAAAAATGGAAATAATCCCAAAATTTCACCTTCTGAATTATTTTATTTTAGGCTTCTCACTACTTTTAGAAAGTATTTCGGAATTTTCCTGACTTTGAGGAAATATTTTGCATTTTCCCTGACTTTTCAAGTCTCTGGAAACCCTAAATAACCAGCAGTTCATCAATGGCTAACTTTCATCCTCAAATTCCTCAAATCTTCGTGATCTTCAAAAGGCTTTCAAATCAATTGCAAACGATTTTCTATTATATCTCTAAAATGTTGTCACAATATAACTAAGAACAGTCGCGTGTCATTCGTACTGAAAACGAGGAAGTACTATAAAGAGGTGTTTCTAACACGGACGGTGTATAAATAAGGTTCAAAATAAGCACTTTGTACCAAACAATAACTGTTCCAAACCAGCCTTTGACCTGCGGACTATTGTGACAGTTAAAAAGTTTCGCATTTAAGCGTTCAGTCCTAGAAACTTTTATAAATTTTATAAGATAATCAGAAATATTTCAGCTTCATTCAATTCATATAAACGCCATTTTTTTCTCTTTATTGAGACACACCCAGGATAATGGCAAACATCTTGTGAAAAAATGGCGAGAAAGTTTGGCTACTCATAGTTCTATTTGCTTGAATCTTAGTCACATGTATTACGATGCTTAGTATGCCTTACGACAAGTAGGAAAAACCGATAATTTTAACTTAGTATCACTTGCATCATGTATAATTTATGATGAAAATAACAATACAACAACGAGGTCTTTCTAAAGCAATCGCTGCTAATTAAAAAGGCGATTTTACCAAACACTAACAGTTCCAAATCATCCTCTCCTTTACGTGCTATTGTTTCAGATTGCATAGCCTCAACTTTAGGTGCTTTATTCCAGTAACCATTAAGATCGAAGTACAGATTTTATTAGAAAGAAACATCAGTCTGCTACAAGAAGGAACTCTCTGAGATTGCATAGATATTGCTTTTTATACCATATCCAATTTTCATAATAACCAATTTAACAGAAATAAAGAAATAGCAATTAAATTAAAATTTGCCTCGGAAAATTTCATGCGTTACAAGGATTCGAACCGAAAATTTCACACTTCAAAACTTTTACCTCTGAGACTGAATTGCTCACCCGCTCTTACGTAATGAGTCAATAATGATTTCTCAGGAGAAGAATGTAATGAATTTCGACTCAGTATCCATAATGCTAATCATTTCTACATTTGACGTTGAAATATCTCTAAGGTCCATTGAAATAGTTTTAAAATAAAAAAGAATTCTTAAAATGTTTCTTTTAAAGTGTAATTACGAGCCCATTACTAGATTAAATAAATTCGTGCCCATAAATATTCACCTATACATTAACTAAAAGCGGCATTAATCTAATGACGCGACAAAAAGAAAACAAAGCAACACAAATGTGTTATTACTGTTTCGGATGTTAAAACTGTCGTATCTCACGCGATTCAGTGTGCACAAGACATTTTTTATGAGAAAAATCATTATTAACGGGAATTTCTTTCTCCAAGAAAAAATAAATTAACTTTTTTTTTAAGTCACGAGTGTCAGACAATAACAAATATGCATTTTTTGGGGGGGGATAAAAGTTTGTTTGAGTATACATTTATTTCACGAGAATTCAGAGTATTATCTTCGATTTATGGTCGAAAGCAAACATAATCGTTTCAAGGTCAACATTTCAGTGATATTTCAGTCATTAATTTAAGTTATGAAATTCATACCAATAAAGTATCTTAAATTCCAGAATATATATCTTACAAGATCACGATATCTTACAAGAACTCAACAATTACTGTTTTTTTAGTTCGATGATTTTATATTATCGCGTATATAAAAATATACTGACTTCAAATACACTCGGATCTCAATGCGATAGACAATGTAGGGGGCAGCCTACAGAGGCAAAATTTAGGAGTGAAATTTAAATATAACAGGTGTTCTGAACATTCTTATATTTTAGGTACACCACAGACCAGACTTAAGATATTTATTCCTAAGTAACAGGAATAGGCAAGATTCTTGGCATTCCTATATTTTGCATATACCGTAGACGAACTTTAACACGTTTTATTCATATATAACAGGAATAGACAAGTTCCTAGATATTCCTATATTTTGGGTACACCACAGACCAGACTTAACATATTTACTCCTGTGTAACAGGAATAGAGAGGATTCTAGGCATTCCTATATTTTCCATACACCTCAGACGAACTTTTACGAGCTTTATTCATACATAACAGGAATAGGCAGATTCCTAGATATTTCTATATTTTGGCTACACCACAGACCAGACTTAACATATTTACTCCTGTGTAACAGGAATAGAGAGGATTCTGGGTATTCCTATATTTTGGATACACCGTAAACGAACTTTAACACGTTTTATTCATATATAACAGGAATAGGCAGGTTCCTAGGTATTCCTATAGTTTAAACACACCACAGACCAGAATAACATATTTATACCTATATAACAAGAATAGGCAGGGTTCTGGGTATTCCTATATTTTGGATACACCGCAGACGAACTTTAACACGTTTTATTCATATATAACAGGAATAGGCAAATTCCTAGATATTCCTATATTTTGGGTACACCACAGACCAGACTTAACATATTTATACCTATGTAACAGGAATAGGCAGGGTTCTGGGTATTCCTATATTTTGGATACACCGCAGACGAATTTTAACACGCTTTATTCATATATAACAGGAATAGGCAGGTTCCTAGGTATTCCTATATTTTAAACACACCACAGACCAGATATAACATATTTATTCCTATATAACAGGAATAGGCAGGATTCTAGAATTCCTATATTTTGGATGCACGGTGAACCAACTTCAAAACGCTTTATTCATATACAACAGGTATATATGAATTCATGTTTCTGGGTAGTCCTATATTTTGGGTACACCTCAGGGCATACTTAACATATTTATTCCCATGTATTAAGAATAGGCAGAAATCTGGCATTCCTATATTTTGGGTACAGCACAGACCAGACATAACATATTTATTCCTATGTAACAGGAATAGGTAGGATTCTAGGTATTCCTATAGTTTGGATACACGGCGAACTAGCTTTAATACGCTTTATTCATATGTAACAGGAATATGTGAATTCAGGTTTCTAGGTAGTCGTATATTTTGGACACAAGTCAGATCATACTTAACATATTTATTCCTATGTATTGGGAGTAGGCAGGATTCTGGCATTCCTATATTTTGGTTTTACCGCAAACCATACTTAACATATTTATTCCTATGTAACAGAAATAGGCTGGATTCTGGGCATCTCTATACACTTTATTCATATAAAACAGCAATAGTCAGGTGTCTAGATATTCCTATATTTTGGGTACATCGCATGCCAGGTTTAACATATTAATCTGTGTAACCTGCCTAACAGGAATAGGCAAGATTCTAGGTATTTCGGTATAGTATATACTAATTTTAGTCTTTAAGTTTGTGTCCGTTAATTTGTTAAAAGAGTAAATTTTGTTTTTCAATAAAACAATTTCCTATTAATTCTGCAATCGCCACTCAATATAACGAAAAATCTCATTATAACGAACATTAACGCTATAGATCTACAACAATGCATTTTAAAGATATCAACATATACATACGCAGTTCTAACAATGCATTTTAAATAGTTCAAACGACGCTTTTAAATAGCATTTTTCGAAGACAAAAATAAAAATCTATTTGCAGGGAGTAAATTTTGGATTATTACCTGTTTAATACTTCCTGTTATGATAGAAGGAAATATTGTAATAGCGAAAGTTTTCAGTTTAGAGCAAAATATCTATGCATTGAAAAATCTCAATATAACGAATGTTAACGCTGTGGAACTCCTCCAGCTGGTAGTACTTGAGCTCTACTAAGAGAACACAGTTACTTTGAAAAGGAAATTCTAATTTTAAATCTAATACTGTGAATCTTAAGGACATATAAATTATAATGCTAATGACTCATCATACAAAATTTTTAAAAAAAAATGTTATAAATGAACCAGGAAGTCACGTAGAGTCTACATCAAACTTTTTAATAAATGTTGGTGAGTGACTCAAATTTCATGAAAATGTTTTGAACATTAATCAATATTCTCCTAATGTTAATTTTTGTGTCCTGTATATTACACATAACAGTACTATTAATATACGAATGCAGTTAACAGTTGAATATTTTTAAATTAAATTGTAAGGCCGCTTGTCGTTTTAAATTTAAAAATATTCCCTACCGACATCCACCATGTTGAATAGCTTTGATGCGATAAATTTGTCACCAGATCGCGCGGAGAGATATTGAAATGATGCACAATGCGCTTCTTTTGTGCCGTCGCGTTACGACGTTATAAATAGGAAAACTTTTACAAAAACATTTGTGTAGGAAAGACGACTGACTGACTCTACAACATTCACACACGTGGCATCTCGCGTCACAGAGATGCATTAAAAAATAGAGCGACAACAGTATCATCTCTTGTTTGTGTGCGTACGGAATGAAAGAGATGCTGCTGCCACACAGGGGGAGAGAAATCAATCGTTGCCATCGAAACGCAAAGCAGCGTGGACAAACGAGCTCAGAACACGCGGTGTATAAGACTCATGAAAAGAAACGATTGTGTCTTGGAGAAAAGGGTTGAAAAGGTTCGTGTCTTCAGGCCTCCGACAGAAAAAATAAATAAATATATTAGAGCGTCTGTGTGATTACACTAAATACCCACTCACACAATAGTGAAAAGAAGTATATTCATAAAAAATAGCTGTAAATAAAACGTTATTTTAATTTCTTACAAGAAAGCTCCATTTCTCGGTGAGAATTGATCTAAATATTTAAATGCATAATATATTAAAATTAAAAAATTTTGGGGATTGAATAATCGATTAAGTATTGTATATGAAGATTAAAATCATCTTGCAACTCTCTTTTTACGCCAAAAGGGGGATGAATTCAAGAGTTTAATCAGTTGGAAAATACAGTGTATATCCTTTTAACTGCAAATACACCCTCTGTTTATAATCTCCGAACCCTCCCCTCCTTTCACAGTGAAAGAGACGTTCGAACCTGATTTAAACCTTGAATTATTCTAATTTATTAACCGATCACTCAATAACAGAAAACAAGTTTTGAAATTTCTAATTTAACCCTCTAAGCGGTTCGCACGTACAATTCCGCCAAACCAATGATGTCTTCAAAGCGGTTGTCACGTACAATTTTCGACCTCCAAAAACGTTCCGATAATGGATGTAATGTACATTTCTGCCAGTGTTTTCCACTATGTAGTTTTGAGGTAGGAGGGTCAGGTCGATTGTTAAGGAACTGCACACCTATTTCTGGAGGCACAAAGACGCTGATAGCTTTTCATGACTTTGTAAATCTCTATTTCGAAGTATTTCGTTTGCGGTATCAGATGTATCTCTAATTGCACCACTTAAATAGCTTGGATGACTTTCGTAAAAAAGATATAAATCATTCTCTTAAAGAATATTTTTATTTGTACTTTTAGAACCCATTATTTCTTATGGGATGATCTTCGAGACTTGACGAGCTTTATGTGTATTAAAAATTAACAATCTATAATGTCTATTTATATATCTATTTATAACCGGAAGTAAAGGGACAGTAACGAGGGTGGGTTTCCCGTATTCCAATCTAGTCTACAAAGGGTGAAGTAAAAAATCGTAGAACACTTTGGTCACTGACACAATGAAACTTTAGCATATTTTTTGGAGACTTTTATTGCTCGGTGTGTTCTACTCGGAGGGTTAAACATACATAAAAATATCTTATTTTTTATTTTTTACCTTATTTTTATGGGTAGTATTTTTATGGTATCAGGTTACAGATTTTAGCAATTATTCCAAATACAAACATATTTAGCAATAAAAAATAATCCCAACCAAGCCATTAAAAGAATTTCCTTTTTATTAACTTGTTTTGATTTAAAATATTGTTTATTATTCGCAGAATATATTTTTGAGAAAAAAAAGCATTAGCTACCGTATCATCCAATGTCTTATTAAGATGTTTGTACTGTGATAAAATAAAGTTGTCATGATAATTTTGTAAGTTTAAGTTATATAAAGATTTGATATATTAATTTTTCTGCTTTTTGATTAAGAGGTTCTTTTAGAATAAAGATAAATTCAAAGAGTTCCTAAAGTGTAAATAGTTGAATACCCCTGAATTAGACCTATGGGAATATTTGAGATGAAAAATTTTCACCATAACAAACACTTTTTGATACAATATAAAATAAAAAGTTTCTGTCCTGATTAGAATCAAAATTTTCCTAAATCATTAAATAAGAATCCAACTATAAGAAAAATTATTTACTTTTTATACAAAATAATACTTTTTTTTAAATATGCACACCAAGGAAAAATTTAAAATTCACTAACCCAAAAAATAACTTTTCAAATTTGTAAATTATAAATTAATTTTCATATGAATTAATGAATTATAATTATAATTTTAGGTAAATTAACTATATTTCTTTCATCCCTTTACATGTTATTATTTTTAAAAATATGATACCTGAAATGATAAAATTAAATAATGTTTTAAAGCTAGAGCATTATTAATGAACATGTAATAAATTCATTTAAAAAAAACAGAACTTTTAATTTATAATGAATTGAATAAAAGCTGTTATAATTAAAATTTTAAGGTAATGTGTCCCCTTAAAATAAGGCCAGATGATGGCCGATTACAGGGTGTTGCTCTTCGGTACCAGAGTCCTCAGGCTCTATTTCCGCTGCTGGCATGGATGTGTGTAGCCATTCGAAATCTGTTTTCAGCAGTAGATCATGGTCTTAACAGGGACATCCACACATCTGAAACCTTCCTTTTAGGGTAGATAGTGAGGTGCAAAGATCCTGGTTACATTAGCCTTCGTGTACTAAAAATGTTGACCATAGCACTCCACGCAAACCAAACCCCTTAAGATATAGCCGTATTGAAAAAGAAATTATTTAAATGATAGGAGTTAGTTAGATATTATATATATCATTTATTCTTAATCAATATTTCTTTTTCTAAAAATGAACATTAAGAAAACAAAGGATGGATTGTCAATTACGAGGTGAAGTACCCAATGAATTTTACAAGCGTTATAATTCACGAATCACAGTGCGTGAAAAACATGAATGAATATGAGAAAAATGTGAGACAAATCCAGTAAAACATCTGCTAAAGACTTTAAGCAAAATTCTACAATAAAAAAAAAGAAAAATACGAAGTTTGTAAGTAAAGCTTAAATTTATTATAATTAATGGTATATAATTTTACTCTTGAAAGAAATTGTTTGTGAGAAAAAAATAGAATGGTAGAATACAGTCGAAATTTTCCTGTGTAATATTCTTGCTTTTTAACTTTCTTTTATAACAATAGTCCACTGAAAAACTATAACATGAAAAAAATCCCCCAATGCAGAACTTTTTGCCTTATAAAACGCGTTTTTATGGGTCATAGATAAATTAATAATATTTACCTAGGCGAAGCAGAGAGATTAAAAGCTCTTAAGAAGCTTTAATGAAACTTAATTAACGAAATTTTACACCTGAAAGGAGATTATAAGCAGAAATATTATAAAAGGTTTCGAAATTCGTTTACACAGATTTTTGTAAAGAAAAGATTTATTATTGGATTACCTTCAAGTATTTTTTTATTTCGGAAAGTCATTAAAAATTATTTTTTAAAAAATTAAGTTAATATTATGCTTAAAACAATACGTATAAAAGCATAATTATTAATTTACAAAACGAGGTAAATTTGAATACTACACACAAAGTAGCGGGGAACTATTTTTATTTCAGACCCTTCTCTCATTTTGCGCTAAATTTTGCAGCAACTCCTGGAAAGGTATAATGCAACTATATTTCCTAAATAATGTAAATTTATTTCACTAGTTTACTGGTGTTTGTTATTTGCTGAATATAACCCTTATATTTGTTATTAGGAAATAAATATCTTTGAATTTGGCTACCCACAAAATTTCCCCTTGTTTTGAGCATTCCTGACATAAAGAAGTTTAAAATCACATAAAAATAAAATTGTCAGATGATCTTGTAATATTGTGTATAAAAATTACATTTGTCAGAAAAATATTAGTTCATCATGACAACTATATAAAAGCATGTAAAATTCAAATCCCGTACCCCAGAAAAAACCCCATTGAATTTATGCACGTTCATATAAAGAAGAGCGAAACGCTAATTAAAGAAAATTTTCCGTATTAAATATTGCCCGTAATTGTCTACGAAAGTTTAAACATTTCATCAATCTCTTAATATTGCTCAACGAAAACATACAAAACTAAAATTTATCGTATTTAAAAATAACAACTATAAAATGAAATGAGCATAAAAGGTATGAGAAATTTTCGGGTGACAAGTTGTCAGTACGACATTCATTCTGATTTGCTCAAGTCCTCAAAGGATGATCTTGTAGGTAATTTTGTGTAGAAAAATTACATTTGTCAGAAAAATGTCGAGACAACATGACAACTATACAAAATCATGTAAAAATTAAACCCCGTATCCCAGAAAAAAAACTTTTGAATTTAAGCACATTCATATTAAAGAAGGGTGAAACGCTAAATAAAGAAACTTTTCCGAATTATATATTGCCCGTCATTGTCTACGAACGTTTAAAAATTTCATTAATCTCTTAACATTGCTCAACGAAAACGTACAAAACTGAAATATATCGTGTTTATAAATAACAACTATAAAATGAAATGAGCATAAAAGTTGTGAGAAATTTTCAGGTGACAAGTTGTCAGTACGACATTTATTCTGATTGGCTCAAGTCCTCAAAGGATGATCTTGTAGGTAATTTTGTGTAGAAAAATTACATTTGTCAGAAAAATGTCGAGACAACATGACAACTATACAAAATCATGTAAAAATTAAACCCGTATCCCAGAAAAAAAAACCTTTGAATTTAAGCACATTCATATAAAGGGTGAAACGCTAATTAAAGAAACTTTTCCAAATTATATATTGCCCGTAATTGTCTACAAATATAATTGTATACAAATTATCTATATACATATAAATCAGGTCTTAAGTACAACTTGCATCTTTACTGAAATGACATAATGAATGAAACTTACAAACACGGTAAATTTTATCCGACATATCGAGGTGAAAATTTGTGCAAAATGATTTCCAGCTATTAATCAATATGACACAGGAATATCATTTTTGACAGGATTTAAAAACTATATATGTATAATTCAGATCATAAATGTATGTTTGAAATTACTTTACTAAAATGACATAATAAATTAAACTTTGAAAAACACGATTTAAAAAAAATTCATTAATCTCTTAATATTTCTCAACGGAAACGTACAAAACTAAAATTTATCGTATTTAAAAATAACAACTATAAAATGAAATGAGCATAAAAGTTATGAGAAATTTTCGGGTGACAAGTTGTCAGTACGACATTCATTCTGATTTGCTCAAGTCATCGAAGGAGAACAATTACACGACGAACCAACCATCTGTAGACTGAAAGGATAAAGATTTGGATCTTAAACTTGACAAGCCGCTTTTTATAGTTTTCAGTTATAAATAACTTTATCAAAACGACATTAAAAATTAAACTTTGAGGAATAATTTTACCCAGCATGTTCAAGTAAAAATTACAGAAGATATTACTATTATTCATTGCTGTTACACATTGTTACACGTGTTGTTTCATTTTCGACAGGATGATTTAAAATATATCTGTACATCGAAAATGTAGTGCACCATTAAAATAAATAAATAAATAAAAAGAAGGAGAAAAGAGAGAGACAGAGAGCAAGAGATTAGCATATCCTTGTCTGTTTTGATCTCTGCTATTTGTGATAAAAGCATTACATCTATTTTCTAAAATTGAGAGATTTGGTGAATTAGAAAAGGCACAAAGAACGAACATGGTACCGAGGTAAAGATCCCGTTTGAGCATAAAATTTCTCATTTCTAGTATTTTTATATGTTTACAAGCACTATGTCTTCCCTATTATCTGGAAGATATTTATAAAACCTTTCCTAAGCACAACCAAATTCAAAGAAATCCGTTTAAAAAAACTTTCCTGTAAAATTTGAAATTTGTAACAGAGCTCTCTTTACTTTTGATGTACAGGCATATAAATCAGGATTTGCACATTATAAAAGGGGCAATTTATCACTTTTTATTATACAGTTTTCCTATTTTTTTCAAATCTGAACACATTTATACATAAATATTTCTGGCCGTTAGACTAGTTAAACGGAGAAGGTATACCTGGCATGCGACGATCCATCTGTTGAGTGAAAGGACCGTCCTTTGATTCTCAACCTTGACAGCCGTTTTATACGGGCGACATTAAATTGTTGATATTACTACCGAAAGGGCATTATAAATTAAACTATGAAGAAATGATATAATTTTATCCAGCATCTTCTCAATAAAAATTGTAAAAACACACTGTTATTCGTTGTTGTAACACCAAGAACCACATTCTTGACTTATAATCTTGTTATAATCTATATACATATAAATAAGGTCTTAAGTACAACTCACATCTTTACTGAAATGACATCATGAATGAAACTTTAAAACACGGTAAATTTTATCCGACATATCGAGGTGAAAAATTGTGCAAAATGACTTCCAGCTATTAATCGATATGACACAGGAATATCATTTTTGACAGGATTTAAAAACTATATATGTATAATTCAGACCATAAATGTATGTTTGAAATTACGTTACTAAAATTACATTAAAATTAAACTTTTGAAAATACTATAAATTTCTCCCAGCACGTCCATCTGAAAAGTTGGATAACATATTTACTCCTATTCGTGGCACAGCAAAACATTTTTTGACAAGCCTTAAAACATATATGTTTAAATCAGCTCTAAAACGCACATTTGCTAATGACTTTGCTGAAATAACTTTATAAATTAAATTAAACTATGAAGAAATGATATCATTTTATCCACAGTCTTCTCTATTAATTTTAAAGAAGAAAATTTTAAAAACACTGCTGTTCGTTGTTGTCACACCAAGAAACACATTCTTGGCAGTTATTATAATTTATATACATATAAATCAGTTCTTAAGTACAACTTGCATCTTTACTGAAATGACATCGTGAACTAAACTTTAAAACACGGTAAATTTTACCCGATACATCGAGGTGAAAAATTGTGCAAAATGACTTCCTGCTATTAATCGCATGAATGTCATCTTTGACAGGACTTAAAAACTATATATGTATAATTCAGGACATAAATGTATGTTTGAAATTACGTTACTAAAATGACATTATAAATTAAACTTTGAAAAACACGATTAAATTTCTCTCGGCATATCCATCTGAAAAGTTGCATAACATATTTACTCCTATTCGTGACACAGCAATAACATTTTTTGACAAGCCTTAAAATTTATATGTTTAAATCAGCTCTAAAATGAACATTTGCAAATGATTTTACTGAAATAACTTTATAAATTAAACTTTAAAATAACACGGTGCAATTTTACCCGGCATACCCAGGCGGAAAGGTGTATAAAATATATGCTGCTATTTGTTGCACATCAATAGCATGTTTGACAAATCTTAAAATTTATGTTCATATAAATCAGATCTTAAATGCACATTATAAATGTGACAGCTTTAAATTTCCTTTACAATGTATCTTATTTAACTTTCCCGGTATTTTTTTAAATTTGATCACATTTATAAATAAATGATTCCACACTGTGAACTGTCAAGGTATGAACCCCAGGCAGGAGGGCGGCAGGATGTATTTTAATTATGAGGCTAGGTGTAGGTTGTATCGCCCACGAGCCGCTGACTCACGCGCTAACATACGCACCGCCCGGCTAAAAACGTCAATAAACGAGAATGGGCAAGAAAAAAGAACCAAAACTTACCTCTCCAAAGATAGTTTTCACACCGTCCAAAACAAATGACAGTCACGGTAAAGCGACAGATCCAACTCCAAACCGTGCTGCCTTGTTTTTGTTCTTTTTTTCCGACCGTGTAAAACAAATCGGTTTTTCAAAACACAACGCGGAAGGAACGGCTCGCTGGCGATTGCTGGGAAAAGTAAAATAGAAAACAGAATCTACCACTCTCGGTTTATGCTGTCGGCGGTACACGTCTACACTGAAGGCGACATGCTAGCCCACTGAATAGTTTTTAATTCGGACACGCCAGTGTGGCAACGAGGACCGACGGCAGCGCCGCCTGGCGAAACATCGATTTATGGCCGGAGGAATGGAGAAGGGAAGCGGGGGATTCGATAATTGGAATGAAAAGGCGGGGAGAATGAACGGAGAGAGTAGAAAAGTGGTTGTAATTTTTAGCTGTCGGTCTCCATGTACATATTTGATTAGCAGAAAGAGGTAGTAAATAAATAATAAACATACACA
>CM063501.1:46922338-46927338 GCA_032207245.1 Pardosa pseudoannulata
AAAAAGGAAAAATTTTTTAGTGGCTTGGTTGTGATTATTTTTTATTGCAAAGTATTTTTGTGTTTGCAACCTAATTCCGTAAAAATACTACCCATAAAAATAAGGTAGTACATAAAAAATAGATATATATTTACATATATTTAAATTAATTAGAAATTTCAAGACTTGTTCTCTCTCATTGAGGGATCGCTTAATAAATTACAGCAATTCAAAATTGAAATTAAGTTGGAACTTATTTATTCACTGTGGAAGTGGGGGGTTCCGTGATTATAAACAGAGGGTGTGTTTGCGGGTTAAAAGGATATACACTGTATTTTCCAACAGATTAAGTGCTTGAACTCATCCCCCTTTTAAATGACATAGTCATTAGTATATCAATAATTTCATATCACCATCTAAACAGAAATGAGATGCTATCATATTGTGGTCGGGGTGTGTCTGAGGCACTTCTGCATCAAAATGATCTCAGAGAGCGAAATTCATGTTACCAAATTCCCACATTGTGTTCCTTTTATACTTTAATATAACATTATTATTTTTGACAGCTTTAACGTCTGTAATAATTATTATTTTTTTAACAAAATGTTGTATTTTAACAAAGTAATTTTCACAATAAAATAGGAGGTCTTAAATTGAAAAATACAAACAGAACTATAATTGATTACCAGCAGATTGAATATATAATCTATTTTTCATGAAAAACTAAAAATAGATAACTCTTAAGAAATACACACCCACACACACACACACATATATATGTGTGTGTGTGAGTGTGTGTGTATATATATATGTATATATATATACATATATATATACACATATATACATATATATATACATATATATACATATATATACATATATATGCATATATATACATATATATATATACATATATATACATATATATGCATATATATACATATATATACATATATATACATATATATACATATATATACATGTATATATTGATTTCATAACTATAATATTTTTATCGTTATTCTCATTAATTACTATTAATATATATAGTATATTGCTATCATTAAGCCATAAACCTCTAAATCAGAGGTATAACAGGGTACTCAAGAGTTACGTATTTTCTAGATCATTACATTTACGTTACTGTTATTGTTGTCATTGATCTCCCTGGGATAGGAAAGCTTTACAACAGGTCCAACACACGTCGTCTCAAAAGGCGACTGATTGATGGCTAAAAGTAAAATGCAACTTCCCTCTGAGCGAGGAACCACGGGGGCTGTAGACGTACCTCAAGAAGGGTCTTCGTAACTTAGAAGGGACCTAGCAAAAGGTACCTCTGGCTTGGCCTTCTACCTCCAGATCTATTGTTTGGGAACGTAGAGGATATTCCGACCAATAGTCTATTTTTCGTTCCTAATTCGATTCTCGATCCCGCTACATTCCTTCATACTGCGACAGAAAGATAAAATACATCCAGAAGCATCTTTTTTACCATAAAATACGAGGGTTGGAACTTTAATAGTGGCAACACTGTTGTAGAAGCTCTACGCAAAAAAAAATTAAAGAATTACGTGTATACCACACGTAAGCTTCATACCTACTTTACCTCTCAGCAAAAAACTCGTCCTTGCTACTTCACGCGCATGGTTAGTGACTCGAAGAACAGATCTTTGTATTCGCTTGCGGTCTAAAGTAAGTGTTGTTAGGACGTTTCCAAAACAAAAACAACGAAGAGGGTTTAAAATTGAATGTGTTATAGGTCGTATAGCACGATAATGTTATCTAGGGCTTCAAAGGGCCGGTGGGGAATCTGCATTGCCTTACGGAACTGTAACAAGATGTTGAAAAGCCTTCAATGAAGGACGCCAAAATAGGGCAAACATGAGTCGGCCAGCGAAGCAAAAGTGCAGGCTGTTGCCTCATTAATGGACAGTGATCGACGACAAACGATTAGTGAGCTGGCCCCACAGACAGGATTTGCACATACGATTGTGCTGCACATTCTAAGCCCTTACTTGAACTAATTTGTGGCATTCTCTTCAGAATTGTTCCAGAGATTCTCGCTGCAATAGACCGGTCCATTCGAACTATCAACAGAACAGGCGCTTCTACAGGTGTTCTGCGACCTCCAAATCGCTGGAAACGGGTTGTACACAATGCTGGAAACTATATTGAAGGACTATAAAACATGGTGACATGAATCACTTTTGTATTCCATGTAAATAAATAGTTGCCACTATTAAAGTTCCAACCCTTGTATTTTGTTTAAGTTGATCCTTTAATTAAACGTTGGATAAGGAATGTTGTTCAAAGTTAGACAGTTAAGCCATAGGCATAGTATTAAGTCATTGAATTGTTTAGCGTCATTAGGTAATCAAATTTATTTCGTAGGTATGGATCTGGATTTGTGTTTCACTATCAGTGCTTACTTTAAACGATTTATAGGCTTACATCTGAATCGAAATTTAAGTTTTTATAACAGGACACTCAAAAGTTACGTATTTTCTGGAACAATACATTTATTCCCGTATAATACAAGAGGGAGATAAAATACATCCCAGAAGCAATCGTTTGCCATAAAATATTCTGTTTGAGTTCATATGTGTTTGAGTTGAGCCCTCAATGTTTCGGAATAAACAGGGAAAATCTCCGAAGAAAGAAAAAAAAGTGTATGCTGGAATCTCCCCGATGCATATTACGTATGTCGGAGCACTCGTAAATATTTCGAGATGGTCGAGTAACAAACTGAGTAACGTGAGATCTATTTCAAAGAAAGATTTACGAGGATACAGCGAGTGAGAGAGGAGAAAGAGAAATCAAGTGGAATCGGATTATAGAGAAGTATTTCTCCAAACCCGAAGTTCGAAATGACACGAGGCTCCTACGCCCGCTTTTTAGTAGAGAGAAAGAAATGGCTGAAATACCTACAAAGACCAAGTAGCTTTTCATCGCCGTGGCAAATTTTTTTACGCGCCACAAAAGTGAAGTTGCGTTCCTTGCGGAAATTTTCATTTTGGGATCCGTACTTGTTTCGTATGCCTTAAATGCAATTTTCTCTCCCGTTGCTGTGTCTCGGTTTTTATTGGATCAGGATCTGAAAATGGAAACAAATTTTTACTCACTGGTAGCAAGGAGTGCCTGTACTATATTTTTACACAATTTCTCGGAATTGTAGGATTTTCTGGATTGTGAACCCAATGCGTTTAAATGCTATTCCTTGGATTTAATATACGTTGAGTATGTTGATCGGAAAAGGTGTTTTTTATTAAAATCACAATAGTCAATGAAATATTAATATAGTTGTTAAATTTCAATTATCTTTGTTTCATAGGCTACACACACACACACACACACACACACACACACACACACACATATATATATATATATATATATATATATATATATATATATATATATATATATGGGGAAATTCTGAGTTACGGATCATTTTCCATTAACCCATTTAAACCTTTTTAGTTCATAGTACTTACGTAAAGTAAATACGTAAGTACGTAAAGTAAATTAAATTCTCTACATTTTTCTTTACGTAAGTAAAGAAAAATGTACAGAATTTAATTAGAGATTTAAATAAGGAAATCTTTAAAAATTCAAAATCTAGAAATTGATACATATTGACACATCATCCTGCTGTAAGTTTATGTGTACAATCAATTCTCGATGTCTCAAAGTTATCAGGACGGAGAAAAATATTCGAGGTAATCAAAGTTTGAAATACCAAAATATTATATTTTGTATTTCAAACTATGCTGTTTCAATCCAATTTTTTATCCTCTTACAAGGATTTTCTAGATTGTGAACACAAGGCTTTTGAATGCTGTTCCTTGAATTCAATATAGGTTGAGTATTTCAATAGCTAATTTTTTTTTGTAAAAAAACAAAATAATCAATGAAATATTAATATAGTTGTAAAAATTTAAATTATCTTTGTTACAAAGGGTACAAAGATATATGTCATAAATCTGAGTTACGGATTATTTTACTTTCATCCATTTAAACTTTTTTATTTTATGCTACTTGTGCAAAAAAATCTTGGAAATTTAAAAAATGAAATCTTTAAAAATTTGACATTTTGAAATTGATGAATATTAGGGCTTTATTCTGTCGATTCTCGATACCTCGGTGACTGCAAAAAATGTTCGAGGTAACCAAAGTTTGAGATACCAAAAAATCCTATTTTGTATTTCAAACTGTGGTATTTCATCGATTTTTAAATTAGAGGTTTTTTAACAAATTCAGTTATCTTTCTGACTTAAAAATATATCTTTGTAATTAATATTTTTTTTTACTTTTAAATAAACTCGATTTAAAAAGTCTTGTAGCTTTTACGCTAAACGTTAAATCTTTTTATTGCCTCGTTGCTTAGTTTCTTATTTTTCAGAATAATTTCCCAAGCGTAATGTGGGGTTTGTACCGCTCATTGTGCCGTCGTTATTCTATTCTATTAACTTAGATAATTTCAAGATCTTTTTTCATACGTAAGGATCGTAACTTTTTGTTGTTTTTTCTGTGCCTCGAGTAATTCTGAAAGACACAGTTAAAACTCCAGGAATTTTAACTAGAAAGCACATTCATTTTAGATTATCCTTTTGAGGACGGGCTTATCATATATTCAAAACCTTTAAAATTGATTTAGCCGATTTTGTAGTATTAACAAAATTTGCAAGTAAAGGATATAGGGTTACATCTGAAAATAAGAAATTTTAATCGAATTTTCATCTAAATGTACCATATATGATTAACCCGTCCGTAACTCTGAGTTAAATTAAAAGACAATCCATATTGACACACCAGTCCTCAAAAGGTTAAGAGAACATAGTACCTTTTGAAATTTAAAATCTTTATTCCCATTTATAATCTTTATTCATCATTAATCATTATCACATTTATAATCTTTATAATCTTTATTCATCTTTATAACATAATCATTTATTTTTCAATTCATCATAAAATAAAATATTCTGCTCCTTTTGGAGGGTCTGTACCTGTCTGATTGG
>CM063501.1:46939838-47082338 GCA_032207245.1 Pardosa pseudoannulata
ACTTGACATATATATATATATATATATATATATATATATATATATATATATATATATATATATATATATATATATATATATATATATATATATGCCTGTATGTATTTGTCAACACATTTTATGCAACAAATTCCCTATTTGTGAAATAACATTTCACACAGCTGGACAAATTGTTAAAGTGTACATATATATATGTATATAACTCTTAATAATTTAAATTTCTTTTATTTAATCCCTTTCTAAAAAGTCTTAATGTTCAATAATTAAATTATATTTTTAAGTTCGTAAAGTTTCAAAAAAATTTTTTTAATATTAAAAAGTATTATAACATCTAACCCCGGTTTCCTCATTACGTTTAATTTTTGAGCACTGAAAAAGAAGTATATTTTAAGCAATAAAATAGAAACAATGTTGCTTTTCTATTATATAAAATACCCTTTATTAAGCAAATAATTCTCCTTAATTAAACTCTTAAGTAATATAAGAATCTTTTTTTATTTTATTTTACTGAAATAAATCGTGTTACTTTGTTGACTAAATAAATAATCCTCCGTATTTAGTATAATTTTTTATTTTAATTAAACTCTATTTAAAACCTCGCGTGGATTATACGTTATACTTCCAATCTTTTTATTATCTCTTTCGTTAGCTTCCCATTTTTCAGAATAATTTTCTAGGCAAAATATCTGGTTTTTATCATTTACAGTGGTTATCCTTATCCTATTCTGTTAATTTTAATTATCTCAAGGTACTTCTTCCATACGCAAATGGAAATTTTTACTAATTGTGTGCCTCGGAGTAATTCTCAACGACGTAATTAAAATTCTCGTAATTTTACGTAGAAAACACTTATTTTAGATTAAATTAATTTTAAAGACATCTTAAAAGTAGGCTTTATTTAATTAGTAAATCATATATCACCAGTTAAGTTGAAAATATAGTCTAAATGGATAAACTCAAAAAATGTTTTTAAAATTATAAAAAAAATCATTAATTAAAATTAATTATATTTTAAAAATCTTTTTATGATATCAAAATTCCCTTTAGGCTGAATTGTCTGTATAACTGTATGGCAACCGCTCAGAGAGATGCAAAGTTAAGAGAAAATTCAAAGAAGGTGACTAACAGGCGTACTTTTCTCCTGATAGAATATAAGCATGTTTTTTCAGCAAAGAAATAAAATGTACTTTTCTAGAAAAAAGCTGCTTATCTGAAAATTTAAATAAGCATTTAAATAAATGTTTCAAACCAGTCTTATGCTAAAGTATCCAAATACATTTCGTTTTCATTTTTTGTGTTAACTTAAAATGTGAGAAAATTTTTCGACTGGCATCATAATACAGAAAAGAAATATAGTACAAAAGTAAGTTATTTCAGAAAATAATTATTTCTACACAATTTTATGGTTGAAAAATTAGCAGTGTTTGCAGTCTACTATAAATGATCACTTCCAGGAAATATATTGGTTACTAAATTACTAATTATTTTAATTATATCACTAGTTATTATCTTAATTATAAAGATATGAAGTGTTTTTAAAGCGTATTGAAGTATTTCAGGGAAATTACCAATTAAAATTTATATCAACGATTTTCAGAAAATTTCCAACATCTTGATTTAGATCTATAACAGTATTTCACAAAATATTCTTTTTTTTTAATGTACACCTATGTAATTTTTATAGCCTCATAATCAAACATAAATAACAAAAGAAATCCTCTATTTGACTACTGTAAAAGCTATATTAAATTTGACAATACTGCTCCTTAAAACTCATTCGTTTAGCCTCTGTGGTGAAGCAGTAACGCTTCGAAATACCGCAAGAAATGTTACGAATTCTGATCCCGCCGTTGCAGAATTTAATCGAATTTAGTTATTGTTGTCTTAGTTCTAGAAACTACAAAAACATTCATTGCTTTACAGGATTAATGGTCTAGACTATTCCAGTACAGGAATATTTTAGTTTGGAGAGCTATGCCTACTGCTTTGCTATACAAGAACTAATGAGACATGTACCTACTTCTTAAAGTTGATTCCGAAATGCTATGATCATCCATGCCAGCAACGGGATTTAAACTCACAACCTATGGTCAGAATAGAAGCACCTTACCCACTCGGCAACAGTTCCAAAAACAGTAAAAGAGCAAGGAGCAAGTATATTAGTTCCCTGCTTTGTTACACAAGTGTTAAGTAATAAGTAAGGAAATTTGCGTTTCTGATATTCCATTTTCCTATCTGTTCTACAGCTATCTCGTGACAAAACTAAGAGAGAGAAATATAAACACTGATCAGAATTTTAAAGCATGAATGCATTACAGGTACTTCACTTTATCAACGAATCATCTTTTAGCTCAGATGGAAAAGTCGCCAACTCCTAACGGGGTTCAAGGCTCTATCCGGCCAAGACGATCGTGTTCACTAATGGCCACTGGAGAACGTAAGATAGATTCGGGCTTGTAATATTCTACAAGTTTAAGCAATGGCATAAGCATCTGGCAATGGCAAGACAAGCATGGACCCACTTTGAGATGGGGCAATGTTATTCCAGTCCGTAGCTTTACTTAAATTATGAGCCGCGGTATGTCAGTCTACAAAGGTAATGATCTCAGAACTGAGAGGTTGCGGATTCGGAACGCAAGCCGGCCTAAGATCCGCCGTGTTCGCAAAAAGTGACTGGGGCACGTAAAATATGTTTGTAGTCTCAATGTCCTCCATGTTCTCAATCAATAACTCTGGGGTTGGCATTCCAAGTCTTTGGGCCTTCTGCTTGGTCCATGCTTCAAAATTGTAAGGACCCACTTGAGAATAAGTCGTACTTTCACCCTTGAGGTGCTCATTGAAACGAAAGGGGCACCCCTTCGCCTTAAATCGAGTAGCTTCCGGCTCATATCGAGCTTGGTTTGACCAAATGGCTTAAGACAACAACAACAACAACTTAAACTATACATGCTCCTTACGTTGTGTAAACAAATAAGAGATTTGCAGCCTATAACTAATAAGGTATATTTGATTGTTAAAATAATCGTCCATTTTGTCAGCCCCATTGGAAAGAGAAATCAGCAATTAAGACCCATGCTATACTCTTACCAGTCTTTGCTATTTATTATGCTTATTCCCTATTTTTCATAAATTACAGTCTGTTCCATAAGAGCTTGTCGTTCATAACTTCGTCAATACATAGCGCGCCGATACCGGCTTAATTGCACGTGTTCTTCAAACATTACAGAAGAATGCTTTATGGTTATATTCTTTATTCGATTTGTTTTCCTGTGTTTAAATTAACAAATCCAAAATGAGTGCCACGTATGCGAGCCGTTTTGACGCAGTGTATCTGTGTAACCATCCAAAAGGACCAAAAATGTCTTGTGCAGCTGCAACCCGGCACATGAGAAAGTCAGAGTCTTTCGTCAAAAAGTGAGTAGCACTTCATAAAGCCATACAAAATGTTGACAACCTACCGGAACGGGGTAAACGCCGCTCACCGCTTTAAAGTGATTCTTGCATAATCGATAATAATGGGTACTGGACAACTTATTAGGTGAAATGTATTTCAGTTTAATATGTATACTACACGGTACAAATGTATTTTTAACTAATTCGTTTGTATCTTCAGAGAAATAGAAGACACGCTCTTATGGAACAGACTGTAAATGTATATAAGAGTATTTACTCTGCGGCTATTCTGAGCCACCCCACTGGAATCACGTCGGCGACAGACCATCCGAACTAACTGGCGTTTGGTGATGGTCTGAAAACAATCCAGTGATAAATGATAATATTTTTCGATTACAAAGCTGGTGAAAGCAAATGGTTGTTTTTCTTTCCTTTCTATTAATTAATTTTTGTGAAGTGCTTAAAAAATATAGATAAATTTCATTCTTCAATAATAATTATACATTTTCAGTTTCAGTAAAAACACTTCTAAATAATGGTAAAGGACAAATATATTATCCCACGAGGGTTCTTTCAGATTAAGTCAGAAATCTTACGAAGGCAATGAAAGATGTAAAAACTCTTTACTAGTCTACAGTTGGCAATAAATTTAATGACATTTTGATGAGGGGTTTAATTTATTTTTAATGACTTTCAAGAATTATAGAAAGTTTCTCCAATAAACTTATAATATACAACAACAATATATAATGTTCAATACGTTATTTCTTTACAACAAATTTATTACTTAAATTTAAACATGACTTTTAAAAGTACTTTGAGTCATTTTTTTTCAAATCTCCAATCAAACAATATTTAGTTTACTTTCAGCAAATAAATCCTTAATGAACTTGTTAAATTTCGCACTGTTAATGGATTCTACTATCATTTTCTCTAGTATCACAGATAATTTTTTTCCATTTTATTTTATTCCTTCTCATTTTGAACTTTTAACCTAACAGAATATAAAATGTCTTTAAAAGTAAAATCCGTTTGTTTAAATCACAAAAAAAAATGTTTGACAAGCAAACAAACACAAAAAGTTCAATGATGGTTGAATCGTAAAGACTAAATTTTTCACTAAAATTTCAATTTTTTAATGAGTGCTTCTATATGATAAAGATTTTTTTTTACTTCAAAATCCAATTCAGCAATAAAAAAATAGCTTTTATAAATTTAGGGGTTCAGTATAAAATTTCTGGCAAATTTTTAACTTAGAGTTAAAACATTTTTAGGTACATATACCTTGAAGTATAAACTAAATTATTATATTATTTTTTAATATGTCAGATAGCTGTTTAATTCAATTTTTTGTTAATGTTCCTTATATCATTTTCATAGGAGCTGACAAAATGTTTTTCTATCGCTCGTAATATACAAGCACTACGATAAATCTGTGTACAATTTTTGACTTCATACTTTTATTTTTCTAGGTATTTTGATTCTCTTTAAATAATTTCGTTAGAAATGTGTTTAATTTTTTTTCAGTTCGGTGCAAGGGTTAATCATCAAATATGTGTGTTTTTTTAAGTTTATGAAGAAAATTGGAATGAAATGAACTATCCAATTTATAAAATTGAGCCCATTTTTTACCATACCAATAACATATATTTAAAAAAACTCCTCGGTGCAACAGCCCCTAGGGGGCCAAGGCCTACGTTGCCAATCTCCTAGACTTATAGAAAACAAACTATTGACCTTTAAATGCAACGTGCTAAAAAATATATTTGGTATATTTTTAAAAATGGTGTTTGGAGATTAATGTTTAACTTTGAAATCTATTGAAATGACTTTTTATTTTACGATGAAATGGTAGTAGACTGTGACGCCTTCAATATTCTCAAATGAGAAGTAACGTGAATAATGGATCACAGTCAA
Source organism: Pardosa pseudoannulata (assembly GCA_032207245.1). NCBI lineage: Eukaryota > Metazoa > Arthropoda > Arachnida > Araneae > Lycosidae > Pardosa > Pardosa pseudoannulata. The sequence goes on from CM063501.1 coordinate 46,945,149, forward strand.
AGATAAAATTGGAAATTTACTTTTATTCTGGATTAAATACGGCTATTTACAAAGGAATGTTAATTCCCGAATCATGTAGAACTGCAAAGGATGGTTACCGGTAAAACTTCCTCACAACGATCACAGTCGAAAGAAAACCAAGAGATTTACTAATCTCTTACAAGTGGGGAGGCTTTTCAGAGTGCAATCAAACCCAATTTATCTCCCGTTCGGTATCCGAGACTCTGCCGCTCCCTATATGAGCGGACTTTACGAATCTCCCGAACTAGCAAATTAGCTCCGGTAACAAAGGCGAAAGCCTCCACACGAGGTCAGCATACCTACGTAAAAAATGACGAAAAGCCCTGAGTCGCAAAATTGTAGGCTTTTTATACCTGGGGGGTCAGTTATGGTTCCGCCAATTGTTTTTTTTTTTTTGGGGGGGGGGGCAGTTCAAATCCCAGTTACTTGAGAACTCCAGCTAAAGTTACAGTTATATTTTTTAGCTGAATTCTCATTCGCTGGATGTCCCTTCACGGAATATCCGAGCATTCATTAACGAGATCCATCAGGGGTGTAATCGTCTATTCAGTCCGATTGTCAAGATCCCAGACTCTGCGACGCCAAGCTATTGTCCAGGTAAACAGGTGCACTACGATCAGTGTTTTAGCGCGTGCTCGGACAAAGGGAAGTCTTCACAAGACTATTATGATAAAAATTTTTAGTCTCGAAAAGTGCTATATTTTTTAAAGTGCTATATTTTTTAAAATAAAATGGCTTCTATAGATAGGTATTGATGTCATATTTGTTGTCCTGTTAATTAATTATGCAGATAACAAGCATATAATCAGATAAGGTATATTTCAAACATTTTTTAGACTTTTTTAATTTTAAGGATAGAGATAAAACATACAATTTTTAGAATAAAACCCATGACACAATATATTATTGTTCGGTCTATAACTTACGTTCTACAAGGAATTTTTCAAAGCGGTATTTTTAATACCTTGAAAATTAATTACCGAAAAATAATCCTTTAAAAAATCTTCTTTTTAAATGTTTTAATACTTTAAGATTCCTTAAAATAGTATTAAAGAAAAAAGCTTTTGAAATCTGAATTATTCTGCTGGCGTATAAGACCCAGAACTTCATAATTATATGTTGTTTTCTTTTACTACACTTAAAGAAAACCCCAAACTCAAAAATGTAAAAAAAATAAATAAATTCTAACTATTCTACTATCAAACAACTCGATGGCATGAAAAGAATGCAAAACTACATTAGTGCAGCTGATTTTGTAACCCAGCTGTTGTGGAATCTCCGACAAAAGAGAGAAAAAGGTCATCGAATGTAATTTGGAAATTGATGATACGGGATGAAGTGCGAAAAATGAGAAGAATAAAGGAATTGGTGGATACTGGACCGTGAAGAGGCAAATCGAAACAATTTTAATAGAGAACGTTGCTTCCTGATCAGACGAAACAATGTGGTACATTTCCCAGAACTTTCGGGAATAATGAAGATCAGTTTCATTCAAGTCAATGCCACCTAAAAATGATAGACAAGGGCCCTTTTGCTGATATGAGGAACTCGGAAAGATAGGGTTGCTTATTTTTTATCGGCGGTTTTTTGTTTTTTATTTAACTGAAGCAGTCAGTCAAGCCTAATGAAGGGTGAAAAAGTTTGATTTACTCTTGAATTTGTATACAAATTTTCTTGAATGGGCAAACAAATTCTATTTACGGAAAACTTTTTGGGTCGTCCGAACAAGACCCGAATAAAATAATTAATTTGTTACCAAGTATGAAATGCAGACATTCTATGTCTAGGCATTATATAAAATACCTGCCTGATTTTAGGCAAAGTATGAAATATTCAAAGCGTTTTTTTTTTGTTTTGTTTTTTGTTTTTAATTTTTTCCCTACTTTAACAGAACAGCTTCCAATGGACATCCTGAGATGGGCTAACGGGATTTGTTATGTCCCGGGCGACATCCCAGAAAGGCTGGAAATGGTTTATAATACTATATACTTTTCATGGTACTTTTTTCTTCACCAAAAAGGAATCATGTCCCAGGTGCCAATTATGTTCGCTGTGCCAATTCATGTCATATGGACGTTATACAAATATTGTGGATATAAATGAGATATCCACTGGAACATTTATACTATTAATATAAGCATTACAAAACCAACCCAAACAACGCACAAGTTTCCCTGGACATTCAATCGTCATCTACAATTCCGTTTGATCAACAGCCTATCAGCTTTGAAGTCTAATAGATGTCTTCAGGAGCCTGTGTTCTCTTAAAATAGATAATATATAGTTTATTTCATACTTCGTCTAAAAACAGCCAGGTACTGTATACTTTTTCGATAACAAATATGATAAATATTTGTGTAATATATAATATAAAGGCACAAGCTAGCTTAGCGGATAACGTGCAATGGACAATTCCTGAGTTTCCGGTTAGAGCCTGGAAGACGGAGAGAGATCTGTATACCCAGCAAACATACAGAATAAATTTGTGAATCTGGATGTCTATGTGTCCTAATCGAGAGTTCGACAAGGTGGAATAGAGGCACGAAATCAAGAGAAAAGAATTACTTTTTCCTGAAAATGATCAAAACTAAGCGCAAATCCAAACACTTTATATTCGACAGGGGTAGTTCCTACCTTGCGATTTATAAATTTATAACAAATAAGCATCAGATGACTTAGTAGTTACAGTGCTGAGCTGAATAGAATAAAAGGGTGTTGGGTTCAAGCAGGGCATGTACACAAAATATCTTCTTGTATGCGCAGAGGACGTTCTTTTGCAAGGATATTGGCATATGGAGAGAGGTAAGGAGTCAGAAGAAAATAAAGTTCTTCCTCTCATCAAGGTCGACCGATGAATAGGGTGTTTCTCTTCTATATTGCCGTTCGTGGGTTCGATTTTTATTTCTAGTATACAGCCTTTCGGAAATCGGCTTTAAGAAGAAAGTCCTAATCTCTTTAGTGTTCGTGTACCAAAATAGTAGACCGTAGTGCTCCAGCCTGGCAAGAAACTTCTACTGAGGGTGACCTAAAATGAGGGGATTCTCTGGCATAACAGTACGAGGATTTTACAACAGTCAGAGCAGGTGACCTACTGCCATATAAAAACCTTAAAATATGTCAGTAAAGGTGAAATATTTTAATCTCATGTGCTATAAAATTTTAAATTTTTGTTGACTAAAGACAAAGGTAACATATCGCCAGCAATGCATGCTAAATTATTCTTTTGCTTTTAAAGTTTAGAACACCAAAATTGATAATCAGCAATATAATATTTAACAAAATTCTAAATACTGATCTAACACGGGGATTTTTTTAATTTACTTACACAGAAGAATTTTACTCTCATTAGAAGTTAAAGCATGTAATTAAAATATCATTAAAATTTAACACCATCTTATGTAATAAGCGTAGAAGCCTATAATTTATATTATTTGATTTTCAGTAAATGTTTCATCTTCTTCTTCTTCGTCAGCACTACAGCCTGTTACAGGCCAAGGCCGTCTCCATGAGCTTCCTCCACCTGACTCTATCAAAGACAATAGATCGCCAATGATGGACTCCCAGTTCTCTTAAATCCCTCTCTACAGAATCTATCCACCTGGTGGGGGGAGGTCTTCCTCTTTTTCGCTTGCCTTCAATTTTTGAAAAGGTCACTAGTTTAGTTGGGTTAGAATCTTCATATCTAAAAAGGTGTCCCAGCCATCTAATGCGGCTGGCCTTAATAACTTTGACAATATCTGGTTCTTTAAATCTATTGTATATTTCATAATTATATTGGATTCTATAGACATAATTTTGTTTAACTGCTTCAAAGATTTTTCTAAGTATTTTTTACTCAATCAATAGCTTATCTTTTTCATATTTATTTAATGGCCAGCACTCGGTGACACATAGAACAATAGGTCTGATTAAGGTTTTATATAAATTAATTTTTGTTTTAACATTAATACATTTGGTTTTGAAGTGCTTTCTCAACCCATAAAAAAACTTGTTTCTCATAAGTAACCTGTTGTTTACTTCAAGTTTTATACCATTAGTATTACTTATGACTGTTCCAAGATATTTAAACTGTTGTATACTTTCAAAAAAATAAAATTACTGATTTTCAAAGGAGATAAGTCATAATTTCTCTGTGTTACAGCCAAAAATTTTGTTTTCTCTTGGTTAATAATGAGATCCATTCCTCTTGCAGACTCCTCGAGGGAGACAAAAGCTTCAATTACTGCTTGTTTTGTTCGGCCAATGACATCAATATCATCAGCAAAGGCCAATAACTGAATGGTTCTACACTCATGTCCATAAATTAAAGATAATTCAGAATCACACAGAAATTGAGCTCTAAAATAAAAATTTCACCTGTAGAATTATCACACACATCTTGAAGAAGAATATTCAAATTGCAGGAAACCACCAGATGGCGCGGATAGTACGTCACAATGACGAGAGTGTATGAAAGGGGTATATAAGGAATGGTAGCAAAGAAGTAAAATTGTTCACAAGCGCTTTAAAAGCCTTTCAGTGCAATAACCGCATAGTTATGGCACAAAGGAAGCATTTGGATGATTTTTTACGTGGTAGAATTATCGGACGACTGGAATGTGGACGTACCCAGCTGGAAGTATCCGAGGAACTTGGAATCGCCCAGAGTGTCATCTCCAGGCTTTGGCAACGATTCAAACATGATGGTAGTGTGTGTAGATGTTACAGCACAGGTCGCCCCCGAGTTACTACGCCGAATGATGACCAGTATTTGGCAGTTACTGCCAAAAGAAACAGACGGAGCACAGCATCAGACCTGTCTCGTCAGCTCTCTTCAGCTACCGGTACGACAGTTTCAAGGCAGACCGTGTACAGACGCTTAGGGAACATTGGTCTATATGCTCGTAGGCCTGTCAGATGTGTTCCCCTTACCGCAACTCACTGTCGCCTGCGATTATGCTGGGCTAGAGAGCATGCATTGTGGACACCGCAACAGTGGTCTTGTGTGATGTTTTCCGACGAGTCCAGGTTCAGTTTACATTCTGATTCTCGCCGGACTTTCATATGGAGAGCGCCAGGTACCCGTTACCACCAAAAGAACACCATTGAACGACACCGTTACGGTGGTGCAGGATGGCTCGTTTGGGGAGGAATTATTCTTGGTTCCAGAACTGACCTGCATGTTCAGAGTGTAACGATGACAGGCCACATTTATCAGGATGTCATTCTGGAACAACATATACGTTTGTTTCGGGGCGCCATGGGTCCTGAATTTCTGTATATGAATGACAACGCCCGACCTCACCGTGCAAACATTGTAGACGCATGCCTTCAATCAGAGGATATCACCCGTATGGATTGGCCAGCATACTCACTGGACTTGAATCCAATAGAGCATGTGTGGGACATGCTTGGCCGACGAAATGCATCAAGTCAACCCCCTCCCAACTGTCTATCGGAACTTCGGAGGGCATTGCTTGATGAGTGGTGTAATTTTCCCCAAGATCAGATTGATAATCTGATACTCAGCATGCGTAGGCGTTGTAACGCTTGTATTGCATCGTCCGGGAGACATACTCCGTATTAACCATCATACTAACCATGTTATACTGTTTTCTGTAAATAGGTTCTTTTTTGAAATTTTCTCCAGGGAGTAAAAATCTCAATTTTTATTAATTATGTCAAACCTATAGCATCTTTTTTGCTCTTTACCTTTTGTTTAATAAATAGACTTTACAAATAAGTCAAATTTGTTTTGCTTTTGTCTCTTTCATTGCCTGAACTTCATTATCCTTAATGTATGGACATGAGTGTATTAAAAACAGTACCTCTGGTGTTTATATTAGAATCTCGGACAGCTTTTTCAGGCGCTATATTGAACAGAATACAGGCAAGGGAATCTCCTTGTCTCAAGCCTCGTTCCGTATAGAAGGCCTCTGAAAATTCTGAGTTTTTTTACTTTATATTTAACTTTTTTTAAAGTCATCTTAGTGAGATTTATTAAATTTATTGTAATGTCAAATTCCATCATAGCTTCAAGTAAATGTTACTAGTATTTTAAATAAAAAAATAAAAATGGGATTTTCCTTTTAGAGAATCTTGTGTTTCGGACTCTATAAGTGATAAATAATACAAATATGTTTCTCAAATAGAAGCAGAGATTAAATAAGTGTCCTAATAATAGTAAAGAAAGTAAAATTCATTTTAAATAATTCCCTCTTAAAAATCTACGGTAGGAATAGTTATGATACAGTGCTTTTCTTCTGGTATAATAGAAAGGATAAAAATAGTTTCTTGAAAGCATATTTTTCTTTAAATGTTAAAAATATTAAGAGTGTGACGAGGTTAAAAGACAAAACGAATAATTTTTTTTTATAAACATGTAGATTGCCTAATAGTCAATGAAATCAAATCACTTCTTGATGTTTGAATCTTTCTCCTCTTGGAATAATTCTAAAAAAAATGAAGAAACCCTCACAAGCAGACAAAAGAGAAAGAGTGAACGGCCAAGTGTGAGAGAAAGAAAAAAAAATAACACGACAAAGAGACAGGGTCCTGTATGAGAAAATGACAGATCCTAATTGATTTTCGACAGTTTGCTAATAACTTCTTTTCTGCGGAATAAGACGAACTCCGTATTTACCATTACGACCGTTTTCCTTTCAGGTGTTCTTAAGATTGGCTCTCCAATCTCGACTCGTAACAAAAACTCTATGCTGTGACAATAAAGTTTGGGGATAGAAAAAAAAACTTTGTGATATAGAAAACATTGATTGCCGGATAAACTTTCAGGGAATAATTTTAAATATTTGAGGTATTTAGATGCATACATAAGAGATGCGCTAATTATAGATTCAAGTGCACAATTTTGTATAAAATCAGTGATAGCTCCCATAGTTTCTCGCTATTCAGCTAATAAAACGAAGAATATAGACTTTACATATTAGAGTTTTAGCGTGCAATTTGTCGCCATGTTTTACAGTCGTGATGATATTCTAACAAATAAATATGCAGACTGACTGATACAGACACAGTCTCATATATATATGCGTGTGTGTGTATGTATGTATGTGTATACATGTATATATATATATATATATATATATATATATATATATATATATATATATATATATATATTTATATATATATATATATATATATATATATATATATATATGTATATATGTATATATATGTATATATATATATATATGTATATATGTATATATATGTATATATATATGTATATATATGTATATATATATATATATATATATATGTATATATATGTATATATATATATATATATATATGTATATATATATGAGAGATTCATTTCCACGGTGGAAAAGATGCACAAAACCTTAGCTAAAATGAACTTATTTAATTAAATTATTTACACATTGCATACAAAAGTGGTATCTAGGGAGAATTAAAATAAAACTGGACATCAATGCCCATCTGGCATAACATCAGCACCCGTCTTGGCGGTCAGTTAGCAGTCAGCGAGAAGTGCCGTCTGCACACGTTGTCGTCTATATCTGCTCTCCCCTGGGAAGAGTTGTTACCAAACTGCAAAAGGAAAACTTCTCTTGCTCGGAGTAAATTCACCTCGCTGAGTATTGCCAAGGGTACCATACATATATATATATATATATATATATATATATATATATATATATATATATATATATATATATATATATATATATATATGTGTGTGTGTGTGTGTGTGTGTGTGTGTGTGTGTGTGTGTATGTATGTATTAATATATGTATATATATGTATATAAATATATATATATATGTATTAATATATGTATATATATATATATATATATATATATATATATATATATATATATAACTGTGTGTGTATCATTCTAGTTGATAGCCTGCGTATGAAGAAAAGAAGGAGGACAGCAATGTTTCTAAAATCAATTTATTATCAATCCTTCCTACGACTGTAAAACAGGACACCTCCTTAAAACACGGCGACAAATTGCAGACTAAAACACTTAAACAAAGAACGACATTTTAACGCGATGACACTTACTCGAAATGTGGGCGAGGCTGCCAGATATGGCGTTATCTTAGCGTTTAAATTAGTGACTCGACCACACATTATTCCACAGCAGGAGTACATTGGAAATTATGGTCAAATTAAACTTAAATTTATGTTTCAAACCCTGACATGCGTATGTCAAGTCTGGAGTTTTGGAATTAAAAATTAAATGCATCAATTAATAAAAAGAGAGTGAGTTTTTTGTTACACTTAAGAATGTGGAGTTTAAACTATTTAAGGGCAAACTGTTCTTAGTTCCAGGAAAAGCAATTACATCCTGTGGCTGGTGATCTGCTGTCGGATTAGGTCTATTTGTTCGAAAGTAAGACGCCAAATGTGGCAGCCTTCTTGTAAATTTGATGGAATAATTTTAAGAAGGATTTAATAAAACATTATTGCCTGGATTATGTCCCTCTTTTCTTCTTCTCAAGCTATACGCCTAACATGCGTAATTGATAAAATTATTTACAGATCATACATATGAAGTTAAAGCTATAAAGAGGTTATATCAGTTACCTGATCTAATTATGTGCATGTGAACAGATGATTAACTAACCGGTGGTTATGTACGGATTAATTGTTTTCTTTCCTATACCTCTCTAAGTTTCGTTGAGGTGTGTCCCACGACTGCTGGAAATTTAAATATGAAGAAATTATGAGTCAGTATGGTGAGAGAGAAAGGAGTAGTTCACGCAAACGTTGTTACTCGTGAATTACAGTTATCGTTAAGGCCTTGCACGGAAAATAAAGAGTTGTTAAGTTGTAAGCTGCTGTTTTCTTAAAATTGGAAAGATTAGTGCCACAACTGAGGATAGTGTAATTAATAGATGGAGCTATCGACAAAGACCATATTTTTAGTTGTCAGGGCTACCTTGGCCAAGGAACTTTATTGCAGTCATCTCGTGGAATGCAACTAGCTCAGAATCTAATATCAGGCAAAATACTGAACAAGCATTTTTTATCTGAAATTCCTTGAACTAATGTTATCTTAAATTCAGACAAATGGCCGATAAGTCTCATACAAGAAAGACACAAATATGAATCCGTTTATATGTGAATATGCCAACTTGAGGGTGGGAAAATCACACGGATAATATCCCATGAGAAAGTTTAAAGTCAGCTATTCTTTGTGGCTTGTTAAACAATCGTAATAAGCCACACGAACAAGAATGCACACAACAGAAAAATTGCTAAGATATTCAGTTTTTCCTAAACGATAAGACAGATGGTGCATAAGACAAGTACGAGGCCCGCATGAAGCAGTTATTAATTCAGACTTTAGTTTTGAATAGTCTAAAAGGAATGCAATCTCAATGAATCATGTGCTTGATTTTAATATGAGTAGCTGGGAAAATTAAGATTAGAAAAATAGAACATGAATTGGAAAAATTTTGAAGAACTTTAAGGGCAATAATTATATATATATATATATATATATATATATATATATATATATATATATATATATATATATATATATATATATATATATATATTGTGTGTGTGTAATATAGGCGTCTAAAGAATGCACAATTCCAGTTTTCTTAAATAAACATTTAATATAAAATAGATAAGACAGTTTAAATGTAAACCCTTAACCATGCACAAATCCAATCAGGTAAAGGCTCTCTCAGATAGCTTTAGGGATCTACTTGATAATCAATCGGCGCTATGGTGGTCGATCTGCCTGCTCATCGTGGACTCCGACCGTATCATCTTTCTTCATCTCTGTTACACTCGCTCATCGCTTCATTTACCTACCTCGGAAGCACAGTCGACATTAATATTTCTTTAACATCAGTTCATTTGACTTATATATATATATATATATATATATATATATATATATATATATATAGAGAGAGAGAGAGAGAGAGAGAGAGAGTAGATATAAAGAGGTATATAGATTTGGTACCTTGCAACAAGCCACCTACCTTGACTGGTGTAAGATGATCGTGATGCCGTGTTGGAGATTCCCATCATTGATAATCACCATTAGCAGGGAAGATTTTTGCTCCCGATACTATACCTCTCCTACCTGTCGATCTCACAGCTAAGGTACATCCAGACAATCATAGATTTAACCTGCCCGTTCTCGCTGGGTATACAGGAAATCTTAAGTGTACCCTCCAGGCTCGAATCCGGCACCCCGGGTTTCTAGCCCAGTATGCTGATCTTTAGCCCAGTTATATAGAGATCAATTAACAGATAAACATATTATCTAGATATATAGATAGATCAGCAGGGTGGGCCAACGACCGCTTGCAATGACTTTGAACGCAGGACCGTGGCCCTGGGTTAAGTCTGTTGATTTGCAAATTCTCCTGCTCTCAGTTAGGCCGGATGAAATTCTAACAGTGCTTCGATTAACATTTGATTCCATTTATTTTTCATAAACTCTTTTTCTGCCATCCAAAGAAGTCAAAAGCAGTCATTCCCTTTTCTCTCCGGACACTACATTTCTGCTGCCTCCCTCTAATACTGTTCAAGGGCAATGCGAAGGGTGCCTGTTGCCTGGAGTATAAATACCATTTACCCCTGACACATACACACACTCTACCACCACTGCTTCCACAACCTGGAAGGCCTTGGTGCTATATAAAGTTCTAGTTCGTGCATGAATATATAGAGAGATAAATTCATAGATTCGTATGTATGTGCTAGCATCTGATGTATTTCAAGGTGACGGGGATACATAAAGTATCTTTATTATTATTATCATTATTTTTCATTTTATTATTTTTACATATCATTTAATTGCACACATTATTTATATCCGCATTATTTTAAAAATTTCTTCAACTTGTTCATATTATTCGACTTCATCTTACATGATTTATATGAACAACAGGCGGTAAGACAGTTTCTGTTCATATTTTCCCACTTCCTTATTTATCGTTTCAGATGATGAATGCGTCTGATCTGTTATTTCTTTTCTCAGAAGGAGCTAGGGACACAAACGTTATGTTGGGAGCAGGTGGGCATCCATTTTATATACTTAAAATAAAGCATATTATGTTTTTTTTCTGCAATGTATACGTTTCTTTCCTCATTCAAAAACTGTTTTAAATTCTAGTATTTGTACTTTTTCTGTTTGTGATATTTCACGTTTATTTTTTACTGAAATATAGTTTAAATTTCTTTCCTTTATTTCCAGGTAATCGAAATAGTTTAGGTATCTTCTTCATTGTGTAGTTATAAAGCTAGTGGTCTTCAGACTTTGTTGTCTCACGGAACCCTTAAAAATACAGGATGCCTCTAAAAAGTCTGATAAAATTTGACTTTTAATATCTTATAAAATACTGAAGATAAATTTAATATAATACGATAAATAGATAGATTCCAAATGTTTTAAGGCCCTTTGAATGAACTTTCACATGTGCACCCTTCGTAGTAAGAAGAATATAAAGACAGTAATTGATTTTATGCCAGATATGATAAAAACTTTGGCATCCATATCAACTACCTTTATAATGTCAGAATGTATACATTCTGACATATTTGGATATTTAACAGTGCATAAAGGTTCTTCATTATTTTACGAATTATTTCATGAATAATATGAAAATTTTCGGTGATGCCTCCTTCCCTTGATGGCCTAATCATATGTTTATCTTACTTAATGGTTAAGGTCCAGGCAGCCAAATGCAGTATAACTCTTGACTGGGAGCCCACCGCCACGAGGTCCTGGATGGTAACATACCATTAGTGCGAGTAATCAGGTACAGCTAAGTGGCTCCGAAAATGTAGAGTAATGGTCTTCAGAAACAATTTCTACTAAAGCTAAGGCTCACCTAGTAACGATGAATAGTTACGATGATACTTACACGATACTCTGAGGATACCGATGGAAAACGGAGACGAACATCATGAATACATAAGGAAATCACTACAAGTTCAAGAAGAGTTGATAAAGATCATAACACATCGGAATGTGAGAAAAGAGGTACACACCAAAATCTCGAAAGAAGTACAGAATCTAATGAAAATTATTATTTCGAAAAGTAAAGCTATAGTTTTCATGAAAGGGAAACTAGAGGGCAAGGAGAAAAAGATCATTTATACGGAAATAGCTAAGGAAAGAGAGACAAAAAAAAAGGTCGCAAGAAAACAAAGTAGGAGCAAAAGTAGTGTAAGCAGAACTTTTAAGGCTATTGTAAAGCCAAACAAAGAACAGAACAGCGAGGTTACACTCAAGGAGCTTAAAAGCATGATCAACCCTCAGAAATAAAATGTGGCTATAAGGGATGTAAGACCCAATAAGGATGGAGGTTACCGTTTGAAAGTTTAAAATTATTACTAGAGATCCCAATTTGCTTGAAGTTACCCTAATGAGTAACTCTGAGTTGGTTGAAGAGGATGGAATTAGATTCCGCAAGATAAACTGCCTGAGACATGAAGATTGGTATAAGTAAAAATTTTACAACTTATTATAACATAGAATATTTAAGTAAGGAAAACTTAGTAAGGCTAATAGATGATCTACAACTTCAACTATTCAAGTTAGTTAACAAGAACGAAAGAAAGAAAATTCTAACAGAGAAAAGAAATGCTCCATGGTGAAACACCAAGCTTCAAATACAACGAAGTAAGAGTTTTTAGACGAAGATATCAAAAAGAAACGGATGAGAATAGAAGAAAACTACTAAGGATTAAGAATAAAAAGCTAGCCAGTTACAAAAAGGAGATAATTAGGAGTAAACGTGAGTGCTTTTACCACTACGTAACTGCCTAAATGAGGATAAGTATTACGAGAACACTGAGTTCATTAGGAAAAGCAGAAAAGTGGCTCAAAACATAGTGTTTAAGTCCAGTGGGGATGAAACATATGATATTGAAGAAACTATAAAATCTATCATTGACGAACATTTTGACATTACTAGTACTGAGACCTAACATAAAGTTAACGAACAATAAGATAAATAAAGTCACCGAAAGTAAAATTGAGAATACATTTATGAGTATGGGTAGGAACAAAGCTCCAGGTATCGATGGGCTAAATATGGAGGTTTATTGATATTTATTGAAAGTTAGTAAAACTAATTATAAATATATTTAATGAATGGTTATTTTCCTAAGAAATTGAAAATTGCTAAAGTGATACTATACCGACGAGGATCCGGCTTCGGTTAAGGCCTATAGGCCTATAAGTCTTTTACTCGTTTGGGGTAAGGTAATTGATAAGTTACTAAGAGGTTAGATTATTACCTTGAGAGATATGAGATGAGAGATTTCCTGCAATATTCAGTTGTTTTAATTTCATATTTAGTGTTACTCCCAGGTGTCCATAGTAACTATGTTAAATATTTTCCAATACACAAGGTGATTAAAATTAAAGTCCCAATTTCAAAATACTGTTAGAAAAAGAAACCACAGGTCAGAATAACTTTAAATTTGAAATGAATATACTGGGAGAAAGAGGTAACTGTATGGTATAAATAAAAGTTCCACAGTGAATCAATATATAGCACTGTAAGCGGCGGAACGAAAGTGATTCGGCTACAAGTAACATTTTGAATGTAGATACGACGGTTTGGGCCCGAGTTGCACAGAAAAACAATCGTATTGTTTAACCCTTTTCGGCATGGGATGTTAAATACTGCCTCACCTAATTAACATTATTTTCAATCACTTTCAATTACCATACTGTATAATTCAATTATATAAAAATTTTCGTTTATAGAAAAAAAATTCAGATTTTTTTTACGTAATATACATAAATATACCCATCTAATCATTTTTATGACTTTTTTAAAATTTAAGTAGTATTTTAGCACAGCGTGTCGCAAAGGGTTAATGTGAATGCGTGTTTTGACCTAAAAAATGCCACATATTCCGCGTTTTTATAACAGATGCAATGTGTATGAGTGTCCTTTAACTTGCATGGTATGCCGCATACAGCGCCCTCTATTGACACACTTTTGAACTTTTTTCCCAATCATACCGGTTTTTTTTCTTCCAGTAGATTCAGCCCAAATTTAAAGTCATTCTGACCAGTGGTTCTTTTTTTAACAGCATTTTGAAAGTGGGACTTAAATTATAATTACCTTGTGTAGTCAGCCAAAATCATCCAGGCGTCAATGGCTTAAAGAAGAGGAGGTATTCTATAGGATTTTTTATCTTAAATAAAGTTTCATCTTTGGTGATAACAGGAGTCGAACGATGGCTGAATGGGTAGTGCGCTGCACTTCGGTACCAGAATTCATGGGTTTGAAACCCGCTGTAGCATGGAGTTCATAGCTCTTTGGAATCGGCTTTAAGTACTGGGTCCGGTTTCATTAGCCATAGTGTAGCAAAACAGTAGATGACAAAGCTTCAAACCAAACCATAACGGGGATGCTCTCGTACATAAAGAGTATTAAAGCTTTCTATTTTTTTAAATAAAAAAAAAATATCTACACTGTAGTGTATAGAGATTCATATACGAGTCAATTAAACTGCCACCCTACACTATAGTTACAAAAAAAGAATTTGCATATATTTCCTAAATTTATAAATTATTTATTTTATCCATTTCATTCTGATTTTCTTCTCGAGATGGGAATAATTGAGTATTATACGTTTGAGAATAAATTGAATTTGGCTGTTACACACGTTTCACCATTTTGCTATATTTACATTATACATCCTGTTTGTATTTTTAACGCCCAAACCAAATAATGCTTTCCCTTAGTAAAACAAGGTATTTAAATTTAAATTTATATCAATATTTTTCATACTTTTATCAAAGGTGTTAATAACCTAAATATATATATTAATTCTTTTATCCATTTCATTCTGATTTTCTTCTCGAGATGGGAATAATTGAGTATTATACCTTTGAGAATAAACTGCATTTGGGTGTTACACACGTTCCACCATTTTGCTATATTTACATTATACATCCTGTTTGTATTTTTAACTCTTAAATCAAATAATTTTTTCCTTAGTAAAACAAGGTATTTAGATTTAAATTTATATCCATATTTTTCATATTTTTATCAAAGGTGTTAATAATAGATATTGAATTTATTATATATGCATCAAGCACAATTTTCCGTTACTAACAGTAAAAAAATTCAAAAAGAAATTCTTGAATATATTTTAAAACAACGATTGTCTGGACCAAATATGAGTGGGGAAAATATAGTTATAAAAGAAAAAAATCATGCAGTGTAGAGAGAATAAGTAAAATTTATTAGATACAAAGAAATTAAATTTCTACTTTGATATTTTTTCTGTTTAAGGATTCTGACAAATAGGTTATTAGAATTTAAAGCGTCGCACTTAACAATAACAGTTCTTCCTGAATAGGGAATATTTTCAATGAAAACTTTTCAGTCTTATTCCAATCTTTTTTCACAAATATCGGTTGCTAATAAGTTTCTAATAGGAATTACTCCGCATTTTTTCTCACTCTCTTTGAACTCGTTTCTAGAAGGTTATTTCAATTCTGCTTTAAGGAAACCACCAACTTTTGAATGCAATGAATTTTTTACATCCTCTTACCCATCACTGTCGAAACTTACCGATTAAAATTCCAATATTTCTAAGTAAAATGAAGTTTGAAATTGGGTTTATATCGAGACTATTTTGATAGAGATGACGTTAGCCGAGATATGACTGTATAACTAAACATAACTAACAGTCCGTTTGTAAAACTTTTAAAGGGCATTAAACAATCAAGACTGATTTCGAAGCAAGTTTCAGGTAGATTGTACAGTTGAAAATGACTTTCCAGTGATTAAAATATGAAGTCATTCGTTTCGCTTTCAGGTAACCTAGTGTTGCCATCAGACCGATACGAATTTGTATTCAATTTGCTTTCAATCAAAATCCATGAAGCGTGTCAAATCTAAGGGTGGCCTACAGCGTTCCAATCGTTCGATGCACCCCACGAGATCATTCTAAAGTGAGATAAATTTCCTATCATTTCTTATCCTATGCCCCCGAGAATTTTTTCTGATTGAAATGCGGGATTTTCGTTTATTACGATAAATAGGATAGTCGACTGACAAGCATGATGAAACTGCGCTACCCTGAAATTTCAGAAGATCGAAATATAGCGTATAGAAAAGGCGGCGGATTCTCGAAATCATAATAAAAGTGGCCGTTCCGAATATTAAATATCGAGAAAGCAAACAAAACTAAATGTTACGTTAATGTCTTATGTATAAAAGTACATAAGAAACTAAAATCGGCATGAAAAGTAGTTTGAATTAAAATACAAACACTAAATTCAAGTACTCCAACATCACTTGATTAAAATGTTCTTAGTCCACTGATGGTTTCTTTTAGTATGTACTATATGTTTAGCATTTATATAGAAACAAAACTGAATATAAATTTTCATTTTCGTGAAATATCATATAAAAACAATTACAGTAGACTCCCTCTTAACCGGTCCTGGGGTTAAACTGGTTAAGTGAAATTCCAGTGAAATCGAAGAATGGATGAAAAAATTATTTGATGGAAGCTTATTTATTTTCTCTTTTAGTTTAAATAAGCATTTATTAAATGTGTCAATTTATTACAAAAGTCTTATGTCATTAATAGAAATGTTTAAAGAAATTCAGTCTTTTTGTTATGAAGCTGTCAATTCAGTGACTCACTGAATTCGTTATTTTTTTAAAATATCACATGAATAGAGGAAGTCGATTCCTGTTATTCCACAAAGCATAACCCATTTTCAATACTTAAAATACATAATTACAGAATTTTCGATTTCTTTTGTAATTTTTTTGCAATTTTAGTCATTGTAGATCACAAGAGTGAGTATATGTGATCTATTGTGATGGACTGCTTGATAATTGTAATAATTTCAATCAGACCAGATAACTATGTTTTAGTTCCTCAAATTCAATGCGAAACATTATCTTAATTGTTCTCGTTTCTAGTTTGCTTGCTTTATGATTTTATTTATAATTTTTAAATAAAATGTCAATTAAAAGGTGTAAAATAATGTTACCTTTATGTTACAGCATCATAAGTTAAAAAGCTTTGAATTATTTCAATTTTATAACCAAATATTTTGCGTTTTCCTTTGCTTATCAGCTACTGTTCATGTTGGATAAATTTGTTCGTGGACCGAAACTCTAAAAATACGAAAATTTTGCCATGTGGCAAGGAGAAGCTAAAAGGATAGACATCTTTAACTAAGATTTACAGTGGAACCCGCTTCAGAAGTTTTTCAGGGGACGAAGTAATTAAAACTTCTTAAACGGGAATTTAGGAAAAGTGCGTTTTATATACATGTTTTTTGAGACCGCTTGCTTAAATAATAATAAAAAAATTTAACAATGTTCGTAATTCCCTATAATTTTTTTATCTTAACCGTTTGAGTGAGGCGAAGCGCTATCGCGCTTCTCTTGTTTTGTACCGAAAATGCGGAGACGCTGCTGTTGGTTAGTATAATTTTCGCATCTACTGAGAACAGTTGAATTCATACCAATCGCAGTTTGTATTCATTTTACTCAATTGTGATTTTTAACAATATAAGAATTAAAATTAAATACAGTGGTAAGCAGTAATGCAGAAGAGCCGTGGATTGTGGCACGGTAGACAAAATGAGCGTGTTTTATTTATTTGTAGTAAAAAAAACTTTTCGTTGTTTTATAGAAATGGGAAACTTTTCACATTTTCAACAAGTGTTATACTGATCATTACTGATGCTAAAGAGGAGTAAGGTTAGTATGCAAAAATGCCACAGGAAGACTACCAATAACTACAAAGTTTTCTTTAGAATAATGTCCTGAGCGAAACTTGAGGGAAAAAAAAACGATTCAACATATTTTGCGCTATATGTAAAAAAGCAATTCACGGAATTTGTGCAGCAAAACATACTTGTTATAAGTGAGAATAAAGAATATTTTGGTTGGTAAAAATTACTTGTTACATAATAATTAGTGTTAATTATAATCATTTCTATTGTTCTCCAAAAAATTACAACGCATTTCCTTCCGCACTATTAGAATATATATAAGAAAACTCTTCAGCACTCAAACGGTTAAAAGAATGTCGTAAACGTTTGAGTATAACCTACCGTTTAGAAGCAATGCCGTTATGCGTTGTCACAGACAGGTTCAAATTTTTGGCAATCTAAATGCAGGGTAGGTGGAAATTTCCCATTTCTTTTAAAATTTTAAATATGTAGTCAATAGATAATGCTTTAACGCTTTCCACGTGTAGGCATGTTCAAAATATTTAATTTTAACTAGTATCCAGGAAGCCCAAAGAATAAACTAACGGAAAAATAAAACTTTGTTTCAGCTTTGGAAACATTCTTGACGATTTAGTAATTCCCTAAAGAATTTCTGCGTGTTTCCAGTCTAAAACGGATCTAATACTAATTTCTACTTGCAATAGCGGAACTAAATAAAAAAAAAACTAAACTAAATGCTACTGGAGATAAGACAAAAAGTATCTCCGGGTGTGAAAATGTACACTTTTGTATATGAATGAGAAATTTTTGGCTATCACTATAGAAATAAATGGAGGCGGTATAGTTTTAAATAGGGCGGCACTTTTCTCTTGCAAGTGTTATGACTTGCAGATGTATCTAAGACCGCCAGCTTGAGACCCTCTCCTTAAATGTTAAGGGCCTGAGAATGCACCTGACGACTCTTGATGTAACCAGTGATTTTTTTATATTATTATTATTATTATTATTATTATTATTATTATTGGCGGATTTACCGGACTGTATCTACCCGGGTATATTTCTTTCCTCCTTTCATGATCAGTTTCATGGGGATGGGCAAACTCGTATCCATTGGCTCAAAAATTAAACTTCGGAATAAAGTTGAAAGGAAAGTTTAAGAGCAAAATTTTTTAAACGGGGAATTTTACAGTCATCGATGTATGGTAAACATCGGGATCAGAGAAATAAAAAAAAATCTTAAGCGAGAAAATTTCTTAAGTGGGTTCCACTATACCCTTCTTACACAATACAACTGTGTAAGAACACAGTTACACACAGTTACAGTGTAAGATACAAACAATAAATCAAAGTTAAAATCTGAAAATAGATCTGCAAATGCAGTGTTTCGGATGTCCCTAGATCAGATCATTGTTTCTCGGATCGTAATCCTAGTAATAAAATTTAACCTTTAACTACACGCGGTTAGTATTCGAACATATGTACTCGCGTGGTATATCATGAACATTTTTAGAGAAGTTAAGAAAAATGAGAAAAACATAGACGTGGACGTTATTTTGTAGCTCCTAGGAACTAAAAACCTACGATGTGGAAATGATTACATTTGACATTTGACATATTGAAGAGATAAGAAAAATAAAATTGTAAGGCTTAATAATCAAAACTTTTTTATAAAAGTGGGAACTTTAGTGATATGTTAGATGCGAGGAAAATTATGTGGAGGCATTCAATAATCAAATTAGATTCCGTTTACTGTAGATGGTGTGTTACCAGCGCGAACAGTTTTAGGTTCCAGAATGGAGAATACATTACAGAATAGGTCACACACAGTATTTCTAAGGGAAAATATCTTTTCCCAATGGCTTTCATGGTGGCGTAACATTATTTTCCTTTCAGAATGAGATTTATTTCATGCGAAAAACTAATTTATTCCCCGGACGACAACGAAAGCGTATGTTAATTTAAATCTGCACCCTCTAATTAGGCAAGCGAACAGTTATGCCGACTGGACGGCAATCTCCCCATGTGGTAACATTCAATTTCGCATAATCTTTCTTTAGGAAAGCTGTTGACAGATATCAACTATTCATTGCTAAATAATTACATTACATTTAACTATCCTTTAGTTGTGTGTTTTGATTTATACATATTATCTTGCTAATGTTAATGGGAAACTATCCTATAAACAAGGAAACATTCTCCTATAAGATAAATAAACATGCTTATTTCAAGATGTCAATGCCTGTAGTATACCAATAAACATTTACTCTTCAGATAGATCTAATTTGTTCAATTAAAATAAATTCACAAAAGATCAATTAAAAAGAGAGAGCGAGACGGCTTAGAAAAGAGACGTTACATTTAAAGTGAAAGTACACACGAAAATTAAATTCGTTAGGAGAGGAGATGCAAGAATGAAATTCAAAATGATGTATTTGCAATGTAATTATAAACCAGTACCATGAACGGGTTGATTAACTGAGCGCGTAATGATTAATTTCTTTCCACACAAATTTATAGCTGATACGAACGTTAGATCTATACATGATAAAAGAGAAATTCGAATCGTTATAATTAATACGATACCAACAGGCGGCACTTTATACCCGTTGGACCCATCGTCCGGTAGTATACGGTGAGTCAGATCTCAGAAAATGAGAAAAACATTCACCAGGGTACTAGAAATTTTCAATCACAAACTACGATAAACAAACTGGCAATTATTAGCCACAAGAGCATATGCAAATGGGAAGACGGGAAAACCGACTGACAGTATACAAATTTTTCAAGTTGAGAAGGGGGAAGATAGAAGATAGGAATTTTTATTTGAAAATACGAATGTATAATTTTTATCACAAAGCATCAGACTTAATTACATGCTCGCAGGACTAGCTGAAAGGGTACAGCTATGACATACGTGATATAATCCACAGGAGTAGGTATGACAGGACTCTGCATATCAAAACCCTACGCGGCAGAGTGCAGACAGAAAAAGATCGGACAAAGATAGCTCATAAGCTCATCTTAAGAAAACTGATGAGGAAATACGCATTTTCCCTCTAAATAAAATATACCATGAGACTCTTGTACATAGTGTTATGTGTACGTTGAGATATACATACCAGTACATATATATATACACACACTTTAGAAAATGTTCTTTGCAATATATCATTTATTTTCTACACAAAGCACAACAATAACATACATTTTTGCTATATACAAGGAATGTATTTAAACATCATATAATACAATATTGAATATCAGGCTGGATTGTAGCCAAGATAACATTCTATTCTTGGTTCATTGAGACAGCAAAATATAGAGAATGTATCTCCAACACACAAACAGAACTAAATATTCAATACTCATACCTAAAATTCGACATTGAATGTAAATCTCATTATCAGACATCTTTGTTAAATGACAGATCCCTTATTCTTATTTATTGCTACAATTCCAACTCTTAAAAACAAAATTCCAATTTATCACATTGAGACTGGTTACAACTCTGGAATGATACACTGTGATATTTTATTTACACGCAAATGTATGGAATGAAGGAACTGTTATTCACCGTGCTCCTTTAAATTCTCAGGAAATTGAAAGTTGACCAGAAAAATCAGGATATAATATTTTGTTCAAATAAAAATTTACAGCAAAAATACGCAATTAAAACACAAACATCACTTTATATTTAATACTTTGAGGGAAGAACAATTTGCACAATTTTATAATTACAAAAAGCACATTTGTAATGCTAGAAATAAATCCAAATCAATCATAAAAATTATAAAAATAAATAAATACTACTTTAACAAGCCTATTAGTGTCAATAAAATAAAAGCTGAAATCTGCATTTGACAATAAAAGTCAAGATTTACAAGGCAGTCAATAATTCTTGGAAAATCATAAATTCCATATCTTTAATAAATAAAATATGATTTTTCAAAGAATTTGTTATGAAGACAGAGGATGCTGATATTTTCATTACAATTCATAAAAAAAAGATTTAAACTTGAGTGCAAAATAGTAATAGAAAAAAAATTAATATAAAATTTTGGATATTTACAATAAAAAAAATAATCTCAATTTGTACAAAATGTTCTAAAAAGGATGCATTTAAAATTCAGCTAATACTATGTATCGAAAAAAAAAAACACTATCCATTAACTTAAAAATAAAGGAAAAGAAAGATTTAGAAAGCATATATTGCCTTGTTTGGATTAAGCAGGGATTATGGTTCCTCATACAGGAGAAAAAGGAAGATATTTAAACAACAAACAATTGTCACATTTAAACATGCATTAAATAATTGAATAAACTCTCAGCAGAAATTTATACTAAATTCTTTGCAAATTAAAGTGAAAAGGTGAAATAAAATTAGTGCATTATCACTTAACAAAGATGTGAATATGTTGAGCAATATAATGTAGTGCAGCAAATTTCTGTAATGAATTTTCAGTGTTATCAATAAATATTGCTTACTGAATATTAATCATAAATACATAAGATTTCAAATTTTCTCACTTCAATGGATAAGCATTTTTCCCAATTTTTTTTTTTTTTTTCCTTTTTTACAGTCATATCACAAGTAGAAATGCTATTCAAACTGTTCTGGTTAAGTTTTGGTTCATGTAAAATACTTACCTCTCTTCCCTCAAAGAATTAAATATTTAAATGCAGGTACTCTTCACTTTATGACCTATCTGTTTAATAATCACTTGCACTTAAAACCAATCGAGTTTGACCTACAATTTGAGGAATTTCCAAAATGCAGAAACTTTGTGGGTTTGGGCCAAATGATGGCATACACATAAGTTTGCCATTTATTTCTACAGGCAGTTTGATTCTGATTAACATTCACTGTGTAACCTTGTTTTTTTTAATCAGCAAATAGTTAGTATTGAAAAGTAAAAGTATAGTATCAAGAGAAACTTAAGAAATGAAGGAACTGCCCTCACCCTGATCTTCTACCACTCCAAATAAACAAACAATAATATTATATATGCATATTTTTGTGAATAAATGTTAACAATTTTATAACACCCAAGTTCTAGGCATAAGTTCCTCATTAATCCACTAATTTGTTTAACTGCATAGTTGGCAGAACTAAACTGTCATAAACTGAGTAGTACCTGTACTTAATTTAAAATATTTAAGTTTTCCATTCACAGCAAATGTATTTATTTTTTATTCACAACTGTACAGAAAGAATACAGCAATACCAAAAACTTAAAATTCTAATCTATGAATTTTTACACTGACTCTAATATATTTGACGACTATGATGAAAAGAAACAAAAATCTTAGATCCTCATATGTATAGACGTATAATAATAGTTCAAGAAGAAAATTAAGTCCTTTCACAGCAAACTTTTAAAATAAAATTTAACTCTATCAGAGATGCATTTACCTGATACAGCTCCTAAGTACAGTGTTGCTAATGTTAGTGAAATGAGTTGCAAATATGCAAGTTCATATCATTCACATAACTAGTTCTAAATTTAATTTTCCCATCAGTTATATTTCTAAAAGAACAACCTTTGAAGCATGCTGAGGATGAAACATTCATATAACACTTATACAAGGACCACATGAAACATCTGAAATTAAATTATTGCAAAGAAAAAATTTTAAAAACTCAAATACAAAGGATTAACTACATTTTAAAAAAATAAATGTGCTGCTATTTTTTAATATTTTCTTGTATTCCTCCTAGATAAGATACTACAAGCATATCCTGACTTGCTTCAGATTTCATTTTTGGAAATCCAATAAGGCAAAGATGGTGATAGCATTAACAGGGTAGCTTCAAATACCACAGCAAGCACATTTTTTTTTCTCTTGTTCATAATTTTTGCAGCTCATCTACAGTAAGTTGTATTATTTTTAAATCATCCATATTATTTTTTTCCATTTCTAAATCACAAAAATTGTAAAACTAGAAAATATTTTACTATAGAAATAATTTTGATAAATGTGAAAATGTAATAGAAAAAGGCAAGATCTCGGCACATATCCACTGTTTCTAACATAATATGCATACAAATACATTTTTCTGTATGATTTTTAACATTCTTTAAACTTCCAATAACAGTATTGCACATGTTCACTAAGTGGAGAAACATGGTAGAATATCAAAAATGGTTCGTACTGTGTTAATGGCAAAAGTCACTTTGTTACTTTAGCTTAATTACAGAAATTGTCTCCTAAAATCAATTTATTATCATTGATATTCTACTAATTAATCACCCTATCCAAGGCAGAAGTTAATTTCTTTTTATTTGTTTAAAATCAGTTATTTTCAAATTAAAACATTTTCCAGCCAAAAAAGGTTTATATTTTAAAGGCACAGTTATCAGTAAGAACCAATTTTTCTCACAACAAATTTAAACCTGTTAATCTGATCTAATTAAAAATTTTCATATTTAAAAACTGAATGCACTTTTGTTTAACAAGTTAAATAAAATGAGCCGATAAAATGATTTAACAGAAAATTAAAACAAAGCAATTTTTAGAACAAATATTTACTGTAGATATCTTTAAAAGTTTGGTTTGTTATGAAGTTTATATAACAAAATAGGAGAATGCATGTTGCTGACATAACAACCTCATTCTTCCCAACAGGGGAGGGGGGGTGATTTTTTGAAGTATTTAAACCTATTTTGAGGACTTATAATTTTAAGGGAAAAAAATATACCTAAACAGGGAATCTGCTGACAGTGTATAATGGATAAAAGATGCATATTATGTTAAAAAGCACTCAATATTTGAAAGACAACATGCTGTTCCAATGTTTTTGTTAAAATTTACACTTATTTTATAGTTTTACTTCTTTATATAAGCTTATATTATTTTACATTTCATTGTTCAATTATACGAATCATTATATGTCTTCAAATCTATTAATGCTACAAAAATAAAGTTTTTATTTTTAAGACCCATGTTTTTGAAAAAGGACCAAATTTTTATAAGTACCTAAAAACACTCTTGCCTATATACTTAAAGAAAAAAGCCATACATTTCATTAGCAAGTGCACCTTTGATAAAAATTAAACTTTGCACAAAAAAAAGTAATATGCATTAATACATTTAATATGTCCTAAGAAATCTGTAATTAGAAAAAACAAATACTAAGTAAGACCATTTACCAATAGAGTGAATAATAATTTAGGAAAAAGCAATGAGATCAGAGTAATAAAATTTTTTTGTTACATTTGGTATTGAATGTGTGTAAAAATAGTTCTAGTGCAGAAATTCTTTTTATGTAATCATGCACCATATTCTGAAAGGAACATAAACATAAGTAATATTTATTTTTAATCTTTGCACTCAAATATACAGAAGTAAGTTTCCCAATAAATAATTTTGAAAAATTATTAAAACAGAAACATAAAATAATCTTCTGGGTTTTCAAAGCAACTAATAAAAACACTGTAGATAGTATATAGAATAATAAAAATAGAGATCATACATTAGTTGCTTTAAGTACAACCGAATAAAAACTTAAATATTAAAAAGGCATCACAGTCATAGATCAAACTAATATTTAATTGAAAAATAAAATATGTATATATATATACATTTTTAACTAAAGTGAAAGTGTATTTATGAATGTGTGTATGTTTGTGGCTGTGTACACATACCTGAGAAGATGCATCCTCTCTTTACAACTCATTTGTAAGATAGCACCCTGTGGCAAGTTTATGTTCGTACTATGCTTATTGCATTCAAACCAACAATAAATAAGGAGTATTTTAAACAAAACTTAGTTAGAATGTAAACATATTTAAATAACAGAATACAGGAACTAATTGAGCTTATATACCTATATCCAGATCTTCTAAAAAAAATGGCATCAACTGTAAAAAGTAATGGAAATGAAAAAAAAATCAAGCATAAACTTTTTGAAAAAAAAAAAAAATGCTTAACTCAACTCACTCACTTTAATTTTTAATTGATTTTCCATAAAATAAAAGTGCTATAGCTTCATTCATCTACATAAAAAAGTAATAAATATTTTTATTTGGAATAGAATGTTTTCTTCAAACAAGGATAAAATTGAATCTTTAATTTATGTATGCTATTAAATTACTTTTTCAATTTTAATAAACAACCAAGCAGATGAATTGCTTCTTTTTCATTAAACAGATAACATCTCAAAGATAAAAGTAATAGCATACCACTAACAAATTTATTTACAATATGAATTATGCAACAAAGATAAATCAGATAATTGTCTCAGCACTTTCACAATAATTGGTGTAAATTCCCATTTCTGTTAAAACTACTCTGACAATTCTTTGTCCAATATTCCTTCTGCTGTATGGTCACTGCTCAATACCATGTAAGCAAAAACCATGCAAAGAGAAATTGGAGAACAAAATTAACTAATGAAAAGACATTTAGATCAGAAGCTCTAAAAGAGTAAATGTTTCATTAGCTTAAACCTTTGAACCTCTACCAGATGGCAGGAAATTTTAAAGATTTTTTTTCTTTTTTTGTCCCAAACTATTTCCATTGGTTACAGGTTTAATTTCTTAATAAATAATCCATTGGGACTGCTCCTCACAACATGATAACAAAGGGATAGGAAAAACATACCAATAGCCTGCTTGACCATTGTGGGATTTAAAGAGGAAATCACTTTATACAGCTTTCAGCAGATTTGTCCATCCACAGCTTTGAACAACATCTATTCTTGCAACCAATTGCAGAAACATAAGTACAGATGCAGAATCATGTACTCTACATTTTTGTTATGGTTGGCAATATCAGTGCTTTGTTGGTGACATTCACAGTGATGAGTTTGAATGGTTTAGGAGGTTTGGTTTGGTTCAGAGAGCTACAGTCTATTTCTTTGCAACAGAAAGGATTATAAGACTGGGACCAACTGCTTCAAGTTGATTCCAAACAGCAACGGACATCCATAACACAATGATCCAAACATTTAAACTCTGGTACTGAAGATCAGCACCCTAACCATTCAGCCACCATTCGGTGATGGTTTAGGTAGAAGCAAAAATTAAAAATATGTCAAAAACAAAGGTGACATTCACTGTGATTTTTAAATAAGGTAATGTATACATTTAATATCAATATTTATGTTTAACAATGTTTTAAATAAAATGTGCTGCATATACCCAAAATATTAATATAGTGTATGTATTTAATCATAATTCTTTTTTTATTTTAAAATTAATCTTCCATAAAATGTGATAAAGATTATTTAAAAATATTATAAATAAACTACGTATAGAATTAATTCAGATATTTATGTTTAATTTAGAACATTTTAGGTTAATCTGTATTTTATTTCATGAACAATTGTAATAGTAATTTTGAGTTGATACCAGCTTAAAAATACATTAACATCTCTGGAAGGAAATGAAAGAAAAAAAAAAGCAGTCTTTTAAAACAAACTTAAGTTGCCAAAAGTGGTGTTAACCAGGATTACCAATTTTGGCTAACAGTGAAAATATACCAGAGCACTTGATTCTGCAACTGTTGCACTAAAAATACAACAAAAGATTACAGGAAAATAAAGGAAATAGATCTGTTCAGAGAAATATATGTAGTTGTAGTATAGTTTATACTCATTTTTAGACACAAAAATCTTTAAAGTTTGTACAACATATATTTCAGAAAGTGCAAAAATGATTTAAATAAAAAATATATTTTAACAAATTATTTTGGTTGTACTATTAAGATACATGATTTAACTTAATATAATTTTCTCAAAAAGAAGCAAAAAGGAGGACTTTTTAAAAACTTAAAAAACAGAAAAAGAAAAATAAGGGAAATAAAAGAAAATAATAATAATAAAAAAGGATTGTGCAAACTTTGGAGAATTATACATATAACATCCATTTAACTGTTAGCTTATATATTTATCATTAATAATATAAAATTCCAGAATACTGGTAAGTTAGCTAATAGAGATATTTCTCAAAAATCTTGGAATGAATACAATAGTTTGTGCATTAAGAAAAAAAAAATCAGAATGATTAATGAAAAATAACACATAAGAAAACAAAATATACATTTTTTAAAATGTTTAAAGACCAACATGTATATCAAACAATTTTGTATCTAAAAGTTATACCCAACATTATGATAGCTTAAACTTGACCATAGGATGTTATCAGTATATACATAATCTGAAAAAGATAACATTTAACATGCATTATATAATTCTTCAATATGATAATTATGCTACAATATATTGTGATAACCAAGAACAGTAGACATAAAAATCACTACCTCACAAAATTAAGTTCAACTAAGGAGTTATAACTAGTTTTCAATTTCATATAAAAATGTTTCACCTCAACAAAGTTATAATTTCAGATAATCAATGACACTGTAACCTCTAAACATTCATAAGTTCACAATATTAAAGCGTAAAGAATGTAATAATAAATAACATAAAGATTGCACAACTTTGGCACCTTATTGATTAAACAAAAAAAAAATGAATGAACTTCACATAAAATGTTAGCTTTAATAAATGTTTAAAATGAATAATTTTAAAGACAATACAATTAAGATATCATTATAAGATTAAAATAAACAAGTAGTTGTTACAATTAATAAATTGACATCTAAAGACATAATCTGCTAGCTATTTATAAAATAAAAGAAAAAAGAGTGATTATTTTGGACCTCACATTTAAAGACATACAAATGAAATAAATGCTTAACAGAAAAATATACAATATTATATCAGATAAAAATACGTACTTCATCTAGACTTCAGAAATTTTTATTTCTTTAGACATAAAAGAAAGATTATGTAAATATTTTATATATTTCAGTTCAAAAATGACTCATGGTGTTAAATTATCCATGCTTCTTTAGAAATAAAATATATAACACTAAAATTTTATCCATAAACAATGTTCAAGAAAAATAAGGTCAAAAACTAAACAAAAACATAGTTTTGATTAAATAATGCATACAGGTTGATTAACCATAAGGGTTTTTTTAAATTTATAATTAAAAATATATTTAATATTAATAAAGATCATCTTTTTTGACAAAGTAAATAAGTCATCATTTTTGCTTCACTTACAATGGAGATTATGCTTAGGTATGTTTTCTTTGTTCAGAAAATTAATATACTTTATATTATGTTACAACCAGAAAGATGAAATTTATTTACTTTTCAGGATTTTTTAAAACTTAATTTATTTAAAATTTTAAATTCATGAAAATTTTATACAAAATAGTTAAAAATATAAATTTTGAAAAAGTATTCTCTTTAAACACATTTTCATTAGAAAAAAATAAAAGGAAAATTTAAGGGATGAATATCATAATAAAAATAAATTCTTGATAATTGCACAACTACCTCAGTGCAATAGAAAGCTTAATAATTTTAAAATTGTGAAAGAAATTTAAAAAAAAAAAATTGTAAATATTCCCAAAATCCATAAATTTAATTCTGTGTTTCAAAATTTTTCTTTTTGCTTAAAATAACTTAAATCTCATTTGCATCTTATCAACAGTTGTTCTTTAGCTGCTAACAATTTTTTTTAACAGATATAAATTCTGTTATAAAAAACAAAAGCATACAATTCAATTTAAAATAAAACCTGTTAGATGTTTAAAAAAAAAAAAAAAAAAAACTGAAAGAATTATAAAGGAAAAGCTTATAGTTTCAAAATAATTTTAAATCATTCTACAAAATTTTGAAAAAACAATTGAATATTTTTAAATTTTATATACCCATAAACAAATATTTTCTAAATATACCTTGAAACAAAAAAGCAATTTATTAGAATAGTTTTACATAAAATTTTAATTAAAGATAAATATCTACTCATGCATTTAACACAACGTGAAATGTACAAAGTAATCTGAAAATGGATTAGGAAGGAATGAAATAATCACATTTGGAATTTGAACCTTAGTATTAATTAAAAAGACACAATTTTTACACATAGCTAAAACAAATTTAATTTAAAGTGTGCTTTATTAAAAAAGGAAAGTGTTTCTCTTATGAGAAAAAAAATTAGTTTCTTAGAGCAAAAAATACACTGGAAAAGTGACTTTAACATACCATCAGTACATTTCTTGAGAAAACATAGGTAGTGATGCAAAAACGAATGACATACAACTTACAATATAAACATTGTACACGTATTCAATCAAAAGCATTTTACAAGATTATTATCACTTACACTTCTTTTAAGATTTGTGTATTGAAGAAATCAAATCAGCAACAATCAAAATTAAAAACTCAGTGCTCATAACACATTCATCTGTTAACTTCAGCTCCTACATATTTTCTTTATGCACCAAAATAAGGCCACACGAGGTATCTTTCAGATAAAACTGAAGTTTGATAAATTCTAGATTTTAATATTTGCAGAATATACAAACAGAATTTTATCATACATGGAATGACAGAATAGTAAAAATACATGCTAAGGCATAAGTAGAATACTATTCCGCAAATAATTTATTTTTTTATGGATATGCTTCAAGTGGTTAGACAAGATTATTTTGTTTCTCAAATTCACTCCAAGCATCATTTAATTCCATAAATATAAGTTTTGCTAGACTTTCATTTTCAGTACCGACTTGCTGAAAGTAAAAAAAAATAAATAATTAATCTACAATTTTTTAACTTCAAATACAACAGTTCAAGCTACTCATTGAAAAAAAAAGATACAAAAGCATAATACAAACATGATTAACAATTTCAAAGACATTAGCATGATTTTCTTTTACTTCATTAAAAAAAAACTATATAATTTAAATATTTTAAAACCTTAATTATAAGTGATGTGTTGCTTACTTTGTAAAAAATTTGTATATTGTGAATATGATGTGCATTAATCCATTAACCCTCCTTCTGTGGCTGAGTTTTTATACTTTTCGGTATACAGTAGGTCACAGTCTTATTAGCCCTTGTTTAGCAAAACAGTTGTAGCATTCTAACCAACCAATATTTGAACATTGTCTTTCCAATTTTGCAACAGTGTGAGAGGGACATGTGGTATATTAGTGATCAGCAATTTATCTACATCACAAAATTTTTATTTCACCCTTAATTGAGGAATCCTAATATTGATCATAAATACTGGATATAAATAAAAGAGAGAGATAAATGTATAGGAGGAAAACCTTGGTAATTCACAAATATAGAATATGAAGTTCAGATGAAAGCAGGTGAGTGTCTCATGACTGGGTGGAGTCTGCATCAAGATATTCTTGTATACAACTATAAAGGCAAAGTTATATTAAGAACCACATCTGACAGATGCAGTAAACTCTTGTTGTGACATGTCTGTTCATGCTCATTTGGTACAAATTTTTGTCTTGCTCTATTTACCCATGGTAAAGAGTGATAAAATGTAAATTTGCATTACAAAAATAAATCTGAATATTCCAGATTGGTAAATTTTCCTTACATTTCCATATTCTCCCTGATCTGTGGACACCCTGATTACCATTTTTAATAGCTGCTAACATTATATTACAAAAGCAATTGGCAATCAGAAAGAATATTGGATAGTTCATCCCCCAGAAGTTGAAAATCTGGTTTCAAGGGATAATTGTCTCACTAATACTAGAATTTCTTTCCAATTTAAAAAAATTTACAAATAGCTAAAAGATTTTTGAATAGAATTTTCTAAAAGAATCTCAAATTTTTACACACACAAACAAACTTATGGAAAAAAAAAAAGCAGAAATGAGCAGAGAAACAGAAATCAACTGTAAAAATTAAGAAGTGGAACTACAGCAAAAAGAAGAAAATTTCCATCCCTGTGCATACTATACGTATATTGCTTTTTGTTGGTCACAGAATTTTAATTTTTAATTGGATGTTTTTAACTATCTTGAGACTGTAGTACCAAAGAGTGGAAGCATGGCTGAAACATGAAATTCTTTTTTCTTTCTTCGTGTATTTTTACCTGACAAAGTAGGTAAGAAGAATAAATTACATATTTCCTACAAAAGTCTAGTATTCAGTGATATTTGGTAGGGAAAATTTACCTTAAGTAGAATTGACGAAATTACTAAACAAGTCTAAACTGCATAAATTTGTAAAACAACACAGTTTTGTCACAATTTCTATTAAAATACTGTTTTTGGAGCAACTTGGCACAAACTGGCACATTTGTCGCAGCCACAACATCTCTGATAAATGTGTATGTGTATAAATATATACATAGGTATGCATATATATATATATATATATATATGTAAATGTCCACATCCACAGATATATACATAAGTAAGATTGGACAATGGTGGATGTTTCAGTGCATAATAAAGTAGCAACAAGATTTTATTTTCAAATATCCTTGTATGCAGTATACCTTTCTGTCTAGATATGATAATTCGTAAAATGTAATTTTATCGAAAGATTCTTTTTTAAGTACAATTAATTCACAATGAGGAGATTTCATTAATAAATAATCTGTCATACGGCAGAGGAAAGAATGTGATGCAACTTTGAAACCTTAAATATAAATATATTACATAGAGATTAATAACACAAATGAAAAACTAAATTAAAACACAAACCTTGTCTGGATGAACTGCAAGACAAGCCTTTCTATACATCTTTTTCACATCTGCAGGAGTAACAAGTTGATGCATGCCACACTCGCTCCACCTTGTACCTTCCCATAGTACAGTGTGTAAAGTACATAATAATGCTCTTATATTTCTTTCTTTATGTGATGTCCAATCCATTATCTTTAGAAAATGAATTCAAAAATTTGTTGAGAATCTTATTACAAGGAAATCAGTTCATCACTAGAATTTTCATCAATTTACAGTTTCTATATCACACATTATATATAGACATAGATTTAAAAATTGCAATATATTAGAATATTATGAGTTATATAATGTCTGTATATCAGTATAACATTATATTAATATCCTTATGAAATAAATAGAAAACCATACAATGAACACAGTATTTTTATAAATAAAAATATTTTATAACAATTGATAAGATTACTCAGTAAAGTTTTCTTCATAATTTGGTTCATTATTACATAACTTCATTCAAATTTTAACTGTTTTTGGAGCTTACATTTATTAATTAACAATAAACAGAAAAACATTCCAGTTATGCTAATACCTAAAAAAGGGTTAAGTGTTATTATGCAAATATGTTCCCTACATTCTATACTACTTATTACAAACAATTACTGTATACATTATTATAACATCAATTATGAAAAGATATGCAAAAAATTAACTACAAATGGTCAAATGGCCTAAACTGGAGTGCTAAAATATCTATACATATTATAAACAGTCAAATTTCACTTCTATCAGCAAAACAAAGTATAAAAGAGTTAGCACCCTTTATAAGAAATGTTTTTCAGAACAAGTGACAATGAAACATAATTTGACATGCATGATCCTACCAGTATCCTATAAAAATCAGACATTTGCGAGCATTATTGAGCAAGGGATTGGAATAAATTCTTGTAAGTGACAAGATTATGCTTCTGGTAAAGATTATGAAACTAGAGATGGATATCATCAAAATCAATTATCTAGTGGAAGCATAGGCAGGAGTGATAAGAGCATTTTCTAACAGCAAGAAGCTGCGAAGGAAATTTGCCAAGGAAGGTAAAAATAACAGCCTTGACTAAGGAACAATCTTTCAACAAAATAAGAGATATGCTGAAATTGTGAAAAACTGTTACATTGTACATTGAAAAATATAACACAGTAGCTACGAATGCTACAAATTTATTTAACAATAAGGCTTGCTTCATCATTTACATTAAATTCTGAAGCATAAGCAGAACAAAATGTCTTTAGACAACTTTCTGGCAAAAAAACATTTATCATATATTAGAAATAATAGGCTGCATTATTATAAATTAGTTTTAGTGGTATGGAACACACATTATATTGTCTTATGTTGATTCCTAGGGGGAGGGACATTACAAGTAAGAATTGGGATCAAATTGTGCTTGTTAAATGAAGCTTACTGTGTTTTTTGGATGTGTGCGTGTGCGTGTGCGTGAGAGAGAGAGAGAGAGAGAGAGAGAGAGAGACAAAATAAGTTTGCAATGTTTCACCATCTTGATATATAATAATAAAAGTTTTAAAGGGGAAAAAAAGAATTTAGAATATTGTCAGAATTTTTAAAAAAATAAATTACAATATATTAATTATAAAATTTATTAAAAAGTTTTAGGATGAGAGAACAAGCCTCAGTATAAAAGACATTAATGCCACAGTAAGATCAAAATGGAACGAGAGATAATTATATAGAATTGTCATATTTATGTATTTAAAGAACTACACAACTTCATCCAAAGGATATTGTCTGGGATAGCATAACTTATGCCCCACTGAATATGTTTAATAAGGTAAATTTGTTGAAATCTACATTATAATCTTGTCTCTGACTATGTATACAAAGGAGAGTATTCAACTTTTAACAAGTCTATTTTTAAAATTTATTAAATATACAATTCATGAATATAATCTTAGAAGATTTTTTTTTTTTTGATTGCTAGAAAAGGTGACATTTTAGATTACAATAAAAATTTAAAAAATTATTATAAAACCATTTGATTAATTATAAAAATAATATAAATCAGAAGAAAAAACAGTAAAAGTGATAAACCTTTAATCTTTCAGGATCCATTTCTTTGGCTAGCTCTTCTCGTCTCATTTCGGCAATAGTTTTGGGTCCATCATTCTTTGATGTAAAATTACCAAATCCTTGTCCTCCTATTAAATCTTGGAACTCATCACCATCCAATTTAGGTTTAGGAGCTAAAATATTTTAAAGATTAGACAATCAAGCTAAAATTAAATAAAATTATTGACAAATTTTGAGGAATTGCAAAAATAAACATTTATAGGATAAACTAGAAATTCATAACTCTTTTTTTAAAATTGTACATAAAACATAAAGGATAAATATTTTAGCTTTTAAAGAAAATAATTATTAAATTAAAAATTTAAAAAAGCAGTTAATGAGTTTCACTTTTGATGCATTTTAAAAATATACTTTGGAGGAGTTATTTAAGTCAATGACATTTCTTGGAAGTAATAGATAGAATGCATCAAACTTTAAAAAAAAAATTTTTATTCTAGATATTACTTCCAAGAAATGAATAAAAGTCAAATCTCCCAAACTTCAAAGTAGTGATATCATGATTATTATTATTATTATTATATATATATATACATACGCACACACGCACGCACGCACACGCACGCACGAGTACAATCAATAAAAGCATTTTAATGGTAAAAAGTGTGGAAACGCAAAAATTACTTGTCATTTATTTCTCTATTATTATAAAATTCTAACATTAATATCATTTGGTCAAACTACAATTAAGCTTAACATTAAAAACTGGGAAAAAATATGTCATGGCTGAATCTAGAGTTAATACATTTTGTTAGCCTAAATTTTAGCAGCATGTATCACATTCACTGTAGAAAATGTTCTTTATGCTAAAAAATAAACTGAGACAGAAAAAGAAGACACACTCTTACAAATATATATATATATATATATATATATATATATATATATATATATATATATATCAGCCATGATCTATCCATCTGTCAAGTACAAATATGGACAGACCATGTCAAAAAACTTTTTTAGTTGTTTTTAGAAACTTTTTTTTTTTCAGGTGTTTAAGAAAAGTGAACTCAGATTTACATATTGAAAATGTTTTTTTTTATGTTAATTTAACTTCTAGTTTCAAGTTATGAAGTATTTTATTATTTTGTGTGTTATATTTGTTACTGTAAAATTCTATTCATACAAACCCACAATAAAATACATTTTACATACTACTAATCCTGGAAAAGTAATATCATAGATAAAATCAAGGATGTTCCACATCAAATAAATTTTTAAATTGTAAATTTTAAACTTTACCTAAAGCAATATTTTAAAGCAATACTAAGAGTACATCAGAGATCTTTTAAAATAATATAGTCAGCAATTTTATTTTTTTTCTTTCACAGCTTAGTTTAAAAAGTATTTATTCTTGGGTTGTTAGTTTAACAATGATTTTGTTCCTTGGGTTGTCAAGAGAATAAACACAGACCACTCAATGATAAAAGTAGTTTCTTTTTTCCTGCTGTTTGTAAATTACAATTTAACATGTTTTATTTATTTTTTATTATAATTATTTCTGCTAATGTTTGATTTCTTTCTGATGTTTGTGGCTATTTTCAATATCATAATTTAACAATTTTATCATTCTATCAAGAATCATATTTAGTAAAGTTTTACATATTATTAAATATACCTTTCCTTTTATATTCCTGATAAAAATGAAGCAGATACTTACACTTCCAGTTTTAAAATTGTTCTACTTATAGTTATTTCAATTTGCCCAATTAATACACAATTACATTTTGTTTGCTATTGAGATCCAATTACTTTGTTTAAAAATGTTCTGTCTGAATATAAAAGAGCCTGTCAACCAAAATGGTCACTAACGGCCAAAATATGTCAAATGTCCTAAACTTCATTTGTTCCTATTTGTAATTTCTACTTATATGGTCATTGTATATCTTCGATTTTTAAACAATTTTAAGAATTAGTGGGATTTTTATCAGTATGCTTGCCACAAGCTATACTTTTAGTATTGAAGGTTTTATAACTTTCATTAAGTTTTCAAATGTATTTAAAAACATACACTAAAAATTAAATATTTACCTCCTCCTTTCTTTACACCATCTCGTTCCCCAAAGACACTAGAGAAATGAGTCCTACTGTAGTCGGGTTTTGTTGACTGAGAAGCAGTCTGTGCAGTTGGCTGATTACCTTGGGACTGCCAAGCTGAATTAGCAGTTCCACCATACGACTGAGGACGTGGAAAATGTTGTGGACTAGAGTTTAAAAACTGATTTCCAGGAATGGTAGTCGATGGATTTTCAGGAGGTGATTGACTTTTATTACCACCAAATTTCATTTTACCAAGGGAACCTTACAATGCACATAAAAAAAGTAAATAAATAAGTAAAAAATATATTCAAATAAACAGCACATAATATTTAAGTACATTCAGGGATGTAGCACCCCTTCAAGCATTTCATAGCAGTTCTCAGAGCAGCAAAACTTAAAAGTTGTAGCAGGAGAAAGCATTTTTGTAGCAGCCAAAAT
The DNA here is from genome assembly GCA_032207245.1 of Pardosa pseudoannulata. NCBI lineage: Eukaryota > Metazoa > Arthropoda > Arachnida > Araneae > Lycosidae > Pardosa > Pardosa pseudoannulata. Next base: position 46,981,994 of record CM063501.1, read on the forward strand.
GTTGATTTGGAGCAAGAGAAAGAATTTTCATAGTAGCCAAAATGATGATTTGGAGCAGGATAGATTGTTTTTGTAGCAGTTAAAATAATGATTTAAAAATTAAACTGCAGTTTATGAGGAGTTACTGATAAAGATGATTTTATCTTTCAATGTTTTGGGCGAGTTCTGAACATGGATTAGCTGAAAGAGGAGAATAATTCATAAGGTAGCAGATGAACATCACTACTGCATGACAAAGGATAGTACTTACAGATGGAGATACAAATGCCATTCAAAGATTAAGAGGTGTAAATAGAGGATAAAATGAAACAGAAAAAAATAGATGAAGTTTCATGCATTGCTGCTCCCATCTTTAAAAGTTATTTTGATATCAGTTTGGTCTCTCCATTTATTATGAAACAATTGATAAGCCTCAAAGCCACCATTCCAAGTAAAATTTTTATACATACAGAGATGGGATTGGCAGAAATGCAAAAAAAAAAAAAGCAATAAGTTGAAATTGTATGTTGTTGTGTTGTTAGCTCAAAAATAAAAACTTTATGGTGGTTGTTAGTACAACACATTAAATAGAGAGATATTTAAAAGAAATAAAATAACAGAACATGATGGAAATATTACAATGGAATAATTAATGGTTTAATTACTTTATATTTTTGGTGTATAAATTTAAATAGAATGATAGCAGAATGGACAGAGTGTTGCTTTTTGGTACCAGGATTCGCATTTTGAATCCCACTATTAAAATGGATATTTGTAGTCATTCAAATCGGTTTTAAGCAGAAGGTTATGGTTTCATTAGCCCTTGTATAGAGAAACAGACCATAGCCCTCCAACCATTTTAACATCATCTCAAATATTTTAACTCCAATATTTTAACATCCTCTTTCCGATTTTGCAACATTGTGAGAAGGATATGCAGTATATCAAGGATCAATAGTTTATCTACATCACAAAATCGTTATTTTGTCCTTAAATGGAGAATCCTGATAAGCAATTGAAATAAATAAAAGAGAGAGGATGTACCGAAAGGAGAAAAACTCAGCAATTTACAAATACCCAACTTCAAGTTCAACTGAAAGCAGCTGAATAGGGTTTGCAATAAGAAATTCTTGTAATATGTTTGTACACAACTATAATGGCAAAATTATATTATGATCTGCTTCTGACCAGAGCAGGAAATTTTTGTTGTGACATGTTTGTGCATGCTTGTAAGGAACAAATATTTTTCCCGGTGGTAAAGTGTGGAAAATGTAGTTTTGGTGTAATTTCTGCTAAAATACCATTTTTAGAGTAGCTCGGTGCAGATAGCAGAAATTAGTGCAGTTTGGCACAATTGGCACAATCCCACCATCCCTAGACATTCTTTTACTTAGATATTACTACTCCAAACACAATGCTTCTAATTACAGAACATAATGCCAACAAAAGCAATTTACATATACTATATAGATTAAATTTTGTGCTGAAGAAGACTTTATACAGCAAACTTCAGGATCTATTGTCACAAACTCATATTTTTGGCTAAAATTTCAAGGAAATTAAACAAAATTCTTTATTTTTCAGGTATTATTTTGTGTATTATATCAAAAACTAAAGTAACAGGCAAAAAAAAAAAATATGTATACACACACAATTACTATACTTCATTATATAATATACTTCAGTAACATTGAATAAAACCCTTCAAAACAAGGTTATAATAGATTATTCTCATCAAAACAAGTACATACCAAGATCAGCAAATGGGTCTGCTTTAGCTAGGGCCTCTAAGTTTGGTGTTGAAGCATTACGAGGTATTCCTCCAGGATTTAATCTCTGACCTAAGAAAGCTTGTCCACCGGAGGCAGAAGATCCTCCAGATGGCACATTGCTTGTAGAATTGTTTTGATAGATTGAATCCCAACTACCTAAGAGTGACGAATCTTGATTAGCTGCTGCACTCATGTTAAATGCAGAGGCACTTGAAGGTATACTTGACTTGTGCTAAAACAGAATTGTGTTCACATCAATAATTCCAAGAATAGACAATATACAGAAATGGCAATAATAAACTTACATTCACAAGTTACAAAGTATAATTTCATTTCTACTGTGTTGGTGTGTCATGTAAAATAAGAAACATAAGAATTACATAAAATTACTAGATTTTTTTACTTGGTAAATTTTAAGAATTTTTATGAAAAGCTGTAAATGTTACAGCTGAAATACAAGAGATAACTGTATCCATTAACAAATTTATTAGCAATTTTGAAGTTTATAAACAATTTTAAACTACTTAATTCTTAAGAAAAGATTGAAAATTTTAATACAGATTTTAACTAATAAATAAATTATGTAATAGAATGAAAAAATTACATCTTAAAGTAATGAGATTGTAGAAATAATTGAATTATATCTTCATATTAAATTTTTTAAAAAAACACTCCTTTTATAAGAGATTTATTTGTGTATTTTAACTGTACATTGCATACTTTACATTCAGATATACAAATCTCTTTTGTTGATGGAGCCCATATATTTTAACCTAACATTTCAACAGTTATAACTTACCCTGTACAATTTATTCTTCATATCTGAAAAAGCATCTACTAAGATAATTCTAGCATTAAATTTGATAGAAAAACATGAACTATTTCAAAGTAAAAATTTTTAGGGAAAATCTGAGAAAATAAAAACACTTAAACGAATCTATATTTAAAGAGAAATGACCTCTAATGCAGAAATATACCCAATTATACTCACTTGTGGTGTACTATTAGCACTGACACTAGTCTTTGTAATATCAAATGCTGTACTGCTGTTAGTTGGAGCAAAAATGTCAAACAAATCAGCCTGGTTAGTTGTTGGAGGCATCTTCGATGTAGAATTATTTTGTAATACAGAAAATGGATCTGCATCATTTGTATTAATAGTTGGAGCAGCCATCTCATCAGAAAATGCATCAAACCCATTGCTATAATTTATATTAGTATTTGCAGAGCCTGTGTTAAAAAAAATAATAAATGAATTCATCAAATACATCATACATAAAATCTATATAAGCACAAAAAAAGTCAAAATATGCAAACCTATTAAAGGAGCTTGTGGGTTAATTAATAAATCAAAATTGCTAGGAGATGAGCTCATTTCACCATCCATATCTAAAAGATTAAGGGGAGCTGCACTAGGAGCTTTTGATTGAGTAAGTTGTTCACAGTTGTTATCTAAATTTAACAGATCCATTTCAGGCACTGGAGAAGGATTTAGTGGCACTCCATCCATCATACTCTGGGTTGGTGTAGGACTTGCAGAATGATCACTGTCTGACACTTCATGTCCAAGCTAAAATCCATAACAGACACTTAGGCTTAAAAATTTATTTTAAAAATTTTAAATCTATAAAAACATGTCTTTTAAAAACTAATATGAGATTTACACATTTTTATGACATTTTCATATTTAGACTGAAAATGAATTCTATACAGTTTTTTTTTTTTTAACTATTTGTAAAAATTGCAAAAGTTATCCCTTCAACTTTCTCTTCTTTCACAAAAGGATGATCGATTCTTAAAAAAATCATAAGGATGATCAATTCTTTAAAAAAAATCATCTTTTAGGCATATTTAAGTAGTTCAAAAAATTTTAATTGGAGTGACAAAGAAAATAGAGGGGAAAGGGGAGATAAAGAAATAGTACGTTATTGCTAGTCCATTTACAATGTTAATATCACTCTTTTTTAGGGAGAAATGTGTGTAATGGGTTTTTTCCTAATTATTCTTTAATAACATATATTTTAACTGTATTAAACACTATTAAAAACAAATGCTACATCATTTGCTAATATTTTGGTAATTGTTTCAAAAAGTTACCAAGAATTACCTACAGACCACACAATTTGGTCCATTTCTACCTATGTATTTTAAAATAAAATATTCTATACCTCTCCAGATGGCTAAAAACATTCAAAATTTAATATGAATCAACAATCAATTCATATACCAAATTTCTTCATAGCTTAGGTGCCGATATAACCTCAAAAACTTTTTTTTTTTAAAAAAAAGAAGAAAGAAAAACAAGAGAGAGAGAGAGAGAGACTATCTATATGCATTAAAAGATAAAAATCAAATTTTCTAATGATTACAGCACTTTCCCTATAATTGTATGAGAGAAAGTAAAAAAGAATATATAATGCAAAAAAAATTCTATCTAATCAATAAAGTGTGAGAAATTAAAATGAAGTAAAGAAAAATAAAATTAAAATAAGAGTTATAAATTTATATATGAACACTTTTATTATTTATGTTCACTATTTTAATATATGTGTGTATGCATTATTTTCTCATGCTGAATTAGAGTAGGAATTCTGCGAATAAAGTAGAAATTCCTACATGTGCATTTATAATTGAATTATATGGTAGATGTCATCCTATTCTATATATAAACATTCTTTAAACAAAGTTTATAACCTTAAAATTTTTTTAAAGGGAATGTTTCAACTCTTGTTGAAATTATTTAACACAAATTCATAACATAAGCATATAAACCAACAGCATATGAGTGCCGAGAAATATCTGCAATTCAACTTATAATAAAATTGATACATTGTGACTAGTATAAAGTGAAAAGATTAATATGAATGAAATTAGCTTCCTTACAAATGATTCTGTTTCTTGCCAGTTAAGTGAAGATGCTAGTTCTTTAGGGTTAAGAGGCTCAGAATCTGTAGGTCCACTAAAGTGAGCTAAAATATTACAGAAAGCAAAAATTACTTAAAATATTAGAATTACTAAATTGTAAAAAGACAATTTTACATTAATTGAATCTATTAAAAAAATTTTCTATAGCACCATACAAATGACCAGCATTATTTTCTTTGAGAAGACACCAGAAGTATCTAATCATAATTCAAACCAATGCTCTTATATGAAAGTTTGTCATGTTACAAAAATAACAAAGAAACTTAAATATTCAAGAGAAAATAAATATTAAAAAGTACCAAGTAATTATGTAGACTAAATCTTGATATTAAAACAAGAAGAAAAAGATGGGAAATATTAAGTTATAAATTTAATGCAAGGGGGGAAAATGGCAAAATTCATTCTTCTTTCTTTAAATCTTTATGCAGTATTTATTCTATGTTCTGCAACATTTTTGAAATCTACTTTTTAATTTCACAATGGTAAATACTCTTCCATTTTTAACAATACAGAGTTTTAGACAGAGCATTTTGTAAAAAATAAAAAAGTACTTAATACTTGTGTTAAAAATACAAATCTTAAGTACATGAAAAAAATAAAAACATTCTAAGGAGAGGGTGTAAAAATTTAGGCATTTGTCATTCGAAAAATAAAACAAAAAAATGTTAATAAAAAAGTATGCACCTTAAAAAAAATTAAATAAAAAGGAATTTTTTATACTATTTCATACATATATCCATAGTATTATAATTTCAAGTACAGATGATTCAAATATACATTTTAAAGCAAATGCAAATGATTAGCTGTTGATAAAAATATATTGAACAACCAGCAATCTTTACATAACCAAACAACAAAGTTAAAACTTAAATATAAAACTAACACTTTCTGGTGTTGAGCAAATGATATTGTAGTTTTTCCCTCAGATCTGACTGGGATGGTTTGCTTTGCTACAGTCCACTTTTTTGCTATACAAGGACTAATGGACTAATAAGAACAGGACCTACTACTTAAAGCTGATATTAAAATCAGTAATCTTAAATATTCTTTTTTAATGTGAAAAGCTCAAAAGCAAGTTGTGAATACTTTGTTACAATTAAATAAGCATCCTTTAACTGTTAAAACCAGATTTTATAAAAACATCAAATAGCATGAAATAGTGAGTTATTAAAAAAAAAAGTGAGAAAAGTATGATCATGGCAAAACTGACTAGGTTATAAAATTTTAAACAATAGAAGCAGTCTACAACTACAATGTTGATCTAAGAAAGTAAAAAGATTTTGCTCACAATTGGCTATTTGTGTCTTTTGTTGATGTGTCATTATTGACTAAATTTCGTGTTGATCAGGTGTGTGTATGTGTGTGTGTATATATATAGCAAACGGAACTAGATAGAAATATATTAAAACTATACAAACTTTAGTTTTAGACAAAAAAAACTTAGTTTAAAATTCTATAAAATAAAAATTAACATAATACTAAAACAGCTTATTTACAAAAGGAGTTAAATTAGTATTTACTCAATAGTAAAAGAAATTTCCTTATACTTTTTATTACCTTATTTGTTTTGTGTAAAATTAAGCCTAAAGCATTTTATTTAGAAATAATCTAAAGTAAAATGTTTAGGGACTACATTTATTTTAAACTCTGGAAAACTGTCCAAACATGATGAAATCATTATTAGATAACAAATTTTTTTTTAATTATTACACTACTCTGATCAAAAATTATCAAAAATGCTGTAATGAAACAATAGGTCAGAATTTATGGCAAATTTTCTTTTATTGCATGAATGATATTCACATACAAGCAGTTCCAAACATAGAAACAACAAACTAATCATATTAGGTTAATAGAATATATATAGTATGTGGAACCTTTATTTGGGAGGGAAGTATGTGTAAAAAAAAAAAAAAAATCTTGAATAATTACATTATAAAGAATCAATACGATGCAAAAACCATGAGTTTTCACCCCACTATTCAGGTCTATTCCAACAAATTTCTTACAAATATTGCAAAAGGCTCAAATAATAATATTTATTAAGAGTCTATCTAGTTAGTAGATATTCATATTGCACCCTAATGACAACCAAAGAAAACAGACAACATTACCTTGATTTTGGAGTGAAAAGAAATATCATCTAAGATGAATTCTTAATATTTAAACATTTTATACTACTCCAATAATTTTATTTTTAATAAACAATCATCTTTAAAAGCTTTTAGCAACTTTTCAAATGAGTTTGTAACATAAATTTCATTGCAGAAACAAAAATTAAATGCATGTTCTTTGCACAACCACGTTTACCACTCTGGAAAATTGACAGAACAGAAATTCTTTTTTCATTAAAAACAATTTCATCTTTAAATAAAATATCAAACTGAGCATTGCCAAATGCTTATTTATGTCATAAATTACTGTACAAAAGTCTGTAAACAATTTCAAGTATGTTTGTATATATATGAGTATATATTTATTCATTCATGTAAATACAGCTTTCTGATCAAACTACTATATTTGAATACCACATAATTAACTTACACAGGCAGGCTTCCATCTCATCATCTGTATTAAATAATAATCTTGGATTAAGTTTCAATTGAGAAATTTCATTCCAAATAGCTGGAACTTCAGAAGATTTCTTTTCACCAACATTCACACCAAGAGCAACAGAAAAACCTTCAGGATATCGATCTAATTCTTCAATACCATCCAATTCACTCCTATAAGAATAAAATTTTTTCAACTTTAGTTTTACTTTTATAATGTTAGATTAATTATGTAAATGTCATTAAATATTTTTCTTTTTTTCTTATTAAAAAGAAAAGAAATATGAGTGAAAAAATTACTTTTGGATTATTTTTGACATAAGTTAGCGGCTATTCTAAAATCTACAACCATGTTTTAAAAAAGATAATTTCAGCATATTAATGTAATTCATGGTTAAGATACATCAGACATTTCTAAGAATTTTTACAGAAATACATGGGGAAAAGACATTTCTAGTACTTTACACATGACTAAATACTTTTATATCATATGTTATATTCCTCTTCAGACCCATGCCGAAAGCTTGTGATCATTAATCTAAAACAGAGTTTTATAATCTTAAGGGGGCTATAAAGCATGATACAAGTCAAATTTAACAACAACAGCAACCAAAAAAAAGTTTTTGGTTTTGAGTGCTACAGCCTACTGTTTTGCTAAACAAGGGCTAATGAGAATGGAACCAACTGCTTAAAGTCGAATCCAATATATATATATATAATATACATTGCTTACACACCTGTTTTATATGTATATGTGTCCTGAACAGATACTTAAGAAGGTTACTACCCTGCATATCATTCCATGATGTTAATGAGTATGTTACAATTATGGTCAAACTTGAACTTATGTTTCAAACCCTGGCATATATAAGATACTAGCTGCTTCGCACCCAGCCTTCGGTCTGGGTCTTAAAATATTTCGATGAAAGGTTTAGAACCACTATTAAAGATAATAAGACGTATTAATATAAATGCTGAACAAATTTCGTATATTTCAGATTGTTGATGATTATAACAGTTTATTTTAATAGCTGAATGTCCAGTAAGTGCATTGTGTAACCCGTGAACCGCTGCATAATAATTCTCAATTCCACGACTTTTTTTTTAATGTAGGAGTCAAATTTCAAAATACTGTGGAGAGTAATATATATGTACTGTTCTGAATGGCATAATTCATTTCCGAGATTGGATACCTTTTAGTACTAATGTTTTACATACATAAAAGTTAAATTTTAAAACAACAAAACCTATGACGATAACTTTTTCTTTAAAAAATGGTAATTGTGAAATAAAAACAAATTTGATAGAACATGGCTAATTTGTAATTATTGAAAATAAAAATCATGCCAACATATAACAGAAAAATACTAATTTCTTAAAAAAAATTTGAGAAAGTAAAATAAAAATTTACATATTTTGATGAAGAAAAAAATTTAGCTATTAAAAAAATAAAATGATTTTGATACTGGGATATTTCAAAGAGAAAAAGTTATTGCGGATGACAAATAATTGTAACTATAGGTAATAAATGGCACCACTCAGTACATATATTAATTAATATACATTTAATTGATTGTTATTACGGTATTTTAATGGTGGAAAGAGTTTAAGCATTCAGCAGATTGGGCGAAGTAATGCATTCAAATGTATTTATGTTTATAAATGTATATATTTACACTCCAATTTTAATGGTAAGGTCTTGAAAAATTCTTCAAGAATATAATAAATCACTAACAAAAATACTAAAATGTGCCGCAGTTCAAATTTTACCAACAAACAACGGTTTGGCAGGATAGGCGATAGTTGTTTTGCATTAATGTCAATTCTATTACCAATTATCTGGCGAAAACGATGACAACAACGAAAATATGGTCATTATTTGTCACGCCAACTCAACAGTTAAGATGACTGCACTACATAATTAAAACGGTGTTTTTGTTGGTTTTAAAATGTATTTCGAACTAATTAGAATATCTGAACTCGATTGACCGAAATCACTTCTTTAAGTAATTCTGCCAAGCCTAATAATAAATAGATGTTAGTGTGGTCTCAAAATTGGACAAATGAAAATGGCGCAATTGAATTGACAATGAAAGAAAAATACTAAATATTGATAAAATGAACTAAGCACATAAGATCAAAAGCCCAGAACAGTTATATTACTTGAAAGTGTTATCATAAGAATGAAGTTACTTAAATGATTTCAATTTTTATAACACTTAATTAAAAGAAATATACCGAAAGTTGCCAAGGTTATTTAATAATAGATGAAGTACAGAGTGAAGTCTTAAAATTGGATAAATAAAAATGGCGCATTTGAATTCAGAATGAAAGAAATATACCAAACTAATATTGATAAAACGAAATAAGTATATAAGGCTAAAATACCGAGAACAATTATATTATTTGAAATCACATTTTAAACTTTATTCAAAAGTGGTTACAATATCTCAACATTTCATAGTTGCCATTTCTAAAATGAAAACTTATTTGTTCCCTGTATATCACTTGCCAATTTTTTTTCTCTAGTGTAGTTGAGTTTTAGATAACAAAACCTATAACCATATGTTAGTTTTTATTTTATAAATGGCAACTGCGAAATAAAAACAAATTTGATAGAATATGGCAATTTTTAATTACTGAAAATAAAAATCTCGCCAAGCAAATAAAATACAAAAAAGAAGTTATTTCCTAAACAAAAATGAGTTTATCTTTTATCATATAAAAAATAGTCTTATATACATATATGCCATCATATATTTATATACTTACACTGGAATTTAAATAGCATAGATACGTTTATGTGTTTCCCGAATACCAAATATCTGGCGATAATAAAGCCAACAATGAATAACACTGCCATATTTAGATGCCAACTCGACAATGGAAAGCTCGTGTCGCAAAATTAAACTGGCATTTTGTTCGGTTTTTCGTCAATATCTTTCGAACTAATCGAAATATCGGAAAGCGAACGGGCGAAATGACATCCTTGGATCGTTTCACGTCTTTTGGTACTTTTGGTGCCCGTCTGCGTCCAGCGGTTCGCAAGGAGATAGACGCAAATACAAACATACATACATATATAGTCACAGTCAGATTTTAATCTCGGAATTCAAAATGTATTAATACGGAATATGTTCATTTGGCGGTATCAAGTATTTCTTTCCAAAGTTAGTTACTCTATGACTTATCGGGTAGATTTGTATAAAAAAACATAAAAATGAAAACTGTTCTTAATATCAATAAATAAAAATAACAAAATATATGTTTACATGCTAACGATTAAATCTGCATCAAATTTGTGTCTTATATTAAAGTTGCTGAAACTTTTTTCTTATGGTAAAATATAAGTTTAACCCTAAATTACATTACTGTATTACTACTGTACGTTGATTAGCAACGTTAATATACCCTGCCATATTACGTGGTAGAATAGAAAGCAGAGGTTTTGACAGCAACAGTGCTAATTTTGTTGGTAGTAATAAATGTTTTCCAAAATTAAGGACATTTATGACAAACGACATAGTTTTGTATGAAACAGAAATCACATTCATATGAATATGAAGATAACTATATAAAATGATAGGTTTTTATTTATCCATGAGAGTCACTGAAATTTGTACTTTTTGTTGTTAAAATATTGTTGATAAACATTTCATTGTAACGTAAAAATTAACTAAGAATTAAAATAAGTTCTCATATAAAAATACTATAATTTGCGCCACATAGAAATGAAAGTTAATCACTTTATATCTCAATTTCCAGGTCAAATCGAATTGATACTAAGCAGACGATGTTTAAATAATATAAAATAATAAATGAATAAATCAGATATTTAAATTAATGACGTCATAATGATAGAAAAATATCATTTTCACCTATCAATTATGTGATAAATTGAAAATTTTAATCTTTTGCTTTTAACCGAGGAAAACTCTGTTTAAAACAATTACTTGGGATGACGTCACATTGCTAGAAATATTGCTTCTTTCACTTAGTTATGATGCGATAAATTAAAAAATTAATCGTTTGCGTTTAACCGGGGAAAATAATGCTTGGAATAATGACATGAAATGCTCGAAAAAGGGGGAAGGAATGAATTTCGAACGTTAAAAATTTACAAAAACCTTCCCAGGGATATACCTAAATATTTCCCAAATTTTCATGGCGATTGGATGCATAGTTTTTGAGTCTATAGAGAACATACAGACACACACAAATTCATTTTTATATATATAGATAATAAATTTTGATTCAAGAATGATAATCTAAAGAAATGTAAACCTGAATGAACTATTGTTACTAATGGTTAACAAGAAGTGTACCTGTCACTGCAATAAAACATGTTTTACATTGCAATAATACTACCAGAAGTCTGCAATATCAAGACCTTGAAATGGTCAAAATAAGACAATAAAACCATTACAAGAAACAGTCTATGAATATCAGAAAAACACTCCACTACATAAAACTTTGAAGATTTACAATATAGCACAAATATGGTAAAATTTAATAACACATACAACTTTTAAAGGCATTTTATTTTTCAAAGAAATATATTAATACCTTATGCTTTTTGCTACATTAAAATGTTTTTTACGACAGAAACTAAAAAATACACTAAAAAGTTATCATAAAATGCAGTTTTTAGCACTGGATTATACATTTATCCATTTTTTTTCAACACATCTGTAGATGCCTACCTTATTAGACATTACTTATGTTACATTTAACATTATTATGCATACAAATATTCCAAAATATTATATATTTAATTTGAAATAGAGTTATTAAATAAAAATTTAGTTTTACAAAGCTCTTATGATTAAAACACATTAAGATTCCTCAACATGGTTAAAAAACTTGACTTCTTTCACTAAAGAAATACTGTATTCACAATGATGCAAGTAGACGTCTACTAAAGCTGGTACACATCTACCTCCCATCAGAATACAATGAATTTGTTTATAAAAAACAAAACCATTATATAGATAGGTTTCCCAAAGTACAAATTGTATTAGCCTTACAGAAATTAAACTTTATAAACTCTATAAGATATATTTTTCATACAATCCTAATTAATTGTCTGTTAAAATATATATCTATATACAGTTAAGATGTCCATCCAGAAGGACTTTAGAACAAAGTCTGGAAAGGTAAACTTTGAGGAAAATAAAGGATGGAATGGTATCAAAAGTCAAAATAGCTATATTTTACAGTTAATTATATAAATAATCATTATACAATTTAAAAGAATACAGAATTGAAAATTTTTAAAATATAATTTCGGAAGCATTACTTGCTAAATAAAACGTAATAAAATTCTATTCCCAAAATTAGTTTATATGCTGTTGCAAAACAATTATTTTCATGGTCAAACAAAAACATACAAGTAAAATATAATTGTTCAATATAATGGACAATGAGGTATCAGAAGGATAATAACTTTACTGTTTTCATACTTGATACTTCTTATCTCATACTAACTTCAGGGCTAGCTTACTTTATTGTTAAATACAAAAAAAGTAAGCTACTTTAATTAAAAGTTATTACAATTATATACTATAAGTATATTTGCACACACAATATTATTAATGAAATGAAGCAATTAATTAACACATAATTTGTTAAAAGCCACATACACAGAAATTATACTTTAGCCCAAAAACATATTTAATTGGATGTATGTATATGTTTGCTTATTAAACATAACATTAAAGTATTTAGTAAAGAAAAAGACAACTTTACCATTTTTTTCTTGATTTCAAAAAAACTTTATCTTTCACCAATAAAAAAACCTTCTCAGTACTTTTATACTTTATCATTCTCAATAAGTGAAATATCTCTTCTAAATGTCAACAGAACGATTTTGTAAAACAAAAATATCCTCATTAATAGCAGTCTTTATATATTATGCAAGTTTTACCCAAAAAACATCAAAGTTATATTTACACACCTGCTGAATGTCAAAGATTGTGATCCATGAGCTACAAATCCAGTATTCAGCTGCACTTGAAGAATCTTGTAAGCTGTAACCTGAAGAAGAAAATACATAAAAAGGAAAATACTATCATGTATGATCGTTTTCTAAACAATTGAGCTTTTTAAAATTATTTCATGTCATTTACAGAAGGAAAAATATAATTTCATGTAAAATTTATTATAGAAAATAAAATTGTAGAAAAAATTATACAGAACTGGTTATCTTATGAGAAAGAAATTACTGTAGTAGGAAATTAACAACAAAATAAACTAAATAGTGAATGACTATTTTCTAGAAGAAATTTCGGGAAAAATTATACTTAACTCATTGTTTCATGACCAGTCTACAGACTGGTCATGAAAGCATGAGTTAGCAATAAATATTATCAGTTGTTTGTAAGACAGTCACAAACTTACAGACTGGTAATATTTATTGCTAAAAATTAATCACTATTTACAACCATTACCACAAATCTAAAAAAATAATTTTTCAAAAACTGAGTGGCTAAAAATTCCCATTTTTCCTTAACACTTGGCCTGTCCTGTGCACCCCACATGATATATTTGTCTGATACTTTCTACACTTATACGCTCATACATCTAATTAAAAAATATAAATAAATTTAAGACATTACACCAAATTATTTTTCACTTAAAATATAGTTCATTGTATATCACATGTGATATACACAAGCATATAAAGAATTAGATGTGTATATCATGTATGAATAGGAAAGGAAAAGGGTTAAATTGTGATACTCCCTATGATAGTTTATTAACACATTCGCTGCCAAACCCACTGTCATAAGTGTATTTTCCAGTATGTGGATCACGTGCTGGCAAGTGATCGGCAGCGAATGTGTTAAAGATTAGTTTAAAAATAAGATACTTTAAAATAGAACAATAATTATGCATTCAAATGCTGAGTTCAAACTTTTGAAAGAGTAGATAAATAGGATCATCACAATAAACTAAATTGTAATTCTAAAAATTTGACACAAATATAAAAAATTTTAAATTACCTTTCCTTGAACTTTTCCCCCAAATGTTGATCTGGCATGATATACAATGATTGTAACATCTCCTACAACAGCTGTCTTTAATGGGATAGAAACTTGACCATCTGCCATATTAAAGTGCCTTATAAAGAAAAGTGGTAAAAATTGTAATATCCACTCAAAAATAAATTAATTTTAAATCAGATGCATTCTAAAAACATTTTTATATGTTTTTATTTTGTTTGATTATCACTAAACAGGAAAGCTATTTTGACATATAGCTGATCCTTTTTTTTTGTGGAGATTCATAGAAATGATGATGATAAAGCTAGATAAAAATGGAAAGGAAATTCAAATATCTTCTTAAAAGATAAAGGTTAACTGTTTAACATAGATTTTGTAGCCACCATGTTATTCAAGAAGTAAAAGTATCCAGATATCCCTGATAATTTTCCCCAAACTTCCTGAAAAATCACAGCCATGCACCATTTCTCAGAAATATGATAAAGAGGAGTTATGTTCCTAAAAGGGTGGGATTTATAACTTTTGGCATTTCCATAAGTAAAAAGCCATTGTTCAGCCCTACAAAAATGAGACTTTAGAAAAAAAGGAATTCCTCAAAATTTTTCAAATTCATGAATATTCATCCCGTTTTAAACTTCTAACCATTTCTGAAGAGTTGAGGTCATATACATACAGTTACAGACATGGGCAGATTTTAATGTATGCAAGATATTGGTCATCTGTTATGTCATGAACGGCAAATTGTCATTAAACTAAATTGATCTGTAGGAACATAAGCTATAGATAAAATAAAAATTGACAATTACAAAAATATTTTTAGTGCTATTTTTCAAACTTGTTTAGCACATAGTGAGTATAGACTGTAAATTTTGAACTTTAGCCAAAAGGGTAATTTAGTACAACATTACTAATATAAAATTATATACTAACACAGTATAGAAAACTTACTAGATTATAAAAAAAAACAAAGAAAATAAAAGCATAGAGGTTTGGTTATAATCCTTACCTTATTCTTTCATATTCTTGAGAAGTAGTAAAAACCCGATCTTCATTTACATATACTTCAACAAAAGGTCTACATCCATCTCTTTAAAAATATTTACAAACTTATAAGTTGATAAACATGAAAATATTTATACCTTTTAATAAAGTACTCATGTTCAAGAAAAAATGCATGGGTAGATATAATTTTTTTAAAAAATCTAAGTTACAAGTAAAATTCCACTTTATAAAAACTGAAATCATTTACCTAACTTTAGTGAAGAGTGGGACAGGCTTCATAACTAAACAGTTTAAAGAAACTGGACTAGAGTGAGGGTACACAGCATTTTCTGATACAATGTTTCCAATATACTGAATGTACCTGCATAACATATGAAACCTTTATAAATTTATGTATAATGTACATAACCTGTGTTTACCCACAGATAAAATATATTGCTGAAGAAAATCAAAATTAAAATATACACAAGTTAAAACTTTACAAAATTCCATAACTTAGTAGGTCAATTCCATTGCTGAACTTTTTATAAGTTTTAACAAGCTACAATTATTTTTTATTATTTCATGTGTTGAATAACAACATGTAAAATCTGATAAAATTCAATATATAATATATTTCTTTACAAAATTTGTGATCTGTGACCTTGAATATACCTTTTATGAAAGAATTTATTGGGCCAAAAAAAGAGGGTGGGAAGAACTGAATTACAAAATTCTCTTATTCTTACCTAAACACTTTTTCTAAACTCTAAAATAATTAAATAGTATTACAATTTTAAATAAAATCGTTTAATCATTTTAGTTTAAATAGTACTTTATGTGTTTCAAAAGTCTACAAGATCAATTTTTCTCTAAGCATGACTAGTCTCCAGCACACTTAATTCACCAAAGAAATTTATTGGAACTATTTAACTCAAACACTCTATACAGTAAATTGTCTAAATACCAATTTACAATAAACCTAAGTTTAGAGTTATTTTATAAGCTTAACTTATAAAATTAAATCTAACCTTCATTGCTCCCTACTCTTAAATGTAACTGAAAAATTAAGAGCTGATTTGTGATTCAAATAAGAAAATTACCGAATTAAATCCTGAACCATCGTTATTAAATTTTTATTTATATTTCAGAGCCAGTAGCAATGACAGTTAGAATTAATTTTATAAATCTTACTTCCTATTCTTAAGCATGTTTAGATAAAGCTTCAGTATAATTTTCACCTTAAATAACATTTATATACATATATGTAAAAAGGTATTCATTTATATGTGTGTGTGTGTGTGTGTGTGATGAAATTTTTAACCTAAAAAACTAACCGATGTAATTATAAGAGTATCTTAAAATAATTTTCAGGCAATTCTATCCTTTTATGACAAAACGAGGCAACTATCCTTTGTTCCTTCTTTAACATTGGTGAGTATGAAAACATCAAAATTAACCTGCTGATTTCAGCCTTTTTTACATAATTTAGAAATGCTTCTTCTCATATTATCATATGACTAACCACTAAAACCCTGATTAGCTGACTCACAAACCTATAAATTGTCATGTATGGGTTTTTCACCCCAGAAGCCTTTTGGAGGACTTGATATATAAATCTGATTTTTTTTTTTTAAAATAATCAAAAATTTAGTTATTTGTTCTTTCAACCCACTTTGCTGACAACTGCACCCAATCTTATGCAAATTCTCTTATTATGATGGGATAAATTTGCCAATTACAATTAAAACCGACAGGATTTTTATGTCAAGTGGAAACCCTGGATTTTTAATTAACTTTTAAACCTAAGATATAAATTTAAAATATGCACTCTCTCCTGGACTTCTCTAATGCAGATACTCTTGCCTTCTCCCCCTACCCCCCCCCCACACACACACACACCCTAGCTTCAAAATCTCTCTTCATGATTCAAACTCAAAAATTTTCAGTTTCCCCATTGAGTAAGTAACAAACCCATTTATTTCTCATGCATTTTCAAACTTTTAAAACATAAGTGCTAATTTTATTCAATAGATTAAATAATAAATGACAGCACAAAACTAAAACGGAAATGAGTTTTCCCATCATTACAATAGCAAGGCTAATATATTATAATTGGTTTTGCGCATCCCTAAGGTATATTTTGTAAGTTCATGTAGATGGGAAGTAATCTTCCCAAGGGCAACAAAAAAGTTAACATAAAAAACTAACATAATAAAGATATCTTAAAATCATTTTCAGTCAAAACTTGGTGACTATCTTTCGTTCCTCCTTTAACGTTGGCAAGTACGAAAACTCCAAAATTAATTCCTGCTGATTTCAGCCCTTCTTACATAATTTAATGATGCATCTTATCCCATTATCATATTGCTAACCACTAATTGTCATGCACAAGTCTTTCATTCCAGAAGCCTTTGGGAGGACCTACTAAATAAATCTGATTCTTTTTCCAAATATTCTGTTCTTTGTTTAATCTCCCACTTTACTTACGACTGCACCCAAGCCAATGTGGATATTCTTACCTTTGTAATGG
This sequence comes from Pardosa pseudoannulata, assembly GCA_032207245.1. NCBI lineage: Eukaryota > Metazoa > Arthropoda > Arachnida > Araneae > Lycosidae > Pardosa > Pardosa pseudoannulata. The sequence goes on from CM063501.1 coordinate 46,999,740, forward strand.
GCTTGCCCATTACATACATATATATTTATAAAATTTATACTATACTTATAAACCCTAATTTAAACTAATACACATTGGTATAATTAATATAAGAATAAACTCTTTTACCTAAATTCAAAATTAGTATTACCCAAGCTAGTTCTATCAATCCGACTAAGATACAGATTAGCACCTCAAGTACTATAACTTACATTTTTAGATACTTTAAGGTCTAAGTAGCCTTATACAAGATGAGACTAATATTTTAAAATAACTGAAAATTAGGTTGTTCTAAAATAAGCTAAGTCCTAAAATTAAGGTTATGATGGATTACTTCTAAAGGTCATTCAAACTTAGCAACCAACAAATGTAGACCATGTAACAAATCATCCAATTAAAAAAATGTAAAAATTACAGCACCCACTGGTGACTGGATTCAAAACCTGTCAAAAAGTAAGCAGTAATTTTGTGGAAAGTCAAGCAGTTCACTGAAAATTTTGGTATGATAAACATGGGTTAAAAAAGTAAAATTATTGGTCTTCTGTGAAGAAAAAAAAAATCCTGGCCTCTCTGCCACACATATCATAAGTTATGACAGATATAAAGAAGGAATAGCATAACATATAACAGCTATTTATTTATCCTATCATTCACTGATCTTTTAATCAAATTGCAAAACAGAGAAAGGGGAAAAAAAGGTTTTGTAATGAAAATATTTACATCCTAGCATTCCAGCTAAGTGTAAAAAGGAAAATACTGCATATAATCTTTACAAGAGACCTTTTCAGAATTAGTACCTTATTTCTCTGATACTAGCAAACATCAGTAGCTTTCATTTTGAACTCTAGCAAATAAAAAGTTAAATGTATTGATCTATAAGCTACAACTTATATTAATTTTTCACCATTTCTGCACATGAAATGACAATAACATAAAAAAAAGCTAATATTAGAAAATACAGAAAATTGATCATGTATAGATATAATTACCGTAACTGTGATGGAACCATATTTACACAACACCTTCTTAATGCAAAGAGTTGAAGTGCCTCTTCAGCTTTCTTAAATAATTTGCAAAAAACAAGAAATGCACACACAAGAACAGCTGATGATGACTTACCATCCTGAAATAAAACATCACTAAATAATCTTATTTATCTTAATATCAAAGTGATAAAAATTTCTTGTATTAGGTTCAAAGCATGTCTTCTTGAAATATAAAATATAACAAGAACTTTATTCAGTAAAATATTATAATTGTCTAACAACATTTTACCTTCTAAATAAATAAATAAATAAATAAATAAATGTGTGTGTGTGTGTATGTATATATATATATAGATATAGATTAAGCTATACACTATGTTACAGGAAATAAAATACATACCTCTATTAGAGAAGTACATATATTATAAAAACAATTATCAGCTTTAGCTTACTTTTATTTGGGGTAGCACATATATAATTTCAGTCTAAGGTGACTGAGCTTCCATTGCAAAGGAAATTAATGCATTATCTATCTTGGTCAATAATAATAACAACAATAAATTAAACAATATAATTCCTTACATAAAGTATATTGTAATGCTTTGCAAAACAATAATAGTGACAATTGTTAACTGTAATTGAAGGTCATTTTTCCAATGTATTGAATATTTTTAATATGTTAAAATTTTAACAATTCTAAACATTTTATGAAATTATTCCAATTTATAGACCCGTCCCTCTCTACCCTAATAAGATAAAATGAGAAGACATAGAAATAACAAGTAACATAAGATTAAACAACATTTAGTTTATTTTTTAAATCTTTAATCATTGCTCATAACCACAGAAATAAAAGAGAAAACTTCTAAAAATAACAGACTTAGTTTTAAAAAAAATACAGAGGCGAAACATATATATATTTATATATACTTCTTACAACAAATATTTTTTTTACCATTATATCTCACCTTAAAAAAAAAGCATTACTTAATTTCATATTTAGTCTAAGAAAAACAAAAGAAGTATGCAACATACCAAACAATGAACAATGCAGACATTTTTAGGATCTTGCCTTAAATATAAATACATATTCCGACAAAGTGAAATAAGAGTGTTTAGAGGAGGTGATTTTTTAGGAGGCCAACCAGCTTCGCTAACTTTAGCATTGAATTTAACAGAAGTATATGCTCTGCCAGAAACATTGTATACTGCATAGTGTCCAGAATGCCTAGCATCAAGAAGACCTCTGACATCATCAACATGATTTCGGTATGCTGATTCTAAGCCTTCAGCTGGATAAGACATCACTGAAAGTAAAATGCATCCATGAAATGTATCACAATTTGCAATAAATATGATTTAAAAAAAAAATTAATAGATATAAAAGACCTTGAAATTACAAAGATGTCATTTAGGAACAGTATACTAAGCTGAATAAAACATTTGATGTAGACACCACATGACTTTCTTGTAAACTTAATAAATTATACAACTTTTTAATTTTGATTGTATGATGTGTTGTCATAGTAATCATTTAGCCATTCCCTCAAAGTTTTGTTTATCGAGGTAACAGAGTTTGAAATAAAAATTTACTGTATTTAAAATTCTAAAACTTATAAAATAATAATATTTTGACATTAATTTTACATGTTCTGTTTAAAGGTAGATGGCTCTACTTACCAGCAATCCTGGAAGTCACATAATTGAAATCCAAATCTTGCCTTGCAATAGATCTAAAAAATAATGAAAGTCATTAATTGTACAAAATATTTCATATTACAAATTAAATCCACGGGCATATGCTTGAACTGATAAATTAGCTACTAATTTTATAAGCAAGAAATACTTTATTGTAGAATACTGCACATACGAATTTAATAACTCTTGATAAATTTGAAAGTATAAACATATACAGTCTGTATCGATTATATGGTCAACTCAGCGGTCCAGAAAAATCAGACCATATATGCGGAACAATACAACCCTATTATGCACATACTATGCATTTTTAATCCATAACAGAAGAGCCTGATCCACATTCCCATAAGGTGACAAGTGCTGATGTTTTCTTTCTTGATCACCGATTACAGCACTTGAGGACCAAAGTTTGGCAGCTAAAATGTTATTTAATGTGTCCGGGTAATCAAATTTGCTTTGGCGAAAACAACCTTTGAAAGATTAGATTTTTTAAATTTTTCAATCAATTCATTTATTGCAATAAATGATAATTTTTTTTTCATTTTTCAAAGCCATAATTAAAAAATGAGCGTTCTTTCTCGTGACGTATGATCCAAATGCAGCAAAATTTTTCTTTACTTGTTTCATCTCAATTTCAACTTAAGCAGGGAGAGATAACTTCAACCAATAAACAGGCAGTTGTCCACCTCTTGTCAGGAAACTGAGAGAGGTGAGAAAATTTGACGATGAGTCTACACAAACAAGAAAAGGTGAAAGGGAATGAAATAAAGGCTTGAATTCAAGTCCTAAAAAACATGGAAACTAGTTGAAAATATGAAATTGACTATATAAATGGTAACAAGAAAAAGAAAATGACTGTATAAGAGGTGCACTTTAACACATGTCCCCTATTAAGTTAGACGGGACTTTAGAAAACTGACCATATAAGCAGGGTGACCTTATAAGCGGGTGACCATATAGCCAGTACTGACTGTATTTAAATATAAAAAAATACAACAAATGAATATAAGTATAAATTGAACTATTTCAATTAAATTTTCTCCTTCCCATAAGCACTAAATTAAGATTATAGCAAACAAAGAAGTAAAATATTATGCAGTGGCTATTTAAGAATATCAAACAAGTGATAAAAATGCCTAAATGGATAATATTCTTTAAGATTTTAACAACAAGCAGCAGAAACCAGAAATTGATCAAACTTGATCATACAAAAATTGCATATTAAATGTTAAAAATATAGCATTAACTATAACATTAAAATTTCCTATTTCACACAGATGTAGATAGTCAAGTTTCAAATATATATCATCATAGAATGGCTTAGAATTTCTCTTATTCCTGTGGAGAATAGAAGCATTAAACTGAGAAATATTAGAATGGAAAAAGGTTTGAATAATCTTTCGAACATATCAAATTAATCTATCAAATTATAGCTTACAATCCTGAAATGCATTCCCATAATAATGATTTAAGTATTGTCACATTTTAAGTATGGAAAAGATTTTAAGCTCATATAAAAATTTTACCCATAACACTTTTCAATTAAAAATCCTTTTTAAATACTCCTATGAAATACTTTGCAAACTTTTTTCAGAAGAGAGTGACTATTTCATTGTTAATTTTAAAAATATAATTTGATACATATCTTTTTGCATGGAGATTATGAAGTAAAACTAAGTTTTTACAAGTTTTTAAGAAAAAGTAGGTATTTATATATTTTTTTAAATTGCTGAAAATACAATTTTTAAAATATGGGTCCAAACATATGGCTTGGAGCTTAGCAGTCATTTCTGTGCAACAAAAGGGTTAAGTTTGAAAGAGAAATTTTTCAAGTTTATGGTTAAGGAAAAACTATAGCTTTCAATCAAAGATTATCAATGTAAGAATATAATATTGAAAATTTTGGCAATTTGAAGAAAGCATAACTTATTTAATACCTTTTAATTTTTTATTAAATATTTAAAAATTGAAAATTGAACTAAGAAAGGTTATAACTATCTAACTAAATGTCAAATGAGATGACTAAGTCAAAGCCTTCCAGAAATATGAAACGCGGTTTCATATACTCTCTTATTTAACAACAGTCCAGATAAAGACTGTAAAAACTGAATAAATTCATTCATTTGAATTGGAAAAAACTTTATCTAGCAAAGGAAAATTGTTGAACAATTAATCATATTTTATGTTCTAAATGGAATTTATTTGCTTATAACAATGCCAATCATGTTCTTTCAGTCTGCTAAAAATTCAGTAATTATACAACTAATCTGAATATTGTAACTATTTGGATCAAGTAATGAAATGATAATTCAGAAAAATTTGAAAAGATGTATAAAAATGTATAAAAATAAATGAGTACTCAGCAGACAATTGAAAGCTATTTTAGTTAAATACTATAATTTTATATCAATAATTAAAAAATATTTAATTAAAACATTTATAAAAGTAATAATGAACATTGCAATGCTTTATTATTGCTCAGTTACATGAATAAATGACAACTTTAATACAACTTATATACCATAAAAATTCATTTATTCATTTATTTTCCATTGTTGTTCTACTTTGGATAACTGTCTTGCTTGTTTGTTGCCTCCTGAATATTTTACAAAATCATAAAATGCACAATGTCAGCTTCCCATTAATTTTATTTGAAATAAATTAAAATTAATGAAATTACTTTAAAAATCATTGCAGTGGTTTGCTACTAACAAATCACAAATTTCAACAATAACAGCATATTTATTTTGGCAGCTCAAAATAAGACATACACAGAACATATCCATAGATCAATCAAGCCTTAATCTCTCTAAGCAGATTCAAAACTCTTACATACAGTCATCCTACATAAGCAGGTGAAAACCAGTATGGTGGTGAGATGCTGTCCTCTTGTGAGGTGCAAAAGAAACAGCTACTGTTACTTAGAACTTTTAAAAAAAAGTTCTAAATACTAGATTTTATTCAAACCACTCGCTAAACACTCCCAGCACTAATAAGAACAAAAAAAATGAAATTTTCAGCAAAATCAGCCTAACAGTTGTAGTCAATAAAAAATAAACAAACATTACCCTGCATTATATGAATGAAAAATATGCATTAAATTCACACTCAAAAATTTATATTAAATACTTTTTAAATGTTTTATTTAGAACACAATATTATTACTTACTGTTGCACAGTCTGCATTACTCGCGATGACTGCTCTTTAAGGTTTTTTAGAAAGCTTCCAGCTCCTCCTCTTAAGGAGCCGAATAAACTTGCATTATTAGCCATATTATTTGCATGTAAATAGGCAGGATCTGAATTTGTAGGAGGAGGAGGTCTTTGTGGAGGAACTACACTAGAAGCAGAAGTATCAGAAGAAGGAGGAGGTGGTCTACAAGGAGGAGGATGAGCTGAAAATATGTAAACATGAGTTTAGAAAATAAATCATGGATCTTTATAATTGTATTTATATAAGAAAACATTGACATTCTGAATTAGACATTTTATATAAAAAAGGCCCAAAGTTCAGTAAAATATATATATATATATATATATATATATATATATATATATATTTATACATGCATACATACACACACACACACACATATATATATGTGTGTGTGTGTGTGTGTGTGTGTGTGTGTGTGTGTGTGTGTATATATATATATATATATAATATAAAATTAATTAACCTTTAAATCTACCTAAAATATTTATAAAAAAATCCAAAAAAAATTTACTAAATATAATCTTTTTATTAGATATATGTGTTGTTATAACTTCCTTATTCTGCCTTTTTCACTTCTGTATATTCTGTGAATACAGGTTGTTTTTTTTTGGGGGGGGCATTTTTAAAAGTTATAAAAAAAAAGATTAAATCTTTCTATTTCCCCTAAACTTAGTGAAAAGAAAAAAAAAGGCAAGATAACTTTAATCCAAATAAACCTTGTCAAAATTTTTTATTAATAAAATCAGTTACCTATTTTTTATGAAAGATTAAAGCAAAATGAAACTGATAACAAAAGAATCAGGTAATACATTAAAAAGTTTGATTTAGGAATGGAATAATAAAATTTAGTTATACATTTATATATATATATATATATATATATATATATATATATATAGAGAGAGAGAGAGAGAGAGAGAGAGAGAGAGAGAGAGTTATTGGATAATCTGACTTTATTTCTAGAACAATTGCATTGTAAAAGTGGCAATACAAGAAAATTTCAAGAAAAAATTGCAAGCAAAATTAAAAGGGTGGTTTTTATCACTAAGACATAGGCACATTTTGGGCCAAGCTGGCCCAAAGAATTAACATTTGAAACAAAGTTGGGATGAATTAAAATTTTGAAGTTTTTTAATATTATCTCCATTAATTGCAGTCAATGATATTGAGACATGGTAAAATCAGTTTCCTAAAATTTTCTGAACCTATTGATATTCTGAATTATTACAGGTCTGTAGTGACAGATCTATGAATCTATGTACACTAGTGCCTACTAATTATTAAATAACTTAAGTCAATATTCGCAAGCAATTTTTAAAGTATAATAAGTAAAATAAGTGGAAAGAATATGAAATAAAAAATAAACGAATTCTTACTCTAAATAAGTTAATATTTGCAAAATAAAAAAAATAAAATTTATGTTCATATACAGAAATTATAAATATATTTTTCCTTCTTAAAAAAACAAGTGATAAAAAATGTAACTTTTGCAGATTATTCTTATTTATATGTTGTTAACTCATTTAATACTGAGGCATGCTACCAGATGTATGAATCTAAATTTTAAGATAAGATCTTTAGATGGTTTGAGCCAATAGTAGGACAGTGCTATTCAAAAGTATGCAATTAAAAGAATAAAAATAACCTGGACTAGAAGGATGACTTCCAACAGGTTGTCCTAACTTGAGAGGAGCATCTAATTTGATTTGCCTCGCTTCTGATATCTCCTTTAGACGATCTAATATGTCTTTCACAGTTGGTCTGTCTACAGGATTCAACTGCAAAGTACCCCCTGTTGAAGAAAAGAAATATTAAGTTATAATTCAATTTACTGAAAGAAAGTTACCCAAAACCTTCATAATCAAAATTTCCCAAAGTATTTATTTTGAGACTGCTTTGAGACTTGTAAAATCTCCGAATTTTAATAGTAATAAGTCAATTTCTCAAAAATAAAGGTAAGAAATTTACCACTAAACCTATTCAAAACAAATATTTCTCATAATTGAAGATGACAAACTATTAGATCTACAAGCAGTATTACCAGCTCAAGAGTTTCATATCACAACATGTCACATTTCTTAAAATAATTATCATAGAAAAAAAAATGCACAAGGTAATTTTCTTAATTTTACAAACTTAAAAAAAAAATTCATTTAATTTTAATAGTTAATTCATAATACTAAGGCTTTTATAATAAAAACTTACTGATCAAATCATGGAGAACTTCATAATCAGTTACAGTTGCTGGAATGTTATACTTAGCATTTAAAATTCGTAATTTAGCTGAGTCTTCAAATGGATGTTCTCTAAAGCACAGTAAAAACAGAACACAACCAAGAGCCTATTTTAAAAAAATAAAACAAATTGATTGCTGGAAACATAGCAAACACTACAAAATTTTTTTAAATAATAAAACTAGAATCCAAAACCAAACTACATGCAGACATACCTACATTCAGACACTTCTTTTAGAAGTAACAACACTTTTTAAAATTTAACATACCCACAAATTAAACGCATATACAATTTAAATACATAATACAAAACCAAGTAACCCAAACAAATTACAGACATGCCAACATTCAGGCACTTGTGTCTGGAGCAAACAGCGTAGTTTGAAATTTTAACATGCTAATGACGCATTATAAATAAGTACATATCTTACTGGTTTCTAAATTAAAATTAAATTTAAAATATTTACACAGTAGTAAATTTTAAAAGGTAAAATTTATGCATTTAAAAATTTATGATAGCTTTTTCAGCTTTAATATCTTATTTTTTAACAGTATATTTCAGCAATTTTTATTTTTCAGCCAAATTTTTTGCAAAACTTTGTATTTAATTGCTGAATTGCAATCTTTTAGCTATCCAAAAGTTTTATTTTCCAGAGCAATGGGAGGAGTTTCCAGAGTTATCAAATTTTCTCATTTCTCCAGAGCAATTCCGGAGAATCCGGAGTAATTGGAATGTCTGAAATTATACATAACTGCATATTTTACTGACTTCTAAATTGAAATGGAGCAAATTAAATTAAAAATAAACACGCAGTAAATCATAAAGGGTAAATTAAAGTTTATACATTTAACAATGTGTAAGCAGCATTTTTAGCTTTAACAATTTATTTTTTAGAAAAGTTTATCTTGTAGCAACATTGAACGATGAAAACATTTACATTTTTCTATCATCAGGGATTCTAGAGTATGTCTACTGAAATTTGACCTAAATTCAGTTTGGTTTTTCCACACAATACTGAAAATTCTTTCCCATATAATATTACTGTGTGGAAAAAGTAACATATTCAGTATTATTTGATTGCTGAATTGGGATCTTTTAGTTACTCAAAAATTTTGTTATTTTCCGAAGTTATCTGAGGAGTTTCTGGAGTTCTTAATTTCTCTCATTTCTCCGGAGTAACTCCGGAAAATCTGGAGTAGTTGACATGTCTGTACATGTAGTAATTGACAGTGCCTAAGTTTGTACAATTTATCCTTCAATAAAAATTAAACTACATAAAAGAAAATTTTTAAAATGTATGAAGTTGAATAAATAAAATTTAATCTTATTTTTTAATATCACAAAAATAATTATATTTAAATTAAAAAAATCTATAGAAATAGAAGCAGTTAAGATCATACATTCACAATTCAAAAACAGTTTCCTAAAATTATGGATATTGGATAAATTAATAAAAGAATTCTAACGAATTTCATCATTATTACACACATAAAACGCACATAAAACGCATTTCATAATTTTATTATATTAAGCACATAAATATAATAAAATTATGAAACAGATGCTACAAGAATATTCATAAATTATATGTCTACATCATCACTAGCACAGCAGTTCTCTAAATCCTTTTGACACAATAGCTCTCACATTCAAGAACATTAAAGGTGCCCTAGAGTGCCATGACAACAAGTTTAAAAGTCATAGATGTAGAGGATCGGTCATACTTCCAGATAAATACAAGGATAATTCATAACTGGTTTTGACAAAGACACAGTTATGAGGAAAGATAGCTTAATTTTAACTTTTTGTTATTTTCATGCCCTCTTTATTGGTTTCAGAATTTTCTTGATCACTGTAGTAGCACCCTTGGCAAACACTTGCATCATCCAGTTTGAGAACCACTACTCTGACATGTTTTAAAACATTTTCAAAATTGCTTATAAATGTAGTTAAATTTTAAATAAAAGTTGATACATTAAACTTTTTCCAGCCAAATTAAAGATAAATAGGCATGAAAGATATGAATAAAATTTAAACAATATAAAACTATTTTATAGTTTAAGATATAATTCAACATATGAGTTAAACAACAAATACTAACATAAAATAAGAAATTCAAATTAGATGTAAAAATACAGAACCAAAACAAAAAATACAAGTTAAAAGTACCCAGATGTCCATTGCCTGATTAATGGGATAATTGTTGTAAGTATCCAAAATTTCAGGAGGTCTATACATTGGTGTTGTATTTTTTGACATCTGAAAAATAAACAAATATAGCATTTAAAGTTAAGTAATAAGACCTATGTCTGTGTAATTCAATATTATAAAATGGATTATTAAAGAAAATATTTAAAAAATCTAACTTCATCTTCAACTAAGCTTCTCTGAATTGCAGTCCATGTATTGTCAGGATAATAAGATTTTGTTGTTGCACTGCCAAAATCACATAATTTTATTTTACCATCAGCACTTAATAACAAATTTTCAATCTGGAAGGGAAAAAAAGCAGTTTACTTTTAAAATTAATATTAACAATTTCTTAATTAGCTTTTTGTATGAATGAAATAATTATTTAACATTTCTTAAATATAGCAAGTAATTACCTAAAACATCTACACTTTAAACAAGCCACTTTTTTTAAACTAAGAATAATTTTCTTTACATGGTTTTAAATTAACCTCTATGATAAACACAGTTTTAAAATATCAAATTTTAGAAATTTAAGTTATAAAATTTCTTAATTTATGTATGCTAAAGAATATTAAGTTACTGCTATATAATCTCATACAGAAGCCTTATTTGATTTGATATTCTTTAATAAGATATATTTAATTCAACTATGTAACAAGTTCAAATTTAGAGAGAATATTTTGCTTATTGCACTTTATTTAAGAGAAAATTATTAAAAATATACATAAATTTCAATATGATAAATTTGAGTGCAAAACATATAACAAAATATAAAACCATAAATTGATATAAATAAAAATTAGGATAACCAAAAAAACTTTAACAGGATAGTAAATAAACAACATACAAAAAAATTATTGTCACATCAAAGAACATACTAACTTTTAAATCCCTATGGACAATGGGGGGACTTTGAGAATGCATATGGTCAACAGCAGAACAGGTTTGATAAAAGATTTGGACTACTTGGGCACATGATAATGGACTTTGCCGCATATTGAGAGCATCAACCAAAGGACCACCTATTCAATGTAAATCACATCAGAGATAATAAAAAAATAGTAGTATTTTAAATCTCTTAATATTTATATTAATCATTTTTAAAAGTTTCTATGCATTAAATAGCTTAATTGAAAAGATTCTTCATATTCCTTTGTCTCAACTATACATTAGGTATCATCTTTGGTTCAAGATGATGAAACAAGAAATTTAAGATAATCCCCATAAATTAACTATTTTAATTTTATATATAAATATAAATTTTAAAAAATTAGACTAACAAAAAAAAGTAACTCAATTACATGAATAAATGTTGCAATAAAATACAGCATTGAAGTATTTTTTATGTCTAAAGAATCGAAGAACTAACCTGTGCATAGCTCTGTCAATAATAAATACTCTGATTTCCCATGTTCAGAGGATTCTTTGTCTATTGAAGCTGCTGAATGAAAATATATAATATTTGGATGACCAGATAATTTAGTCTGTTGTATATTAAGAAAAATATACAAATAACAATAATATAAAGGCAATTTAAAAATAAGAGTAGCATACAGAAATACTAAATTCAAATGATTACATCCTTAAGAGAAGGTTAAAAAACCCTTCATGCATTTATGGCAAAAAAACACAAAACCAATGTAAAATAAGGCAAAAAAAAAAAAAAAGGTTAAACACAAAAAGCTGCTTACATTTGACTTTTCTCTACCTTTCGCTTATTTATGTTTGCATTTATTGATAAGATAGCTTTTTTGTTTAAAAAAACGGGACAAGGAAAAAGGAGATTGATTACTAAAGACAAAATTTTAAAAATTATTTCAATAAAAATTAAGCATTATCCTACATTTAAAGTAATTTTCTTAGGTGAGCAAGTAAATTGAATTACTCAAACATGTAGAGAAGTATAATCTTATTTACTACAAAGAAAAAAATTCAAAAGGAATGTTGTATAAGTTTCATATTTATAATAGAATTAAACTACCTGCAGGAAATACTAGCACTTGTAGAAACAACACAAATGAATAAACAATGAAAATTTTAAATTACATACTATAAATATTACTTTTTAAACTACAATATTTATGGAATTTTAATCTTTACAGTATATTGGACCTGCACTTCATATTATATAAGAAATCAATAGAGCCCAGATTTATTTTAAAAAATTTATGCAAAAAAATGGCAATGACAATCAAATCATTATGTATCTTAAGTTATCTAAATTCAAAATTATACCAAAAAGTTACAATAAAAAGTATATTTAATTCAAAATTAAAAGATATAAAAAATATCACAATGTGTCTGCTACATTGATTTATATTTCCCTAATTATATCATTCTTAACACTAAAAAGATGAGAATGATCACTCTGATTGCAAACAAATTTCTTGATCTTGTAACTTCCAAATTTATTTATTGATTTCCTGCTCATTCATTAAATTTTCTAATTATTCATGAATATGTAGATAAAAAATAATTGTTTTTTTACTCCTTATTATACTTATTTACTTTGATAATAACCAAAGCTGTAAAAGTGTTGGCCTAGAAAGATTCATTGTCGTCAGTTTTACTGGTGAACAAATATCTGAATATATATTAAGCTTTGTATTTTATTTTTAGTTCACTATGCAGTATTGAATAAAATTTGATAGAAAACAGTATAGACAAGATGAGATGGGTCTCAAAAACACCTGGTTTTATGAAATTTTTATATGGGAGACTTGAATAATACTTGACACCAAAAAATAAATATGGGATTTGGAGTTGACTGGCCATGAATAATTATTTCTGTGTCTGAAAACAAATTCTTTAATAGCTTAACATAATTAATTAGACATATATTTTGTGTGATGTCTTAAAGAGTCATTGGTACAAAGAGTCTGCACAATAGCAGTATTTTACATGTTCTATAGAATTTACCTAAAAATGATACTGGATCAGATAAAATCTGATTTATCTAAAAACAAATATATACCTCACTATGAAAATAAACAAATATCAAAAAATAAATACTCATTTATTACTAAAACTGCACAAAACTATTTATTCATTGAATCTAAAAATAAAGACAAATCTCTTTAAAATATTAATCTAAGTATGGAAGAAGTTAACAAAATTCAAAGACAAGATAGAAAGGGTAAAGCCAAAGTCGAGTACTAAGAAAATAACAAGAAACATTTCACTTATGACCTAAATTTATACAAAGTAGAAGAAAAAGGATCAAACAGGGCGGACTACATGTTTTTTGGAAGCTCTTTCTTTAGGATGACAACAGCAGCAAAATGTGCAGATAAAACTGGCTGGACAAAGCTTGTATGCTATTAGGCTTGCTAGCTGTTGGAAATAATACTAGTACAAAATTTTTCTAGTTAATGAATCTTCATCGTAAAGAAAAATATATATATCTTAAACATCTGATTATATTTTGAAATTAGCTAATGAGCTCCATGAAAATTATGTTTTCCCAAAAGACATCTTTACTTTCTAGTTTTGTTATAGTTATGTACGATGTCTCTTTATATAAAATAGGAAATGTAAACAATGTGAAATCAATATAACTATATAATACAACCACAATGAAACTATAAGCATTTGTGCTCATTTCAAAAAATCAGTTTGTGCCTCCTGTATAAACATAGTAAAAAATCCTTAATAATTGAACATATTGAACATACAAAAGGAATGATGTAAGTAAATCAATGAAATATATTTTTAAATTATATATAAATATTTTAAAAGTAATTATTCTAGGCAATACAGATTTACATTTGTGTAATTCAAAGAAATTTCTTTCTTAAGGTCTACATTTCTGTATTTATTGTATTTTAGTAAAACAAAGTTTTGTATATATTGCTTTTTTATGAACATTTATAAATAAATCTTGAACCAAGAAATAATGTGATGTAAATGTTACATATAATAAAATATATTTAAAGAGTTTGTTTTTTAAGTATTGTTGGATTATTTAAAGAAAAAGTTCAAAATAACTGCTCTTCCATCTTCTAAAGTATACAGAAAATGGAGCTATAGTGTTAATCATTTGACATTTTGATTATACATATATTTTATCTAATACTTAAGAAAAAATAGCTTCTCAATAACATATATTTGGAATTCAAACTTTTTTTTAAATAAGTATAACAAGAACAATAACAGCTTTAAAAAATAATTAATAATTCTAATGTAGCTTAACTTGACATAAAAAACTAAAAATTAAAACAAATAAGAATTCAGATATTTTTCTTTATACAGCAAAAATAATAGTAACACTATTAAATCCATTACTTTAGATACTGAAATAATTTCTAAAATCAGAGTTTGATAATTTATTCACATTGCCTATCACATAGTATTAAAAATCATCAGATGACCATTTGAAAGAAAGGGGTAAATGTTAATAATGAAATGCTTACACATAAAAAAATATTTTAAATAAAAAATTACACTTTTTACGGTTTTCTTACAAAAACAAAAAAATTTATCTTAATAATTTTAGGTCTAAATAAAAAATTTTTTAAATCTAAATTTTGTTTCACAATTTTAACAATAACTCTTATTTCTTAATTTCTGTTTTTATTGCAAGTTTATTTTAAAACTTTTATGATAATCACAATAACTGAAGAAAATCATGCATCAACACAAATGTAATATTATACATATATTTTGATATTGGTGTTCACTTTATCTAATATTTTATTATTTAGAATGTTAAAACTTTAAAAACTCAAACATTTAGCCATTTCTTATTATGTAAACTGCAGCTTAACTACTAAAAGTCACTTTTTTAACACAGATAATTTACAAGTTAATTACTTGAAATCTTGTCAAATTGATTAGGATAATGTTCAGGTTTCATAAATACACAATCTGGTATAACATAAATACACAATCTCTATTCATTTAAAATCTCCAGAGAAACAATCTTTTTCTGATGTATAGTATATATTTATTCTCTAAGGTACACCAATGAGAAATGTCAAATATAACTTTCTCAATCTTATTCATTTCAATGATAAGTTATAACCTTCATCACCAAAAGGTTGTAAACAAGAAGATATGCTACTAAAAACTGATTTAATAACAAATAAATTTTTGAATTAAAAGGATACAAGAAACTTAATTTCACGTAAAATACTTTTGCTTGTTTCATTATCCCCAGCTAAAAGTCTCTGAAATATAAATAAACACATGAATAAAAAAAAATGTTATTTTACTTAAATTTGAATAATTAAATTATAATTAAAATTACCTTTAATGCATATTCTTTGCCATTATTAATGTCTTGGGCTACAAATACATAGCCAAATCCACCTACCAAAAGAAAATAGTACAGTTTATTAGAAATAATAATAAAAATTATTTAAATCAAAATAGCAAGAATCAAATTTTTCAATACACCTCATTCTTTTTTTTCTATGAAATACCTCATTACTCACCAATTTCTTTCAAATTCTACTAATGAACTAAACATGACATAATTAGCTTTAAGTAAACAGGAAAATTGCATTTAAAAGTTAAGATTTTAAGCATATTTCAGAGTAAAAATATACAAAGCTTGTTTTGAAATGCACTTAATATATTTTTAAATATTTAAACACTAAATTATTTTTCCTAGAAATTGCCCAGAAGCAAAAAAAGAAGTGCAGTTTAATAAATTTCCGCATATATAAAGATATTTCAAGGGCCAGTAATTCAAAAGCAATAGCTCCTGTTACAAAATTAATTGTAAACAGGAAAATAATTTGAAGGATATTTTAGAATGGTTAAATATATATATATATATATATATATATATATATATATATATATATACATACAGTAAGAAAAAGAATTCATAAAAGGTTTTAATATATTAAAGAATCTTGTTTTACAATCAATGACATTTACATAAATAGAATATATGCTTAAAATATGCTCTACAACAAGAAACTGCTAAGTAAACATGATCAGAAATATTTTTTGAGAAAATATCCTTTTTATAAATTGAAAGACGAATGATCTAATGTCAGTACCTATAAAACTGCTAAAATTTTTGTACATTCAAAAAGCAAATTTAATAGATCATATTTTGCAATTTCAAGGAAAAATATTGTCATCATAGAGTCAAATAATATATCTAGAGTCAATTATTTTCCCTCAATAAAAAAACGAAAACTGTACCGTAAAAGTATTATTAAATCTAAATCTTCAACAA
Source organism: Pardosa pseudoannulata (assembly GCA_032207245.1). Taxonomy (NCBI): domain Eukaryota; kingdom Metazoa; phylum Arthropoda; class Arachnida; order Araneae; family Lycosidae; genus Pardosa; species Pardosa pseudoannulata. The sequence continues at coordinate 47,016,241 of CM063501.1, forward strand.
TTATCCAGAGAAAGTATGACTCATGTTTCTGTATGACGCTTAAATCCATATACACAAGCACAGAAATATTTTGAGTATAGGATTGATACGATATATGTCGACAAAGAAAATAACAGTATGTAATAAAGAATGGTCTTTAGCTTGCTACATAAATATATATGAACATTAAAAACGGAAAAACCCGTTATATAATTAAGAAACTGTTCATGCGTACATTACAAATACCAAGAGAAAATTTTACAATAATAAATTTTTTATATGGAACAAATAAATGTAAAGGAATTTTATTTAAAAACATGATGAAAAATATTGATACGATACTGTAGTACGATAGTATATAGTTGACGAGGGCGTCTCACCTTCAGCAATAACTCTTCTAACTCTTAATTTTTGTTTATCAAGTTCTACTATTTGCCCAACAAATCCGTGCTCTTCTCGAGGTGCGTTGCTTGAAAAATATCCAAATGCCGATTTAAAAAGATCCGACATGATTTTTCAGAAATAATTTAAATATATACACACATCATTTGAAACATTGAGGGATATTGTTATGGTCGTCTGCAAGTATAGCACGAAAGTTGCGGAGCCATGAGTAGAACAGAAACGTTTCGTTTTCTTCTTCGAAATTTTAAAGCCATCTGCATAGGAGAAACTAACAATAATAATAATAATAACAGCTGATAGGTATTCAGCTATATTCAACTAAAATACCATCGTTGGTTACTTAAAATATTATTCTTATTTATAATTTTTATAATTTGTTTTAAAATGCTTCATGTAGCTGACTAATCTATTGAAATGAAATAACAGTAATATTTGTAAAATTAAAGTCGTTGTCACTGTTTCACTTCTAAAAATATAGCTTATTATTTTATTTAAATGCGTAATTTAAACAAGAATATTTAAAAACATTTGAGCGACAGTAAAAATAAATGTAAATAATACAATCATACAACTCAACATAATTCAACATTATTAAATCGTCTAAAGCGCCACTGTATGAGGTTTTTAAATTAATAATTTTACCGCTCAAATGAATAAATGTAAACAGCCGTTGTTGTGCAAGTAAATATGATTTTTTTTAAGGAAAAAAAATAAACAGTTGCCCTTATTTGTTTGCAAATTTTGTAGAGAATCTAAGATGCTTCAACAGTTCATATGATTTGAAATTTAAATAGATCTTTAAGTACATACACTACTAACATACTGTATATAATATATTTGATTACCTTAATTTTTATTTACAGATGCGAGCGATAAAGAATGGCAGAATTTAAAATCCATCATCATGTGAGTGAACTCGGAAAGCTTTTAGGGTATGTCTTTAATATATATTTCATGGTAATAATGTGGTACCTCATTTTATAAACATTTGTTAAACTTTCATTTAATGATTTCACTTATCAAATTACAAATATTAACTTATAAGATTATGAATAATGCGTTTTATTGCAAACAATCAAATTTCATATTTATTGAAATGATTATATGGCAAAAAAATAAAAGCGGAAAATTCTCAAATTTTAATTCATTACTTCCTTTCAACGATTATATAAAAGTTATTTTAAGTATAGAGGTAATGTAAGAGAGTGGAATACTTTTGCTTTAACTTTGTAACACATGATTTATCATAGCTATTGCTACTCAGTAAAATTGCTATATCAGTGGTCATACTTCCTAAAGGTTTAAAGGATGGGAACAGACTATGCTAAGACATCTTCTTGTAATTCTATGGCAAAAATGACTAGAAGACATCTAGTTACATTGCTTTATTAGAACTATCTAAAAATAAAGGATTTTTCATGCTACTGACTGTGGTTGTGTATTTTCAGTGCTTTTCAAAATGTACTAATATTTATGTGCATCATACATATGGATGTAATATAACAAACTATTACCCTTAAAGTTCTTCAAAATGCTCCCAAATCACATTCTGTTTTTATTAATCTACTTTCCCAACTATCCAAATTAAAGTCAAGGGCATTATTCAATGAGATTATATTTCTGTACAGATGCGATATGTTCCGGCTTTTGTCGCCAAATTTGGCAGCTTTTTCGAGCGTTTTGTCAGGCGATGAATATTTTAACAAACCACAAAAGTAATGCCGATTTGAAACTCTTTGTTATAAGAAGTCATCCATGTAATTTTCCTAAATGATCAAATGAACATTTCTCTATTGTCGGTATAAAGCATGTACATCAGTGTTTCAACTTTAAAATGAAAATGAAGGATTTTTAAAAAGTATCTGCCTGGCCTTCCTCTTCCATGGCATGTCTGCAGTAAAGTTATGTTGCCAGTGAGCCCTGCCAACTAAAATATATAGACTGTATTCATGTGTATGATAATAAAGTACTTTTTACCAGTTATGTATATATGTATGTAATCCAGAAATTATACAACTGCTGAACACATTTTAAATTATAGCCCCTATTATTTTTACTTGTCCAGCCTACTGGGCAAAGAGAAGCCTAATCAGCTAGCAGTAATAAAGATGCAGTCAATCCACATTGAAGACAATGTCACACAAGTCCAAGTCTAATTGAAATTTTATTGAAGGGGTGCTAGAAAAAAAAACATCTTTACTAGTCAGCAGCTGACAAGGGAAAAAACAAAAATCACTTTGCTCGAACAAAAGTGTACCGAAGAGCGAAGACAGATAGAATTTTCCCAAAGGACGAGAAACTTAGTGAATTTAACTGTCAAGATCAGGAGAAAAGATTAGCCATTTGCCGGCAACAACTGGAAAGCATGTTGAATAGACAGAAAATTTATATCTATTGGACAGAAAGCTTTGGGAAATGTAATGAAAGAATTTTAAGTCGAGTACACTCCTTTGATTAAGGCATTATCAGGTTGGGAAAAATAATTTAAGGAATTAGAATGGGAGGTTCTTAAGAAAATATTAAAGTGAAATAATTTTGATATATTACATATATATATAAGTTATGCAAAAAAGACTGCTTAAAACTTGATTCAAATAATTCATCAAGTACACCTCAATCCATCATTGATTACCTTTTCCAAACTCTTAACATATTTCAGACATAATTACTAAATTTTCAGGTAGTAGATTATCTTAAAATCTAATAACCTTTAAATGATGTTATATGCTATGAATAATAAGAGCAGTTTAAATAATTTAATGATACTATTTAAAGTTCTGTGTACCCATCTTCAAAAATAAAAATTTTGCTTATTTCAGCTTTTTATATTTGCTATTACACATTAAAAATAGCAAATTCATTACCTAAATATATTAATGAGAATGCTATCTTTTTAGAATCTCAGACAAATTAAATGAAGGATCTTCCTGTGATGAATATGCTGAAATTCTTGAGAAAAATCGGACTCCATATGTTATTACTAAAGTGAGTACTAAGCAGAAGAAACAAAATCATTATTATAACACTGATTTCTGTCTGTTTTAAACAACTGAAAAGACTAAACCTTTGTTTTAATTAGACTGCACATATCTCATTCTGGTACATTTCATACTGTCCAACTTGCAGAATTTTATGTTAAATGGCCAATTATGAAAATGTGACCCTAAAGTCTCCAGTGTAGTCCTGGAGCCCTAAAGAATTTAAACACCTGATTTAAATCAAGTAATCCATATGTAATGACTTTTGTTGTTTTATATGGCAATTTATTAGAATTTAAATTATTTACATCATGCTAGTTGCCAAAGAACTATACAGTGTTTGACAATATTAAAACACTAAAGACTTTAAAAGAATTAAAATCGGACAATAACAATACATTAAAACATACATTAACTTGTTACAATGTCACTTTTTGTTATACAGATATTTAATTCTAAATAGAAAGTCTTCATGATTAGCTTGACTTAATAATAGTCTGAAATATGAAATTTCAACATACTATGGCTAGTTGTTTATGCGAGATATGTATGTGTGTATAGACATCATGATAACTAGTTCAAGTCATAACTAGTCATAACTAGTTCAAGAATAATGAATGATCAAAGTAAATATTTAAAGCATCAAAATTAAAGTTTCCTTGTAAGTGTAAACAGGCATAATACTGGCACTAACAAAAACTGAGTCAAGCATGGTCAAAATAAGTATTTTCATTAAAATCCTGAACATTTAAATTTATTTTCATCATTCTTCCTTTACTTTATACAACGAATTTTAAAAAAAAAGGTAATTCAATAGAACTAGCGATAATTAAATGTTTAGCAAAAAGTTATTAGTGCTTTTAACCCTTTAGCAGACAGTGGTTTTGCAGCGAAACCTCCTGTTAAACATTTTTGTTCTCTAATTTTTGGAGAAATATGAACTTTTTCGATTTTTTTTGTTTATGATATATAAAACTTACAATAAAAGACAGTACTACATTTAATTTCTTTTTCTTTTAAAATATATGTATTTATACTTGCTGTACCCGGAAAGTTAGTAATGCAAATGTTTTCACTTATGACCCTAAACAAAAATATCTGTTCAAACAGCACTTATAAATAGTTAAACTATTTATTTATTTTACTTTTTTAAGAACACTTATTTATTGTTCTTCCAATATAATTAAAATTTTAAGAAGTATTATGTTCACACTGTACAAGGGGATGGGTTTGTCAGTAAACCCCCCTCAATTCCTCCTATGGTATCCTCTAAAGCAAACCCCTCTAAGGATTGTAAAGAAAAACTTTAATACATTTTGCATTTATAAGGTTCATAGATAATATTTATAAACTCATTTCATTAAATTCCATAGAATTCATATAGGTGACCTCTAAAGGGTTAAGTCATGTGATCTCTATCCATCTAGTGCATCATAATTAAATGAAGGATCAAAAGCACCTATTTATACTGTAGAGATCAAGGTCAGAACAGATGAGTAAATAAATACTGTTTATTCATATTGTCTGCTTTACAAATAGGGCATAGGCCATTAGTCAGTATGAGCTATCAGTTCTACTGAAATGTTCAGCTAAGTAGTCGTGTCCTGTTCTTGGTCTGAAATTAGTTACAGCTTTTTTACGTCGCCTGTGACTGAACTCATTCCAATCACCTCTAATTTTCTCAAGTAGTTTATCCTTACATTTAATTGATAGTTCTGTGCTGTAATTTACTACAATATTTTCTTGTGTACTTCTCCTAAAGAAAAGGAGGATTCATGTAACCACAATGGTGATTTTTTTTCTTTATATAAATTTGTTAAAATGCAAGAAAGGCAAAAAAAAATTGCTTTAAATTTAAATTCAGGTTTTAGTCTTATTTATTATAAAAAAAATAGTAAAGCTTTAGGAGTTATAACAATTTAACTCTCAAAATAATTTAACCTTACTAATCACAGTTTGTAATTTTATTAAAGGTATCCTCCATATCTCTAGTCAAGAAATTAGCAGAATCATCTTCTCACCCTGAAGAAGTTATTCAAAAATATGATGAATTAAAGCTTAAACAGTAAGTTTAGTTTTTTATTTTATCTTTATTGAAAGATAGTTGTTTGGGTTGTTATCCATTTATAATTCTTATTAAATATAAATGTATTGTTGTCTATAGATGTAGTATCTTTTCCTGGAGATTAGTATTTTAACTTATTGATGATAGTTTCATGCATAATGTTTTGCTCTAAAAGAGTATAATTTTATATTCAAATTTTGTCAGTTTTAACCATTTTATGAATGTGCATATATTTCGATGCAGTAAACACTTTGTTCTTAGGATATTGATGCATTTATCATGTAACCTGTATTAAATAAGTATTATTATTTATGATTATTACAAAAACCTGCATACCATAATTTGTATTTTAGCTGGAGATCATAGAAAGTCAAAATTTAGTCATAATATGCTGTGAATAAATATTTTTAACGATAAATAAAATATTCCTTTTATAATCAAGAGAATTCCTGATTGTTCTTTTTTTACTTTCAGGATTCGAGAAGTTGACCCTCTTGTTTATCTGTTATCACAGATTCAGTATGATGACAAGGTAAAATCTCTATCTGCTTATTGAATAAACAGTTTTCCTGTATTTTTAATTTAATAAGTATTTTTATAACTGTTCACAAGATATCTGCTATCGCGGACAATCCCAGAAATTTTAAAAAAAAGGGGGGGGAATAATTTTTTAATTAAAAACTTTTATCTCTATAATGGGAAATAGAAAATATACTTCTAACTGACACAAGAAAAAAACTAAAAAAGATATTTTTTTTTCTTCCTTTATAATGCCACATCTTATCAGATACAACAGTTCTTGTTGGAAAGTTCATACATTCTTCCCAAATGCCCGAGTCAGAAGTTTGATTTACCGAAAACCACTCCTTTCTTCTGTCTTATTCTAAAATCTCTAAATTACAGAATATTTCTTATAATTTGAGTATTGTACGTAAGATACTGTCCTACCATTCAATTTTATTTGTGAAAAAAAAATTGGTTTCATATTTCTCCCAGTTGCATCCAATATATGGATATAATCACTGAAACCATGCTTCTGTGCTTTAATTTATAGATGTATATTTATAAGCAAATCTGTGTAGGCAATAAAAAAAATGTTTAGCATATTTAATTATATTTTGTTGTATGACACTTTATTAGCTGTTATATAACAAATTTATTTTAAATTAATACATCCATATCTTTTCTGTGAGATGAATAGATATTTAATCATAAAGAATTATAAAAGGAACATACCATTTTTAATGTTCATTCTTATTTATTATTTATTTTTATCAATTTTAACCCTTTCGGGAAGGGAAGCGCAAATGCATGCTTTTCTCTGAGGCCGGCAGTCACTTTCGAGAGTGAGTATCCTGGGCCGGAGGGTTTTTTGCTATTAAGCCTAAATTCATGAAATTAATGAAGAAGCAATGCATTATTTAATAATGCTGCTTAAAGTATTTAAATGGAATGGGATTTATATATGTTTGTAGATACTTTATTTACTTAAGCTATTTTTTATTTAATTATATATTTTACACTTTACTTTTTTTTCATTTTTTACTTAGTATTTAATGACTTTTAACATTGCAGAACTGAATACTATGTTATTTAAACTTTTTTTGTATGAAAAATTTTAAAAACTGGGATCTACAAACAATCCTATGTTACAGTCCTTGCACTCGTAGTAACTCATTTGCCATTTTGGGGGATTTTTCCGGATTGTGAAAAAACGAAGCATTGTCATCATCTTTGTCAGAAATGTCCTCCTCATCATTAGAATCACTAGATCCATTATGAACATAAAGAACAATCAGAATATATTATAGTGTCACTATTACTAATATCCTAATCTGTTTCAGAATCAAAATCTGAAATATTTCGCGCCATTTCAGCTATTTCAACATGGTTCAGCCGGGTGCTTAAAATCCTTAAAAAGTGCTTATTTTGTAGGAATAATGATTTCAAAGAAAAAGCAGAAAATATTAAATTAATTAGACATTTAGAAAATTTTGGCTGTGTCGGGGATAGAACCGTCAACTTGAGAAGTACGATGATGAAATGGGCAGACTCTCTACCGAACGTGCTAGGCCTACACATTGTGAAGGAACTAATTAGAGTATATGAGGGTCGAGTAAATGCAGTACAGTTTAAATATTACGCTCCGTCCTCTTATTCTATACTAAATTCATATCAAAAATGAATTTAGTATAGAATAAGACTTGAAATAATAGCATTAAACGCTCGAAAAGGGGGGATGGGTGGATTTTGAACTCGCTTTCAATTTAGCTAATCCTAACTCAAAAAAATCCAATGTGGATGCCTGTATCCATTCCAGGTAAACCGCTTCAAAAATTCGCGGATAGACAACTTACGCTATCATTATATAGGGGATAAAGAATTATAAAATGAACATACCAGTTTTAATGTTCATTCTTATTTATTATTTATTTTATCAATTTTAAATGATTTGAAAATGAATTAAAATATCAAATAAAAATATCATTTTACTGACACATTCATACTTCCTAACTATTCATTTTGAACTGTGATTAATAATACTGTTTCAGTTTTACTTTCATTTTTTTTTTCCCACAGGTTAAAAACTTTCTTAAAAGAGAAGCTTCTAACAGAGTTAGTGAGAGTACAAATATGATTGAAAAAGCAAACTTAAAATTAAATGGTCAACTGACTGAAAAGGAAGTCCAAGCTGTAAGTTATTTACTTGAAAAATAGTTTACACTAATAATTTTGACATCCCTATTAAAACTTTTCTTTTCTTCTTAGATTCATCGGCAAGTGTTATCCACATTAACAGCGGGAAAAAAAGAAAATTCTGACAAAAGAAATGGTTTTTATTTTAATATTTTTACATATATATAATTTAGTTCATAATTTTATAGTTTAAGCATATTCATATTTTAAAACTTATGTTTTTCTTTGGGAAATGTTTTTTGGTGTATGTTTCACATCTTATATGAAATAAAATTGTTACATTTAGATCCTGATAGAGAGTGAAAGTAACAAAAGTTAAAAAATCTTAGGTGCCACCAAAAATTCTTAAGGTTCCAGCTTGAAGAATCATTTCTTTGACTTTTTAAACTGAATTAAGGAAAAATTTTAAGAAAATACCACTTTTAAATTCTAACTGCAAAAATAAAATACTAAAAAATTATGAAATTAAACACTAAAGCAGTAGACAAATTAATATTCTTTCTTTTATTTTGAACCTAAAATTATACACATGTATGTTTACTACAGTACCTTTGAGATTTAGCTTTAAAATACCACTTGTGAATTGATAAGTGATATGCATTGGTATCACACTGTTAAAAATAAATATATGTGCTTGAAACTAATTTTACTAAAAAAACGTAATAAGTAAAATAGCAGTGAAAAGGTTAAATGCCAGTTGGTTTCGCTGATCGTCGGTACCAGAGTTCGTGGGTTCGAATCCCACTATGACATGGATGTTTGTAGCCATTCGGAATCGGCTTTAAGCAGTAGGTCCCAGTCTCATTAGCCCTCGTGTGCAAAACAGTAGACCATAGCACTCCAAACCAAACCAATGCCAGTTGGTTTTTTGGGATTCGTCAGACTTTGCTAATGTTTATAATCTTAAACATCTTTTTGTAATTGTAACTCACTGCAAAACTTGGAAATTAGCTTAGAAATTTCAAATCAAACTTGTTGATTTTTCTTTCTTTTTTTATTAATTTCAAATGCTGCTGCCATGTTTTAATTTTAATTTAAATTTAAATAATCAAACTCATTTTAAGTAAAAATCTATCATGCCCATCAGATATGGATGAATCTTTAGGTTCAAACAGTTTAATATGTTCTTTCATTTAACATATGGTAATTTTGATATTTGTCATAAAAGTAGTTAAAGGGGTTTATTGAATTTTAATAAATCATATGTTATTTAAAACAAGGTTCCCTGCAACTTGGAAAGTCAGGAAAAATTATAGAATATTTATCAAAATTCAGGAAAAGCCCAAAATAAAATAATTTAGGTCAAATTTGAGAATTATTTCCATCTGAAAATGAACTAAATTCCTTTGGGTGGGGGAGCACCATAAAGCTAAATATTTAAACCTTTTAAGATTATTTGCTAAAAAATAAAGGTTTAATATATGTAAAAGTTTAAGCATAATTATTTACTTTTATTTGTATTTCATGGAAAAAAATTTGACAAATAATTTTTGCAATGTATGATGTTTCATAATTTTTTCTTTTTAGTTTTCATAACAGTTTGTGCTACAATTTACTAGATTTATTTTTTCTAAACTGCTTGCTATAAGTTTATTTTGTGGTAATTTTATAAAAATCAATCTGTGTAGAATACGACTTAATACTTTTATATTTATAACTTTGCTAATGCTGATAATGACTAATGCCACTTTAAAATTTAATTACTTCTGAGCTAATATTTCATTTTAATTCTGTCAAGGAATTTTGTGAATTTGGGTTAGGGAAAGTCGGGAAATTTTTCAGACAAGTTTTCATAGAAACCCTATAAAAGTACTTTCAGTTATACAGTATTTACAAATGCTAAAACAAAGGTCATTCAATAATGTCCAGAAAATCTTATATAAGTACCATTAATTTATACCAATAAACAAAATTTTTACTGTGCATATATATATATATATATATATATATATATATATATATATATATATATATATTCTATCCACTACTTAATACCAAATACTATTTATTGCTGAGTAATACAATATATATGTCTGTATGCATAAAGCATTATTTTAAAATACCAAAGAAATTTTAATTTTTGTAATTCTAACAGAATGTGTATATTTTTTAACTTAATATAATAATTTGCTGTTATCCTGGGATTTTAAATGCCTTTTATGCATTCAAAAGTCAGATTTATTATCTTTTGTCCCCCAATAATCATTTTCGCTCTTTAAATTAATTTTTAAAAATGTTTGCTCTTCGATCTCTACTCCCAGAGTATCATCAAAAGATATAAAGACACTTTAAAAAAGTGGTAGATCTTTTAAAATGAACCATATTTAAATTGAAATATTTGTAGTTCAATGATCAATAGCATTTAAATTTAAATATTTACTGCCCAATCTATTCACTATTTTAATTTACTTATCTAAGAAGAAAACTTTTTAAAAATAATAATTTAGATGTGTACTTTTTGAAATTGTAATAATAAAAATATATAATAAAGGTATCATTCTTAACTTTTTCTTTTTAAAATAGTTCCTCAAGGAATTTATGCATTACCTAACTGGGTTAGAGACCGGCCAAATTTAAGCTGGGACTTTAGTTCCGAGAATAGATTAGATTTTAGACATGTAAGTATTCATTTTTCTCTTATTATAGTTTGTCATTCTAGTCATTTTATCCAAAATTGATTTTAACAGGATTTTCATTTACTAAATTTATTATTCTTCATGTATTAAATTTCCTCTGTTCATATTTGTTTGTTTCAACAAAATGAAATATTTAATTTATATGTGGCAAATCTATGGAACATATGTAGTATAGGTCTTTGACCAATATATCACTTAATGTGCATAATGTTGTGAAAAAATACGAAATTTAAAAAATTTCAGAAAATGAGATATATATATATAGATAGATAGATATGCTGAATTTTTAAAAGATCAAAGGATTAACATAAAAAATAGTCACAAACATTGAAAGGTTTGCAAGAGCATTGCAAAAATCATGCCAAGAGAAACTATACTACATCTGTACCAAATTTTTATTTAGGTATAACAACTGTAATTGAAATTTTAGTAATGCTTTTTTATTTTCTTACTTAGAGTGGCCCTATTGGAAAATTACCACCAAATGTTCAAGAAAGTCGTCTTATTGATGATATTCTTTTCTGTCTTGTGGTAAATATATATCACGTTAGACTTGTTTTAAAGATATATCTACATTTAAAGTTGAAACTGGGTAGTTTATAATTTAATCAACTTCAATGCACTCTCTCCCTTCTATTTTTATTTATTTATATTTTTAAGTCTAAATTGCATACTTTTTGTCAAACATTTTTACTATGTTTGTCTTCTTGACAATTTACTATTATTTTTTTTTTAATAAAGAAAATATTCATACTTTCATTTTAAAAAAAAAAAATTTCATTCCACATTACAGTTCTCAGCTTTTCACAGTTTATTACTTTAATTCCAAGATGTAAAGATTGTCTTCTAGGGCTAAACTTGCTTGGTTCTGATTCTTCAGAAATTGAAGTGAATCTAAAAGTTAGGCATCAAATAAAGGGAATCAAAATCACTTTTTCTATGTTCATAGTATGATCAAATCTAATTGAATGTGGGATTGGGAAAGAGATACGAATTTCCCTAAATGCCACTACCTTAATTCCACTACTTTTAAATACTAATATTTAGTTATCTAATTAGAAGAAAACTTTCATACTTTGTTGTTGAATTTACATGGTCTAAATCAATGGCATACCCAGAAATTCATTTTAGAGGATGCATATCCTGATAGCCATGATAGAAAAAATTTCTTTAGTTTAGAATTACAGGTTAATAAAAACTAAAGAAATAGGCTTTATCAATCTTATTTCTCCTATTTAAAACTGTCCAAAGATCAATATAAGTTTTTATAAAACTATAAAAATTATTAAATAAAGGTAATTTAAGAAAATAATAAACATCAATGAAAAATTTATTAAATTATTTAGTGATTAAAAAAACTGTCATAGTTTAAAACAGTTAAAAAGATACAAGTATAATGAAATGAAAATTTTAATAGTATTAGTTTTAACAATTATACTTATTCTCTAATTTTGTTTGTGAAAAATATTTAAGACTTCTTCACTTGCAGATTTTTTTATGATTATTTTATGTTCATTTAAACATATTTTAGCATTTTACATGAATTGTTACTTTTTAATATTTATTGGGGGATAAAGTTGTTTCACTTTACCTTTTCATGGTAAGTATAAGGTAAAATTTTACCTTATACTTGGCTTTTTTATTCAGTTTTCTATAATTTCAACAAGCTGCTACATAGGAAAAATAATGTGAAGAAGGAAACATTATATGTACATTTGTATAGAATGTTTAGCACATAGTAATGTAGTTTAATAAAACTTGAAGAATTTAGTATAAACATATATCACCTATTCATTGATATTTTAAAATAGCTTATGATATCATTGATAGAGAAAAGCTGTTTCAAGCAATGCAAGAGTTGGAAATACCTAAAAAAACTAGTAAACCTGATAAAGATGTCTCTAAATAGAGTTAAATGCAAATTAAAGTTGAGAACTGAGTTATCAGATGAGTTTTATACCGAAAAAAGACTGAAACAAGGCAGTTCTCTGGTGTGTGTTTTTTTATATTGCACTTGAAAATGTAATAAGAGATTGGCATACAAACTCAAAAAACCATCTTTATAAAGTCAGTGCAATCGCTAACTTATAGAGATGACAGTGGGAAGATCAAGGGCAGCAATCATGGAAGCATTTTGTACACTGGAATCGGCAGCCAAAAAGATTGGTATGGCCATTAATGAAAAAATGAAAGAAAAAAAAAATTCATGGCACTTACAGACATTGTGTCATATTGTATTCTGTTGGTAGTAAATGATTACATTTTTGAGAATGTTCAGGAATTCAAATATCTGGGTACAATTATAAATAACAATAATGACATAGCAATCAAAATCAAAAATCGAATTAATATGGTCAATAGATGTTTTTTGGACTTCACAATCAATTTAAATCTAAATACATAAGCTCAAAAACTAAGATACAACTTTACAAAACTTTAATAAGTACCCATTATCCTATACAGAATAGATTCCTGGACATTGAAAAAATTGGATGAAGAAAAGTTACTGGCCTATAAGAGAAAATCTTAAAGAGAATTTTTGGAGCAGTTAAGGAGAATGGAATCTGGAGAATAAGATGTAACTTTGAACTTCATCAAAAATTTAGAGAACCTAATATAGTTAAAGTGATTACAGTATTGCAGTTAAGATGGCTTGGACATGTATACAGATACAATGAGGAAAACCCAGTCAAGAAAATAACTTTCATAAAGCCTGTGGGAAAGAGAAGTGGCAATCTGCATATCAATAATGTAGAGCAGTGGCTAAGAAATATTGGAGTCAACAGATGGAAAACTATAGCTACAGATAGATCAAGATGGAGGAAACTGACTGAGATGGCCTTGACTAGCTGTAGTGCTTTAAAAAAAAAGTAGAATGCAGTTTAATATTAATAGTATATGAAAGACTTTTTTACTATATTTTGTTATGCTGAACATTTGAGACCTCCAGGGCTTCTTATTTATATATTTTTTTATTATATATATATATATATATATATATATATATATATATATATATATATATATATATATATATTATTAGCTTAAGTACCTATTACTTTGAAAATTTACAGATTGTATTTGATGAATTTTTAAAACAACAATTTTTCATTCTATATTACTTTTAATGCCAAAAAAAGTATTAAATATTCTAGAGAATAACTTTCAAATAACATTTTGTAAAATGCTGATTAATCAAAATAATTATTAATATTTAAGGGCTTAGTTATTTATACCTTAAATGCTAGATAGAGATATATTCAGATAAAACAATATTTCCAGAAGTTTTTTTTTTTTTTAATGGTGTTTTTGTTTTTTAGGGTATTGAAGGAGATTACATCCATACTGAAAAGCTGGCAAATCTTGAGAGCAAGAGGAACTTTCATTTGGATGAAAGTGCTAGTATGCAATTTTACTCTATTGTTTTTAAATCTGCATTTGCATCATTAAACCCTTTTTCAGTCTAATCACATTTTCTTTTTACTTTATTCATTATATGAACATAAGAAAATCAGATTCTTTAGTTATTCAGTTTTAATTCATTTTAATTTCATTAAATTTAACAAACCTCAAAAATTAAGTAGTGGGAAAGTATTCCATTGTAAGAGTAAAACATCATAACTGAGTGAAAATTTATTCCTGTATCCTGTATAAAGTTTAATTTTATTTTAAAAACTACATTGTAATTTTTTTAACTTTATTCTGTGTAATAATGTTTAGCTAAAAGTAGACATAATAATGTTATTAGTGACGAGGTAGATAAAACTCTAATTTCTGTTTAGATTGGCTAAATTGATAAGATATCTTTTGTATGAGAATTTGTAGATTCAAACCCTGCAGCTGGTAGGAATATTTATAGCCATGGGAAATCAACTTAAAGCAGCAGATCCTGGTCTCATTAACCCTTTATAGCAAATGAAGTAAACCCTAGAGATTCAAATCAAACTGAAGTTTAGAATGTATTACTTAACACTATGAATTCAATAACAGTCGAATGGTTCATTAACAGTTTTCCTGCTCCTTTGATAATTAACATGAGGCCTTCTTAGTAGCATAGATGATGGATTACCCATCGTAAGAACAAAACATGCAGATGGAGGTACAAAAGTTGTAATCAGTGGAAATATTTTTGGCACAAAAGGGGGAAATTTTTAAATTTTTCAGCTATCGAGTTTTTAAAAAAAATGTAACTTTCATCTTTTTTTCCTCCTATTGCTTTATAGATATGAATTATAAATTAAAGAGTGTTGTTTACAAATTTAATCTGTTTCATACAGATTGTAGGTATGAGTATCAGTATTGGGATAGAGGTAAGAATTCCATAATTTCTTCCAAAAAATCTTTTTTGTCTTTTTCTATTTTGCAATTTGTGTATAATTTGTATATTAATGTTAACAAAGTAAACAATAAGAGATTTTTGCAGAATTATATTTTTACTCATTTGTACATTTTTAAGCTCTAAGAATTTAGTATATAATACAGCATAACAATTACTGAGGAACAGACATTAAGATAAATATTCACTTGGAATAATTAAAGAAATGAAACTAAGCCCATATTTTATTCATAATGCTGAGTAGCTCACTGGGGAGAGTCATAGACAAGCCAAAAAGCTCTAGCATGACTGATTTAGTGTGTACATGAAAAGCTTTTGAAGCTTCACAAGAATGTTCTGAGATGAGGCTGTTGGCCTTCTTATTGATCATTGGGCCCTCAGGCATCTTAACATTAAGGGGATCAGTCCTGATCCCTCTTATAATGGCTTCTGTCTTGAGAAAAAGACTGCTTACCCTATTTTGTGTGATTATAAGCTTTTCTCTACTCATGATTTGAGCACACCTTGGTTGCCATTTTATTGAGACTTGGAAGTTGCAAGATATTTCTGTCTTCTAATGCTGAGCTTTGCATCAGCAATTGGCCTCCTTGCTTAGGCTCTCTTGAGAATGTGTTTTCTTGGGTTTAGGGACAAAAGACTTCTGGTCTCAGGGCCCATCTGAGGAAATTCCCTAAAATAGGTGAACCTGGAGGTGATTTTTATTCTTGCACACATTCATTTATACTGCACTTGAAAGGATGAGCATAATCAAAAATAATCTCTCTTTAATACCACTGTAATGTTCTTCAAAGATGTGAAGTGGTATTATTCTGCCATTGTGTAATAATAGCTGGCCATACTGATGATGATCATGAACATTTTAGGTGTTAATGTCTTCCCTTTCTTTCTCCACACTAACTAGTAGTCAGAATCACATAGTGGAGTAAGATTTATCAAAGAACATCACTCTGGACCTTTGTTACTGCAGATCTGAACCTGTATTTTCATTATACCAATGCAATTTTTCTCAATGGTGACACGATTTAAATGGGATGCATTGAACAGGTTCTTACAGTATCCTTTGTGTCATTAGGATACATATTGATTCTCTTGATACATGATTTTTTTTCCTAGGACCACAGGTATGCTTTTGCATAGCATTTCACCATTCTGCATCCATTCTTAATTGTGAGGTGGCATTTTTTGACATTCCCATTACTGTTGCCATACTAGTGACACTAATCTTCAGACCATCCGATTGGTTGTTTATGATTGTAAACATTCAAATAATGACTTAGATAATTTGCATCTAACTATTGCCATACCACATGGAATTTTACAGAAATAAATTCAACTACTTAAGGCACTATTTTCATCAAACATCTAACTGGATAAACTTTTGAAGAGCCTTCATATGCTGCCTCTTAATCAAATACCAGGTCGTGTGCCACCTGGTCCTCTACATTGATTTTATTATAATTGGTCAGCTCTCAATGCAATGTTAGTCAAACCAGTTGTTCCTTAGTCAAGCAATGTATTTTAATTTGTATGTATCACTTCTAGTATAATTTTAAGTGAAATATGCATATTTCCTTTAAATTAGGACTTTCAAAATGCATCAATACACATTTTTCTCACTTATATTAAAATTTCTCTACTCATTATTGTGTAATTATATATCATAATTTCAAACTTTTAAATTATAGTTCTAATTTTTAATAGTTCAATTTTTTGTTTAGGAAGTATTTAGTAGCATTGAAAAAAGCTATTAAAGTGTTCACTGATTTTTTTTGTTTTCAACTATTGAAATTACTTATTCCCTACCCTCTCTGTGATTTTCACTCACTCTTCATCTCTCTCTGTGCATCATTTCATAGATTTGTTATGCATGCTTTGACTTTTACCAAAATTGTATTATTTTTCTTACTAATTGGCTGCAAACAGTAGTGCATTTATTTCATCTTAGTTGATATAATTTTTGTGAGAGTAAGAATATAAATGTAGGTTAATTGTCATTTTGAACTATTGTTATTTAAGTCATTTTACTGACTGAAAATTTTTTTATAAAATAAATTTATTAATGAAATATTTCTTTATGAAAATTAGATATTGCCCTAAAGCAAGTTGTTCATAACATAGTACCTATGTTTTCTCATTACTCTACAATTATTCGTTTTGTTGAAGGTAAGAATTTTTTTTTTCTATATTGCTTTACTAGTATATAAAATATAATAAAATTTCTGGACAATTTATTAATAATTCCTTTTTAATTTGCTCTACTGAAATCATGCTTGTAACTATTTGTGCTTTTAGAATTTAAATATAATCCTTATGTTATGATTGATTTAATTTTTTTTAAACTTTCAAATATCAATGCATAATTATATAGGTCAGTGTTTTATTTGTCTGACTAATCTTTATTATATTTTATTATATAAGAACTTATTATCTTAAATATTCATTATGGAGGGACACAACACAACAATTAACACAAATGACCTCATTTTATATAAAGATTTACCATAAGTTTTCTCTAATGTAGTACTATAATGCATTTGGACCCACTTGTATCTCTATGTGATAGAACAAACCAATTAAAAAAGTAAATTTATGACTTTTAGGTAAAATGATTTGGTGTCTATGAGAAAATTCAAAATTTGTATTACCTACACAACCTCCAACTTGTAGTACACCATCCGAATGTAAAAAAGAATTGTCTCTCCTCGGAGTAATTTGCTGACCGTAATGTGACCAGAAACTGTTTCTGGAATTCTGCAGAGAAAACACAAACCGGAATAAAACAAATATACAAAAGTTTCACATAATTATTGATTATATCCAAAAAATCACCAAGATATGTTCCATCAGTAATGTTCAGCATGCAGTTAGTCACTCGGATCTTTCAGTTCTCTTGTCCTCTACACTAACAGATTGAAAAATGCCTTTGTGTGGATACTCATTCTTGGACAAGAAGCTCTGTCCTGTCCATCAAAAGTCGCATTGAAGAAGTTTTTCAAGGTCCAAATCTCAGGAGATAAGGTTGGCGGGATTCATTTTGCTTGGTACATGTCCCCACTGTTTCACATATGTTAATTCTTAGATTTGGGACACTCTGTTAGAAACAAAAGTCTTTAATTGATAGGAATCCTTTACAGCCAAGAAAACACTATCGTTGAGTCACTCTAATAAAAAATGTTGCTCACCTCAATTTTTAAAGCACTAATAACTCGTTTCATTAGCTTTGCCAACAGGATTGCAGCACACAACTCTAATTTAAGCACATTCAGCTTCTTTATTGGAGCAACCCTAGAATTGCTAGTTGTCAATTTGATTAGCTTCTCAGCAGATTCTGATCATGACTTTCAATAAATGACTGCTCTAAACACAGTTTCTGACTCATCAGAGAAACCATGAAGCTCAATTGATGATTTTCTAGGCACCAAAATACATTTGTCAATATTAATTATGCTTATTGCATGCAAAGAGTCTGAAAAATGAGTCCAAGCTTCCACCTCTTTCTGCAGAAGTTTCTCACCCAGTCAATTTTTAATAGTTTTTTATTAAACATAAACACAATTTACACAACTCAATACACTATAAAAACTTCCTTAAATCAAAACCAAAAGTAGTTAAGACATGCCACTAAGCAACTGAAATTTCATAGTTCAAAATAACAAAATCAAAAGTAAAACACAACAGAAAAAGCCATAAATTCCCACCAAACCAAAATACTCACCACAATCACAAAATCCAATTCAAAACCTTAGCCACAAACTCAAAAACACAATCCCTCAAGGAACTCACAGCTACACCCAATGAAGGACAAATCATCCAGCACATGAAACACACCACAAATCCATAAGTTTCTAATTCACTCTGGTCTCCAGGACCAAAACATGGAGTGACACAACACAACAATTAACACAAATGACCACATTTTAATTAAAGACGGACCATAAGTTTTGGTTGTGAATGGTTTGCAAAAAGAAACAACAAAAACTCATGTCTACTTTACATTTATGCAACACACACTCTCAGTAGCTTGAGAAACACTGAAAAACATTATAGATTCAAACTGCCCTCTCCCCTCAAAGGGATAGGGGAAGTAATGCCTTTACGAACTCCAACCAGAAATAAAAATCAAACTGTCAAAACAAGGTTGAAACAGACACTGGAAGGAGGAAAGAGCCAAAACATTATATACGAGGAATTAATCTTCTTGAATTAATTTTATCACCTTATTAAAGATCATTCAATATTCTTATTAGCAAAGTGTTATAGTAACAGAGTTGGATAAAAGATGGTGAATTTCTTTCAACTCCTGAATATGAGTTTAAAACAAAACTTCAAAATTAATTTGTATCTTTATTTTTAATTTGTTTAGTATCTTAATTTTTTAACTGAAACAAAAAAAATTGGTGTCATAGATAATTTTAGCTATAATTGATCTGTCTGTTTATGTTTAACTTTCCAAAAAACTTTTCTCCCGTAACTTATGTTTTAAAGTAGTAGTTCTCAACTTCCATTCTATAGATTTTGGTGTTCCTTGAATCTCATCAAAGTGTTTTGTAAAAAATTGTGATAAATTACTTGTATAATATATGTTACTAATGCATAAAAAAAACTGAGATACCTTAAATAATGTAAATCTATTAACAAAGATGGTGATTGGCTATTTTCCTATCAGTACCAAAAGTCATCTGTTACGAAATGGTTGAGAATTACTACTTTATAGGATTGTGTTATTTTTCTAAGCATTAAAATACTTTTTTAGAAAATATTCATTATGAGCGAGGTCTAGTCAATCATGCTTTGTCTGCTGCCATGAGAACATTCCTCAAAGATTATTTTGTTTTGGTATCTCAACTTGAAAATCAACATTTGCAACATAATTTAACTCTACAAAAGTTGTGGTTCTATATTCAATCAGCCATGAGTACTATGGAGACTATTGCTGGCATAGCATCAAAGTTAATAAAGGTAAAAAAAGGGTTTTTTATTTTCTTAAATGTTATTTAAAGGCATGAATGTATATTGCTTAAAAGACCAGTTTTTGTTTTCCTTAAATACTGTTATTAGATGGTTTTTGTTATATATCATTGTTTTTAATCTTAATTTATTTTTAGCTTGAATTAAATATTTTAAAAATTTTAGTCTAGATAATTAGGGAAATTTAGAAAAGAATTACCAATACTCGTCTCGTATTTTTAAAATATTATTTTGTAATTAAACTTTAGGAATAAGGTTTAAAGGAGAGAGTATGTAGTTGTTCAGGCTGATTTTATAAAGTAGTAATAAATTATTTGAGAAAATTCAAAACTTTGAATTTTATTTTGTATTTTTATTATTTATCTCTGTGTGAAAATACTGAGATTCCTAAAAGTTGAACTTTTATTTTTATTATTGTTATAATTATTATTATAAAATTTCTTAAGCCAATTGGTTACCTCAACA
Organism: Pardosa pseudoannulata; assembly: GCA_032207245.1. Taxonomy (NCBI): domain Eukaryota; kingdom Metazoa; phylum Arthropoda; class Arachnida; order Araneae; family Lycosidae; genus Pardosa; species Pardosa pseudoannulata. Next base: position 47,036,770 of record CM063501.1, read on the forward strand.
AAAGGGAGGAATTTTGAACTATGCTAAGAGTACAAGGGAGAAATAAGATAATTTGAAAAAGTTTTAACTTCAATAAATTTTTGTCTAAATTGGATAGCCTGGTTGAAATTTAAGATTTTCTGAATTTGAAATCTTAAACATAGTTTCAATTTATTATTAAATAAATCAAAACTATGTTTCGGATTCAGTATTCAGGTTTTGAATATTAATTTTGGTTTTCTAATGCATATTTTGCAAGTTTTTTACAATTATAATATAAAAATAAATAAATGTACTTTTGCCTATTCTTATTGCCTAAGTAATTACTTGTGTGCTTAATAATATCTTAAAATTGTCTCAAAATTAAAAATTTTATTTTGTAATTTCTTTTAACATCACCTGAACATTTATTTTAAAATCTTCCAATCATATACTGATAGAAAATTATGTATAAATTTTGTAAGTATTTATCCTTACCTAGGGAAATTGTTTTGGAGGAAATGTTCTTACTGTACTTCATGAAAACACTGCTTCACTGACTGGGTATGTATATCATTTTTCAATACTTCCAGCATTAGTAATGTAAGTGCTTATTTGTAATTTAAATGTGTATGTCTGTATATGTAACAATTTTTTTTTTTCTACATCAAAGTTATTTTCTACTACAGTATCAAAGAAATTACCAAGTTCATGTAACTTAGATAGCATATATATTCCTGTGTATGTAATCTGAAAGACACTTTTGCAACCTTTACTGTTACATTTGAGTTGATGCTTTTTCTTTCTTAGAATGAATTTATACAAAAGCATAAATTCAATTTTTGAGAAATCAATATAAATTATTACACTCATTGTCTTAAACATGTTTTAGAAAATAATATAAAAATTAGAGGTTGTTAATAATATGCATCACTATATTTATTTATAAATTTTATTAAAAAATCATAAAAGTTAATTCATAAAAGCTTTTGTAAATTACAATGAGGCAGATAGCTAGAGTTTTATTCATCTTTTTCATTTATTTTTATAGCTATTTATTATATAATATTAATGTTGCTTTATTGTGGTTTTCCATTTGCAGTTCAAATTATATCACTATAACTGTAGGTTAAGAACCTCTATCCATGAATTGAAATATAGATAATTTATACAGTTTAAATGTGTTTGAATTGCACACAAAATCCAAGCTGTAATAGAGTTGATAATATGCAATTATTAAAAATTATGTAAACTTTCCTAGTCAAAAACTAGTCCCTTTCTAAAAAATTAATTTTCTGCTGAATTTCATTATTATAATTTTCTAACAAAGTATAATCAATAAGTGTTCATTTTAAATATGCTGCATAAATTATAACATTAAAAAATAATTGTACTATTTTTGTTTGCTTGCTATTAAGTTAAAAAGAAAAAAAATTGTAAAAGCTTCTTTACTGTATTTTCCAATAACATTTTCAAATCATCATAAATATGTTATTTAAAATGGGAATTGTTCATTAGATATGTTTATATTTTATTTTTTTCTTGTCTAGAATTCATAATTAATTGAAGGTAAAATTTTATATTGTCTTTTATATCATTTATCTTAGGTCTAGTAAATCACAAGAGATATGCCATGCATTGACTAGAGCAGTAGGTATTTCTTTATGTATCAATAATATTTTATTCATTAAAAATTTATGAAGTAATGAATAGTTTGCACCTCACTTTCTATTTTAATTAAATTTGTTTACAAAGAATATATAAATTGTTGTAAATTATTTATATTCAGTTATAAAATTAAGATTTTATATATTTTATTTTTCTCAATTAATTATCTTGTTTCTTATTTTAATATTCATTCTTTTTTCATACTTTTGCAATTCCTGATTTTTTTAACATATATATGTATATATATATATATATATATATATATATATATTTAAATATGCACATTATTTAATACTAAATTAGTGCTACTTCTTTTTATTCAAGTGCATAATCTTTTGCGATACTATAATATCTTGTTTCTATTTATACTTATCACTCATGTGTCATGTTTTTCAGCCATATTTCCTCCCTTTGTATATCATGTATTCTCTTAACAATTTTCTTTCTGCAAATATTTGACAATTTATTCCAAAGTGAATAACTTGTCACTTTGTCTAAAAGTATTATATTTATGAAAAGTATATTGGTATTCCACTAGATTAAAGGTTTAAAAAAAAATGAAAGAAATTGGAGGGATGTAGTACACAGGCTTGCAATTCCGTCACTTTTCTCACCTTTAGTCACTTTTTTTACAATTGATCACTTTTAGTCACTTTTTTAAGTAAACAGTCACTTTTTTCATGGTGTATCACAGCAAAAGTCTGTTGTTGAAAAAAGAAAATTTGAATTAATAACAAAATATTTTAATAAAAGACCATAAATGTGATGCTCTAATCGGCATCTCTTCCTTATTTTGAAATATTAGAAAAATGGATTTATAAGGGTGTTATTTCAGATTATTATTCTGAGGTAAGTATACTATTATTATCATTATTGTTATTACCTTCAACAGTTTCATACCAATTTTAAGCATATTTTATTTTTTAGTTCTTGGTAGAAGATAATGAACTCATTAAAAAAGAAGATTTGCCTGTAGAATACAGTGATGCGTATCCTTTTGAAAATTTACATTTTTAGTTACTAGAATAGTTATTTTAAATTCTACAAATTAAATTTCTGTGAATGTATATTTTGTACCATTTATAAATTCCTCAGGATTTCTTTAAAGTTATATAGAAATAAAATTGGGAACCTTTCACATTTCATGAAATCCCCATTGTAATTTGCAGAAAATTCAAAATGTAGAAGCTATTGCTGTTAGCTTTTTTAACCCATTAATGCATAAGTCATTTCTATCAAATATATATCAATAAATATCTTGAATTTAAGTTATTATGGACTTCAGAGAGTAAGACGAATATGAAATTTATACAACTTGGAACATTATAGCATATCCTTATTGGTGATTTGTGGTTACAAATGCTTAAAAATCTGGGGAATTGTTTGTCATTGTCATTTACTATCACTGAAAAAGAAACATTTTGAAAACATGCAAAAATTCTACAAACTATATTTTAGCTGTGTCCAAAAGTGTTTAGTGATATACATCACAGTTTATGTATCTTATATTTGTTTTCAAAATGTGTTGTACAATATTTTTGATTTTTTCAAATTATCATCTATGAAGTTTTGTTAATTATGATTTCAAGCCAATTTCCAACCAACAGGTTAAGAATTTCATGTGAAAGCTAGACCTGTTGCTATCCCCACCTTAGGAATTCAATTTTAGATTACACCCCTTAATAACAAACACCCCTTTCTAGAGCAATTATTAAAGAAATAAAATGTTTGATTTAGCCAAGCAATTATTTTCTGCTTTCATTTCAACAGCTAGAAAGAATATTCTCCTGTTTTGGATTTGTTCAGACAAATTTGTAATTAGTCAGGGAATGAAAAAGCTTATAAACTTGCACTATGTTAAAGTCTTCATAAAAATAATGAGAAATAAAATAGAATTTTGATTTTGATGAAATAAAATGTGATGTAAATTTTTATCACTTAAATAATAAAATTTTCTTGATACTTGAGACTGAATTATGTATGTTTTGTGATGGTTAATCTTAACTTTTTTTTTAATTGTGATTTTGTTGACAAATGAAAAAAGGCTTTAAAATATGTTATTAATACAAATATAAAATGGAAATTTATGTTAAATGAATTAAGTTTGTATTATGCATAGAAATTTTAATATCTTAAACTAAAACAGGTTGACTATTAAAAATACCAAACAAGGTATTTTCTGTCATGAAATATATCAAATTAAAGTATAAAAACCCTGTTAAAGATTTTGCACTTGATAAATTAATTTAATTTGCAATAACAAAAACTGATACAAATATAAAAGAAATCGTTGCAGAACAATTTTGCCTAGAAAATCTTCATTCAGATGTAACTAATTTTTTCTGTTTTTCTTTTATGTAAATAAATTAATAACAAAAGTAATTGACTTTTAAATTAATGCTCTTTCTTGGCCCTCAAAATATTTGTAGAAAATAAAGTGGCCTGTAGACTAAAAGAAGTTGAACAGCACTGTCATAGCAAATACCTGTGTAATGTAAATCCAAGATATCAGTTACTAAAATAGCAAATGATTCCTACTGAATAGCCCAACATTATATAAGTTTTACACTTTTACTCATATGATTACCACTTAGGAAAATATTATTTGTAAAGATTGTTTCTTTTTATTGGGTATAATGATGCTGATAAATATTCTGAGTTCAATTTTAATGTTGTTTAAAAATTATAGATTAACACTTGCTATTTTTTATATTTAATAACAAAAATCTTATTAAAACCTTAAGGTAAAAAGCTATCTTTCATTATAAACATTTAAAAGTTTGATTTATTTTTAGAAATCCTAAAAATGTTTAGAAGTTACATGAGTTGAAAAAAAATGTTTTGTAGCTATGTAATCTTAATTTGTGATTCATTTGATCTAATACTAAATTGTATCCTCAATCAAAGGATAATTCCTTAATTCCTAACTAGATATTGGGAAAAACGTTATACTGTAAGAAGAGAGCAAATTCCTATATTTTTAGAAAAAGCAGCAGACATGATTCTTCGAACTGGAAAGTACTTAAATGTGATACGACAATGTGGTAAGTGGTTAATTTCTTAATATTTGTGTATGAAATCTTCCTGATTGCCATTTAGTTATTTATAAATTTTGTTCATAGGTAAAATAAATTGCATATATTCTGCCTATGCCCTCTAATTTATTGGATTTATTTATTTATTTTTGTTACCAAACATTTTTTAACTGCACTATTTTAAAAATATTTAATCAATAAGTTATCTATATTTTTCTTCTAAATGTATTTTTTGTGTTACTTAATATATGATAATTTCTGGTTCTGTAATTAAAAGCATCGTTGACTTTTTAGATTTAGCAATTACCTCATGTATTTATATGAAAGAGCATTCTGTCTATTCATCTATATTTTGATTAAACATTCAGTGCCATTTTTATGCTTTCATCTTTTAAACAGTAGCTACAAAAAAAATGTGCTATGTTATTCTTAATTCTAGTCTTGTATCATTAAAATTATTTAATTTTTTTTCCTTGTATTGTGGTTTCTATATACTATACTTAAAGTTTATAGGTAGATTATATATAGTTTTTCTGTTTGTGTATTTATTTTAATAAAGATAGATGTAAAGTTTAAAAAAATGCCAGGGACATAAAATTTAGAATAAGTATTCTTTGGATCATGCCCAACTGCATTTTGGAGTAATTTTTCCAAAGTTTAATTCTTTTAAAGAGTGAGTAGTTTATTTATTATGTTGGTTATGGTAGGCCTGGGATTGCTTTGTAATTGTACTTTTATCGTATTGTACGTAAATTATTATTATTATTATTATTATTATTATTATTATTATTTCCTATCTTAGTCTTAAAGTAAGTATAGTAATGAATTGATTTTATCCTTATCATGATTAATGTTTCATTATTTCTGCCCTAGCTTTATTTCAATAGATCAATTTATTTGAATGGGAAATGAAGTATTTTGGAGTACAATTATGTTGTGATGACATATATACTTGTTAGAATCAAGCACCCCAGAATAAAATACTCTTTTTTTTTTTTTTTTTTTTTTTTTTCTCTTTTAAAGATGTTGAATATCAGTTATCATAGACATTTTTCTCAGCCCTGATGACTTTTAGATATTGTGATTTAAGTGTACATTTATATAAATAAAATTACTGTTATATATATCAAAAATTTTATTATATGAATTCTGTTCAAAATTTCCTAACTAAAATATATATTTGTAGAATCTGACTTATACTGTGTTAAATTTTTAACCTCAAAAACAGTTATATTTTCACACAACAGAATATCTTTTCTTTGAACATAACATTGGCATTATAACATTATTATATTTTAAATACCACAATGGTTTGTGACTATTTAAAAATGTCATATTTTTCTTTAATGTTAACAAGGAGAGGAAAGGGGGTGGGGGTACTCCATTTGTAAAGTTACAATTGAAATACAATGATTTGTATAGTCAGTATTTAATATTTATATCTGAATTTTATAGTTATCTTAAAATTAAGTCAACAATATAAATTAAGAAATATTTTGAGAATTAATTTTTCTGGGTAATTTTTCTTTTTCTTTTAAAATAGGTAAAAGCATTAACTGCCCTAGTGCAAAATCAATTGTATATACTATGAGAGAGAGCCAGTATGTGGAATGCATTGAACCTGCTTATCATTTTGCCAGCAAAATGCTACTAGATCTCTTAATGGATGATGCAGATTTAAAAGGCCGACTTTTGTAAGTTAAATGTTATGTTAATAATTAATATTATTAATATATTTATATAAGAACCTGTTCATGTGTTTCCTCTCTCTTTGTTCGCGTCTGTTAATAATAATAGTGTAGTAAATTATATGACATATATACTTGTTAGAATCAAGCACCCCAGAATAAAATACTCTTTTTTTTTTTTTTTTTTTTTTTTTTTTTTTTTGCTATTGTCGCCAAATTTTACATACAGTCTTTGATATTACTGAACAGTTACTGTCAGCATTAAACGTTTTCTGTTCATTTTAGTTGTACATGCATGATTTAGGCCATTATTAAAGCATAATAGAAACAATTTATGACCTATTTGTTTTTTATGTATTTTTAATCCTAAAATAATAAAGAGGATCATATTGGGAAAAGCTCAAATGACATTGTAAAAAAGTTTATTACCAAAAAAAGGGAGAAATTGTCATTTGTTTCATTATATATTTTTAATCATATAATAATAGAGAGTATCACAATAAGAAAAATTGCCCTAATATAGTCAAATCAGTTTGTAAAATAGTTTAATAATAATATCAAAAAAGAGACTGCCATTTAATTGAAAATATTGAAGTTGCTGGAGTCAAAGTATAGAATTTTTAGTTAATTTTGTTTTTAGCTGTGACGTTAAATATCATTTCTAAAGATTCAGAAATTTCAGAGATAATTAAAGAAAAATTAAATAAGCAGCTTTTCTTCCTCATAATTTCTATCTATTAACAATAATAATAATGTATTAAATTTTACTTTTTCCCCTTAGATCTGTGAAACATTATTTCCTACTTGATCAAGGAGATTTCATTGTACAGTTCATGGACATGGCAGAAGAAGAATTACAGAAAGATATTGATTATATCATGCCAACTAGATTAGAATCTCTATTAGAGTTGGCTTTGCGTACAAGTGTCGTAAATGAGGATAAATATAAAGATGATGTAAGGTTAGTATTTTGAAATGAAAAAATCTGCTTTTCAAATATATTAATAGTATTAATTTAAATGCAATGCTTTGTTTTAATGTTTAATTTGCAGGGTGAGTATTTTCAGAAAAATGACAAATGTTGTCAGGAAAATTAGCTGCATGCAATTATTATTATTATTTACTCAAAATAATTAAAAGAATGATATATAAAAGGAAATCTGAATTAAAGTATTGATCATTTACTGCTCTAAATTACTTTTTATATCCTATCATCAACAAGGAATGGCATTATAAGAATATCATTTAAATTAAAGTTAAAATAAATTTAGTTTTTTTCATACTGTAACACACATATATAACATATTGAAATTTAGTCAAATGTAATTTTGTAGAAAGCCTTTATTTGATTTACCAAGGGTAGACAATTATCTACCTTTAAGTAGTCATTAAAATAATGGAAAAAATAAAGAAAAGATAGTCATAGGCAACACAGTTAGCACATTGTATAAAGAATCACAACATAAAGACTTTTGATGCTAATGAATGTTGTTACATTACAATCTTGGGATCATGTATTAAATTTTTATTCCCATTAGATCTGTGAATGTTTTTGGCCTTCTGAACCGGAGTTGTATCCCACAGGAGATTTGTTCGTACAGTTCATGGCTTTAAGCAGTAGGTCCCAGTCTCATTAGATAAAAAAATTGAGTGAAGACAATATATATTTATATACTGACAGTCTTTCAGTAATCAAGAGCCTAGAACAATTAGTACCGAAATCAAAATTAATTACCGAGATACAAAAAGAATGTAAAAACATGAATAATTGAACAATTAATATAATTTGGATCAAAGCTCATGCGGGGAATACCGGTAATGAATATGCAGATATTTTAGCAAAAAAACGCCACGAAATCAATAAATTACAAACCAATACAGCTTATCAATATTTTAAAAAATATATGAAAGAAAACATAAATAAAGATTGGCAAGATTATTGGGACAATAGTGAAAAATTTTAGAAAAATAAACAAAATTTCAAAAGCTGCATGCAATTATTATTATTATTTACTCAAAATAATTAAAAGAATGATATATAAAAGGAAATCTGAATTAAAGTATTGATCATTTACTGCTCTAAATTACTTTTTATATCCTATCATCAACAAGGAATGGCATTATAAGAATATCATTTAAATTAAAGTTAAAATAAATTTAGTTTTTTTCATACTGTAACACACATATATAACATGTCTGAAATTGAGTCATGTAATTTTGATTTAGAAAACCCAGCCTTTATTTGATTTGCCAAGGGTAGACAACTTATCTACCTTTAAGTAGTCATTAAAATCATGGACAAAACTGAAAAGATAGTCATACACAACACAGTTAGCACGTCATATACATTAGAAGCACAACATAAAGATTTATGATGCTTGACACTGAATGTTACATTACAATCTTGGGATCATGTTTGTATTTTTATTCCCATCAGAAAGGTTAGACTATCTGAAAAGTTGTTAAAATGGTACTTTGAGCCATTGAGCCATGTAAGGCTTTATGTCAGTTATCTTATATGACATACAAAGTAGAAGATTTTGATCCATCTTCAAGGAGACACAAGCCCAAAGGTGTTGTCGTGACCTACATATACTATAGCATGATCCTAATGCTGAAGACTCCATTGTAGATGAAGTGTTAAACGAAGAAACCTCTTAGATGTCATCCCATAGTCTTGTTCAACAATTCATACTCTCGTTCAGAGGCAACAGCTAGAACAGAACACAGAAGCTGATTCTGTACCAAACTTAAAAGCATTTTCTTGTTAAGCAGATATTAATGCCACAGATTAAACAAATCTCCATGGCTCTGAGGTAACATCTTTGGCTGCAAACCAAAAGTTCAAATCCAGACTATTTGAGTAATTTTTTGAAAATGAGGGTTTCACACAAAAAATCTTATGTTAATTTATCCTTGGTTTGTTTCCATGTTCTGGAAGTTTTAAGGACTTTTTTTTTATTAATCCAGTGTTTCTGGAATTTTCCACTTGACTTGAGCTTGTTTCCCCTCAGCCTGTTCTGTTGTATCACTCCAGCCCAACCTAAGCCAGTATGGAATGTGTTGTAATGAGTTCTGTTGAATAAGCTTTAGTTCCTTATCTGTCTCCGTTACATATAATCATTGCTATTTTGTAAAAATGATCTTGCTTTATAAATTAGTATTTAATCCAATTAGTCAATTTTTATTCAAATCAGGATAAAATAGAATACAATAGTCTATTTATTTAGTTTTATTTCTGTATGTTGTGTATGTTTATCATTTCCTTTCAGTTTCATTTTTGTGTTCATGAATTTGAGAGACCTTATATCTTCTATTATCAATTTTTACAGCTTGTATTTAATCTGTTGTTATTTTTTTCCCTTTTTCTGTATAATCTATAAAATGCAGCATTTACCGACAACACTAGCTTTTTTTACCTTTTTTTCCCCCTACCTTTATCTACAATTTACTGAATCATCATAACTGTAGTTATCTCTAAATTGCCAAAAACATGCTAAATGCTTCAAACAATGTGTTGAAAGTTTCAACCAGAAAGAATTTTTATTCTTAAATGTATTTAATTTATTTTGTGCATGTTAAAGAAATTAATTCATTTTGCAGAGTTGAACTTCTACCATATGATTTACTTACTCAGATGTTTAAAATACTAAGGATTCCTCCTGAGCATCAATTTGGTATGATTATTTCTCTTTCTTTGTTTGTATTTTCTCACTTATATTCTTTAATTAGTAAGCATGTTATGTATAAAAAAAATTTCTTGTGAAAAATAGAAAAAATTTCTTTGATAATCTCTGTGCCAAAATATAAAACATAAAGAAAATATAGGCAATTAAATCCATCATTAGAGGATTCTAGTTTACTTATACTGTAATGTATATCTAGTAAAAGCTAAATTTTAACATCCTGAATAGATTTACAAACAGTTATACAATTTGACAATTGAATGTATAAATTGTATGTTTTTAAATTATGTGACATTTAAATTTTAAGGATCTGAAAGGCCTAATTTTCAGGGAATCTGTAGTAAGTGTTAAATCAAAAACATTCATGCTGTTTGGTGACAGTAAGTTAGATTTTTTCCAAGTTGGAAATTTCACCATGATTTTGGACAGTTGTATATGATGAATGAAACTTTTTGCTTTTATATTTAAAGAGGTTTTTCACAAAAGACTGGATTGTTTTTCTTCATATGTCTGTAGTCATCAACATCCATGCTGTTTAATTACACTGTAAAATATAAGCAAAAATTGAATGTTAATTCCAACAGTGCTTAAATTTTCCAATGACTAATGGAGACAGTTTTTCTGACTCATCCATATTTGCAGCTAAATGTACTGTCAGTTTTTGTTACCTTTTTTCTTTTGATTTTACTAGGAAGAATTCAATAAAATAACCACATTCATCAACATTGAAAATACTTTCCAAGCAATATAAAATAGTGTTATTTTAAATTGCTTGGAAACATTGCTTAAGGTACATTCTTTCTACTCCTTTAACCTTATTGTCCACATTGGCTGCTTCACAACACAATTTTTTAAAAATTAAATTATGTTGTAACTTAAATCATTTATTTGATCCAACCATTACTGGCAGTGATGGTCTTCTCCTCCAGTTCGGCTGCTATTTATAACAAATTCTAACTGTTTGGTGCCTGTGTGTGTGTGTATATATATTGTAGTGTACTGGGGTTCTAAGTGAGCCCAAAAAAGGATAGCAGAGGCCTACGTACAGACTAATGATATTTATTTAGAAACACAATGTTGAAGTTATGCTAAATACAGATAAACAATGAATATCTACAAATGAAAAGATGATCATTGCAGGAAACATCTTCCTAAGAGAAGGGGGGGGGCTCTCTCAGTCGTTCCCTCGACATTCTGGGCCGATGAGTTCACAGGAGATTCGATTGGTCAAAAATTCTCTCTGGGCCTCGAATTCTCGTCTTTTTATATCATCGTCTCTGCAAAATGTCCATCTCAGCTGATCGGATAGTTGGTTGATGATGTGGTGGAAAACCGCTTGTAGACTTGCTCTCGCCAGACAGGTGTAAGGGATGTTTTCCGTAATCTGGAGCAATCTTGCCGATCATTAATCGATGTCTCTGGACAAACCCTTGGAAGAAAGTATTGCTGCTTCCCTTACAATGTAGAGACTTGCTGTCGTGTGAGACTCTTTCTTCGGGATACCATTGAAACGAACACTGGAAATGCTTTACCAGCATCCTAATGAATTTTCAGACAGAATGATTAAGATGGTCCTCGGAGTTAATAATCCTCCATTCATCATCCTATTATGCGCGAAACAACATCCTTTCACTAGGTAAAGAAGAGCTCAGTTCAAATGCTCACAAAAGGCACGTTTGCTATTTCCTAGATTAGGAAGGTTTTTCTCACAGTCTTAGATAAGTCTGTATCTGAAAATTTAATGTAATGAGAATTGGTTACAATATATATATATATACACAGTAAAACTACTGCTCTTTGTTTCTTTCTGTTCTGAAACAACATCCTTTCACTAGGTAAAGAAGAGCTCAGTTCAAATGCTGACAAAAGGCACGTTTGCTATTTCCTAGATTAGGAAGGTTTTTCTCACAGTCTTAGATAAGTCTGTATCTGAAAATTTAATGTAATGAGAATTGGTTACAATATATATATATATATATATATATATATACACAGTAAAACTACTGCTCTTTGTTTCTTTCTGTTCTGAAACAACATCCTTTCACTAGGTAAAGAAGAGCTCAGTTCAAATGCTGACAAAAGGCACGTTTGCTATTTCCACATTAGGAAGGTTTTTCTCACGGTCTTAGATAAGTCTGTATCTGAAAATTTAATGTAACGAGAATTGGTTACAATATATATATATATACACAGTAAAACTACTGCTCTTTGTTTCTTTCTGTTTTTGATTATTGCTTTATTATTCTGTAGAATATGGTAATGCTGAAGATGTGCAATTAACTGGACTAGAAGCTTTTGCTTTTGATTATGAAGTCAAATGGCCTCTCTCTCTTGTTATTAATGGAAAGGTAAATATAAATCTTAGGAGCAAAGAGTTTGCAGTTTTGTGTTGATTTTGCTTATTGCCTTTATTTAATTAAACTTTCTCTATTAGTAATTACACCTTTTTTTATAAGTGGGAATTTTATATCTGTCACCTTTTTAATTTTTTTAAACATTTTGCTTTCTGTGTTTTCAGTTATAAATATTTAATACTAGAACTGCAGGAGGGAGTCTTTTGACCCAAAAACTATTTTGTGTTATCTTAACAAATTCATTCTTTAACAGAAACAATATGAATTTTTATTAAAATATTTCTGGGATTATATATTAATGAATAGTATATTGTTTCTGTTATTACTATCTGAAAAAAAAAATTAAATAAATATGTTAAGATAACGTAGAATAGTTTTGAGTCAGAATGACCTCTCCTGTGGTTCTAGTGTTAAAATTTGGATAATATAACTTTATTTAGAGGTATTATCTTATCTTCCAGGCTTTAGCTTGCTACCAGATGCTTTTCCGTCATTTGTTTTACTGTAAGCATATAGAAAACCTATTAGGAAGGTATGTTACTTTCTCTGCCTATTGAAATGTTAAGTTTTTTTTAATTTATAAAAGATCATTTTTAAAACTTAGATCATAAATTTCATATAAATAAATTTACCTCTCTTTTTTGTTAAGGGTGTGGACATTGAACAAGCGTGCAAAATCTCTTCCACCCTCAGAAATATATTTTTATGCATCAGCTTTTGCTCTACGCCAACGTATGCTGAACTTTATTCAAAATTTAGATTATTATCTCACCCTAGAAGTTATTGAACCTCACTGGAGTGATTTCTTCAAAAGAATTTCTCAGGTAGATTATTTGATTAAATTTTCAATGTTTACGCACTTCAATTTTTGTAGTTTCTTATTTTCTTTTACATTCATTATCATATACAAAAGTATATATTTAATGTAAAAGTATTATTATATACTTTTATTGTATATATGAGTAATAGAGAGTACCTTTATGAGAATTGGGTTAAATTTTGTTCCCCAGCGTATGGGTCACTTATTCTGTGGAATCTCTTGTAAAGAGGAAAGAAAGTTAAAAAGGATACCAATAATTTAGGAACATCCGGAAATTTGTTAACAAAAAATGTGACAGTTGACTCTTTTCTCTCTTTCTCACTTTTAAAGAAAGTTGTGAAGAACATATAGTAAAATTTTATCAAAACTATAAATATGCTACAACCAAAAAAAAAAGGGGAGGGAGACTGTTAAAGCACAAAGTGTTAAAGATACTACTTTTTATTCTGTAATTAAACTGGAAAATGTTGTAAGTTGTGTAAAAAAGAAATAAAAATTACAAATTTACTGTTTTTACATGGAGCAGTTAACACATTCACTGTCAAACCCGCTGTCCTAAATGCATTTTCCTGTATGTTGATCACGAGCTGACGCATGATTGGCAGCAAATATGTTAACCCTTTTGTAGGCTGTAGAAAGATTACTTACAAAATACACCTATAGGAATTGCGAAACCCATTATAATATATTGGTCTTGTTATTGAAACGACGGGAAGACTGATACCCGCTTCGGTTTTGCACTGTCATCAATTGTTCGATCAACTGAATAAAATTAGCAGCTCTGTTTTGAAAGTTTGGAAACGTGGAGTGAGAGATAAATGGCCCACGAAAGGGTTAAAGTTATTAATCTGTTCATATTTTGAATGAAATAGGATAATTTGAAATGTGTTGCATTCCTCTAAAAATTCAAATTAACCAAGTTCTGCTCTATGATCCTTTTTATATATGATGACTGATATTTGTAAATCCCCCACCCCCTTTAAAATCAAACTTCTAATTTTTCATTTTTACATCCTGAAGAAACAATTATGTATGAAGTTACGAAAAAATTTACTTAGATGTTATGTTTTCATTCTTGGTTAATCGTTTGTCCATGAAATCTTTCAATATGTGTGTAGAATTTTTATTTCTTTATTCCTTAAATTCTTTCTCACAAAATTAATAATTATGTTAACTTTGTCAGCTTAGAAATTTTACAAACATTTTAATTTTTATATCCATCAGCAAATTATTTTGTTTTCTCTCATTTAGATAATTTATTACATATTTTCTTATTCATAAATCATATTTAAATGTTATAGTACCATATCTAGATTATTCTACAAAAGTTTAAAAGAATTGTAAATATTTGAGTAATTTAGAATGTTTTATATGTTTATTGTAAATTAAATTCTTTTTGTTTTATTTAAAAGGTTACAAATGTTGATGAAGTGCTCCATTGTCACAATGATTTTCTTGATAAATGTCTTTATGACTGCATGTTGACTAATCCTAAGCTGCTGCAAATATTGGGCACTCTTATGAAACTGTGTGTTGAATTTTCAATTTTTCTTGAGGTATGAATTTTTATATTTATTTTACATAGTAAAGAATTTTATATTTTTTTATTCAAAAAATTAGACTTACATTATGTTTTGAAATAACCTTAAAAGTTATGCCGAGAAATTAACCTGTAATCCTAGCTTTTTGAAGGAAGGAAAGTTTTTGAAAGAAAACTAACCATGAAAAAGCATCATATTCTAAATATAACACTCAATTTAGCTTTTCTATTTTTGTTGCCAGTTTGAAAATATGTTTGTTTTTAGAGATTTGATAGCCATATTAATATTGTATACAATTTCTTTCTATTTCATTTAGAGTACAATGAGGTGTTCAGCTGATTCATCTACAATTGTCAATGGTATGCTGTCGTCATTAGAACTCACATTACCAGACGTAAGTTGCTTTCTTTGCTTCTTAATTATGTATAAAAATAGAAATATCTTTTTTAAATTTTGTCATTTATTCTGAAATCTTATAAACTGAAAAATAGCAAAGGACCTGAATTGAAAAAATATGCTGGAAATAAACTGATAGTAATTATTTTTAAAAATAAATATGGAGTTATTTTGATGAGGAGTAAAATTTGTAGAGAAGCAAATTTATTATGTATCGCAGCAAAGTGTTTTGAAATATTCTGTAGCTATCTGTCAACTATTACTAATTATCTTGTTAGAAATTAATAGTGTTGTTTGAAAAAAAAAACAATTAATAATCAATGTATTTTCATCTTAAATCAAATTTTGGAGAAATGAAGAGAATATGGAATGTAAATGCATCACATGTTCATAGATTCTAGTGCAGCACATAACAGTATATAAGGTTAGACACTGTTAGACTTTGATGTTAATCTTGTGAAGCTAAGCTTCACAAGACCTTTTCTATAGTATGTGTTCAAGGACAATTATCCATGCCCTCTGATTTTTAATGGAGTTTGGTAAGAACATGCTCTTGTATGCCTCCTTTTTAACATTGCTCTAGTACATGTTACTAAGTATGCTGTATAAATACAAGGTGAACTGTTTTTACCAAATCTATACTGATGTTAGCACATGCTGGCGATAAAGATTTAATTGCAAGATCTGCAAACATGTTGAAGAAATCTTTCCTTGCATTTGAAAAAACTGCAGGAAATATTAAACTAAAAATAAATGTAGAAAAAAACAAAATGATTAAAACCATGTTAATTTGTTTTAAATTGAAATATATAAACTTAAATGCTAAAAAAAAATACTTATTTAGGATCTGTGATTAACTTAGAAATCAGGAAAACTGTCAATGTTGATCACTGTTTTTATGGGTTAAGTACAAGTACCTGAAATCACATGATATCAAAAGTTAAACTATCAAAAGATCCTGCTATACAAAACTTTCACAAGACCAGAGCTAATATGATTACTAACATTAAAGGAGGAGAAAGCTCTGGGAATTTTTGAATGTTTAGTAGGCCATTTTCATTAGTGTTCTTATTAATGGAATTTGGTTAGGGATATACCATTTTAAACTCCATCAATTTCTCAAAATTGAGGACGTAGTAAAATTAGTGAAGTTAACCCTTTTGCGCCTACTGTCACAAATACGTGCCAGCAAGAAACGCACTCACTTCCCGGGCGACACACTGGCATGCGAGAGCGTTTTCTCGTTCACCCCCAACTGTCACATATGTGTACCAGTGTTGTGGAACATTTTAAAAACTATAAGCTTTGACACAAGATGGCATTGTATGTCCATATGGATTTAGATACATGTAGATTTGACCTTGTACTTAAAAGGAGAGTAGTATGATACACATACAAGTGGTTTTTGATTTTATAAACATGAGGGAAAAGGAATGTTTCCGATTGACATGTTTTATGATGGCTCTTTAAATTCCCACGTGGTGTTTGTTTATGTAAGCAAGGGAGTTTTATTTTTGCTAAAGCGTTGTGTATTTCGGTTTACAGTCCAGTTTTTAGTACAGAATTAGATCTGAGAGACTTGATTTTTTTCTCTTTTTATTGTTAGATTTTGAAGTGTCGAAAGTGTTTAACTGAGCTTGAAATAGATGAAAATAAGGCGAAATATTTCAGATTTTGATTCTGAAACAGATTAGGATACTAGTAGTAGTGACACTATAATATATTCTGATTGTTCTTTATGTTCATAATGGATCTAGTGATTCTTATGATGAGGAAGACATTTCTGACAAAGAAATTGACGATATTTCGTTTCTTCACATTCCGAAAAAACCTCCAAAACGGCAAATGAGTTACTACGAGTGCAGGGACTGTCACGTAGGATTGTTTGTAGATTCCTGTTTTTAAAATTTTTCATAAAAAAAATGTTTAAATAACATAGTATTCAGTTTTGCAATGTTAAAAGTCATTAAATACTAAGTAAAAAATGAAAAAAAAAGTACAGCGTAAAATATATATTTAAATAAGAAATAGCTTAAGTAAATAAAGTATATATAAAAATATATAAATCCCATTCCGTTTAAATAATTTATGCAGCATTATTAAATAACGCATTGCTACTTCGTTAATTTCATGAATTTAGGCTTAATAGCAAAAAACCCTCCGGCCCAGGATACTCACTCACGAAAGTGACTGCCGGCCTCAGAGATAAGCGCGCGTTTGTGCTTCCCATCACGAAAGGGTTAAACAGTATGAAATGGGCAAGTTATCTTTTGAGAATGGACTCAGAGTAACATTGAAAGTTTTTAATTCAGTCCTCTTCTGTGAGACAGAAAGGTAGAAAAATAAAAGAGATGAACTGCTAGGATTCAGATTTAGTGCTATGAAGGTTAAGAACTGGGTGGTGCATGCATAACAGCTTCCAGGAACCTTGCTTCAGTGGTCTGACAGTATCTATAAAAATTATGTCCTTTTCCTCATCTGTGTCTTATTGTGCTGTTGTCCTTGCAATAATGTTTTTCATTCCAAGTTTGCACCTGACAAGATTTGTATCTAAATCTACAAAATTAGAAAGTTCTGCTGATTTTTAAACAATTAAATGTCACAGAATTCATCATTTAAACATTCAACAAGTTTGTTCAAGGTGGTTTTCTGGATTTTATAAACCAAATAATGTAGTTCCTAACTAAATGCAATTTTACCAAACATTAAAATCATTTCTATATCTTTCAAAACTCAAATGAAATTCATTTATTTATTTATACTATTGCCCTCAAAAGCTCCTTGAAGCATTGAAATAAGCCAGGTGAACTTCAAGATAGCAAAAAAAAAACATTTCTGTTGAAATGCATTGACATAAATTTGGAATATTGAAAACACTTTGAGATATTGAGAATTGTATATATAGCATGTGTGTAATATATTTTAAATACCTTTACAACATTTCCTATATATTTTAATCATGAAATTTGTGGCTTTCTAAAATCTTCCTTCAATTTCTAAAATAAAATTTAACATTGACTTAGGTAAATTTTTTTTAAATATGAAATTGAAATGTTAACGTTAATTCATATTTCAGATGTCATGTTGTCCTGCAACACAAGAAAATTTTCGAATTCAAGTTGAAAATTTTGGACAGAACTTTGATAAAGCCATCATTTGTATGTTACGAATTTTACATAATGTTAACCAGAATAAACATACCTCTAAAATCATTAATATGTTATATAGGTAAGCATGTAATATTTTACATAAGTAGTGTGTATAAGATACATAGTTAAGTAGTTCAAATTAAAATTTATTTATTTTTATTTTACAGGTTGGATTTCAGTGGATTTTATGAAGAAATGAGTTTGAAACTTGATGATGATCTCACTTTAAACTCTCAATAATTAGAATTTAAGGAACTTTCCATCAATATTCCTAAATTGTATTAGTAGGTATTATAAAAATAGTGTGTATTTTATAATTTCACTTTTTAAAACATGCAAGATATATATACCCACTAATAATAGTAGCTAGCGTTTGCTTTGCAGCCTGTATGAAATTTTGTGTGTGTATGTAAAATACTTCTAGAAAGAATTAATGTTGATTTATTGTTACCTGCCTTCCCTCTGTATATTTTGTCTTCCCTAGAACTACTCATATAAAAACTAAAATAGAATGTTAAAATATATAAATAGATTAAGTTTGCAGCTTATTTTTTCTCTAGATGATGAAATAAATTTGACTAGTTCCTGAATTGTTGTTACAATTATATATATTACATGTTAAGTGAATAATTGCTTAGCAGGTTAATAAAATTTTAATATCTTTATATTTGTGCATATTGAAAATAATTATTCTGTAATGTATAAATAATAGCTTTGTTAATTTTATGTGACCTGTATGTGCCAATTGATTGAAATTCCATTTTACAGATAGTTTTATGTATTTTATATATATCATGTAAATAAATTAATTAAACTTATACGTTTCTATAACTCATTTTTTATAATTTGCCTATTTATCTTACAGAACTTAAAATGCATACATGTGCATTAATGTCATGCTGAAACTCTCTGCAAATTTTTTATACATTATAAAAAAAAAAAATTAATTTTCATGCTATTGCAATTTAATAATGTGTCATAAAAAAAGAACCCATTTCACCTTTTATTTTAAGAATAATGAAATTGGATAGTATCATAATTGATTTTAGTTAAAGAGAAAGTTAATTGAAATTTTACAACATGTATTATTTGTCATAATATATGGTATAAAATAGTGGAAACAAGGAGGAAAATCCTAATTAGTTACCTAGTGTTTTCACCATAAACTTTTACTCAGACCCTATTATGAATATTCATTAGATAAGTGTTACTGATTGATTATATTTTTCTTTAAAAACAAACTCCTGGGTTTAAAAAGTTATACACTGAAAGTCTGTTTCCATCCTTCAGTAAGAGGTATTGAAATTCCAAATCCAGGTTTAAATAACTATGTTACACTTCTGGTTAATGTGAATCAGACTGATAATATAGAAGTATATGTATTGTATTCCCAAAAAAAGGAGTAAAATTAACATTCTGAGCACAAAAATTTTGTTTTACTAACGATTTGTTTTTAAAATACAAAATACTACTTGTACATTTAAAAATGTTAATGCTTCAAAATACACAGTAATATTTCCAAAACTGGAGAAAAAAACATGTTATTAGCATTAGTAAAACATTAAATCTAATCTTTTGCAAGAAATAAAGCACATATATATGTACAAGAGAAAAAATAAAATGAAAGCTCAGAATAAAATATACACATATAAACCTTGCAAATAGATTCATAATACAAATCACAACCTTTATACATACACCTCTGTCCAAGAGACCTTTTAAACCAAATAAGTAATTTTAATAAATGTTATAAAATAACATAATATGCATATCACAAGTATAGTCAAGTAGTAAAACTAATACTACAATATAAAACAGTAGGTTGATTTAAATCACTGGATTTAAAAAACAAAAACAATATAGTTTAAATCAGGAGTACTTTAAGCATGCTCAATTTTTTATTGCATAAATAAAAGGTGCCACCAGCAGCATCAGAAGACACGACAACTCATGCCTTATCATTTGCAGTGGGAAAATAAGGCTTAAAAATTTATTCCTTTGTTTAATAATGTAATTTCTGGCCAAATCAGACTACTTTCAGGATTTTCTCTTAATCTGACATAAAATTCATATTACTTTCACTTATTTGTTTTAGTGTTTCTTTAAAATACTAGAACTTAAAAAAAATTAACAGTTTGATAACAAGGGATTTAAAAAATACTATTTAATACATAATTTGTCATATGATGAAGTTCACAGAGTAAACCAAGTCCACTTTTACGTTTATAAAATAAAATTGTTTGTCAGAGTTAATAAAATGTTATTCCATATGAATGCACAAATGTTAGAAAATAACCTAGTTATAAAGCATTTTCTGAAATTAATAAAGCTCAAGATACTTCTCTTTAAGACTCAATTATGTTAACTTTTCAAAATGGATTTTGTGAACCCCACATTTGTAAGTAATATTGTACATGTTAAGAAAATAAATAGGATAATGAAAACTGAATTACTAATCAATAATTTAATCTTAATTTAGTTTAAAAAAAAAAACTAATTTAAATCAAAAGATCAGATTGACATGGTTTTAAAAACAAAAATCAAGATACAACAGAACCTCGATTATTCAAGCAAATTGGGACCTCATTAAAAATCTTAACTTTTTGGGGGGCAGAGGTTATTTATAGTTAAAGAAATTAAATTTAGTTATAAAATATTCATTTTCAAAATATTTTATAAATTAATGTATGTTTTAAAGTGTTACCGTGTGTTGCAAGAGTTTAAAATTTCAATCAAGCCAATTTTTGAGCAATAGATCTGTCAGCATAATAGCACTTCTTTGTTCAAATGTTTTAGGGTTTGTAGCATGGACAATGAAATAAAAAGTGTGGCTTTTTGCATGACTTGTTCAGAAAAAAAAACAGAAACACTTTGTTATTTCGGACTTTAATTTTTAATTTAAATGTACACATACCTAGCATACTGGTTTAAATTAGCAATAATGCTAATTCCTTTTTTTAAGAAGTCAAATCATTTTACCTCTACATTTACATAATTTTTTTCTTTAAAGCTATACTTTAATATAGATAAAATTTTTATAAAGCTATTGACCTCCATATTTAGTAACACTGTATATTATATAACTATTATAAATATATTATTAGATATTCCGAAAAAAGTTAGCTCAGTTAATTGCAACTTGAATAATCGAGATTTTATGGTATTTACCAACCTTGCAACACCTTCTTAGTGACACTGATGCAAGTCATTTTTCTTTCGTTTATTCTAGACACAACATTAAAATTAGCAAATATTTACAAGTATATACATAATTACTAGAGAGCATTAACATGCTTCAATGAAGTACTCTTATTCTCTTGCCTTTTACCACTGTCTTCTGTCGATGGGAAAGGGAGTCCAAGAATTTAAACTGTTAATAGAAGCCTGTAATAAATTTTTTTCTTTTGCTTTATCTATAAAAAGTAATAAAATTTGAAATATCTTTCAGGAGCAATATTCAACTTCTCTTAGTCCATGGTCCACTTTATCTTCAAGTATTTTGGGTGTAAATTAAAATGTAATTAGTTTACATGATTGAAGCCTTTAAAATAAATTAAGTGTCAATAAAAAAAAACATACAAAATCTCACTAAAAGCTTTGTAGACTTATATTATTTAGCAACAATTTATTCATATCAATTTGTTATACGTAATATTTTCAAAATCATAAGATTTTCATCATATCCAATTTTGGTACAAACTTATCAAAATTAAAACTTTTTAAATTGTGTTTCTTCATAGCACTCTTTATTAAACAAAATGCACTAATTTTGATTGTGTGTATTTGGGTAAAGATATTGAAATTTTTAATTTTAAAAAACATTATATTTCTTTGGGAAGTTACAAAAAGGAGAGCTCCACAAGCTGGTAGATGGACACTTCTTCTTTTAAATATCTGTAAAAAACTGGTTATTTGGAAAACAAAATTTTTGTGACGGATGAAAATTTTACATTTGATTTAGAGTTTATTCACTTAACATTTAACAAAATAGGCTTTAATTCTTGTCACTTCCAAAAATGGTGGAGTAATTTAATATTAAACTTTCTAAACTATATTATATAATACTGCTATAACTAATGCCTAAAGTTTGCTGACTTCATCAATATTGACTATACAATAATGGAGGATTCTTCCTGTTCAGTTAAGAGATCCAAGGTATTACAAAGACAGAAATCCAACTTGACTTCAAAGCACAGTTGTAGTTTTAATCACCTATGAAAGGGAGATTTTCTTCTGATTCTACACCAGTGATAAGCAAACTATAACCAATCACAAATTAAAAAAATATATAATAAATTACCATGAAGAAAATGATTATTAACAGTTCGAAGTATAGGGCTAATCACTTTTCACTCTAGTTTAATTATATCAATGAAAGTTTCCTTTCTAACCGGAAAACATGGAGATATATCAGTACCTTTTCTTTTTTATAAACTAGAAGAATCCAATATAAGTTAATTAGAACTTTCTTTTCAGAAAATGTTCATTGTACACAGTCTATTGTCTTTCCGAATGATAACCAATGATTCCAAATGATGGGTAAGGTGCTGCACTTCAGTACTGGAGTATGTGGGTTCCAATCCCACTGCTGGTATGGATGTTTGTTACTGTTCAGAATTGGTTTTAAGTATGCCTTAAGTTCACTAGCCCTTGAGCAGAAAAAAAGGTAGACTTTAGTACTTCAAACCAACCAACTAGTACCTTTCTATTTCTAATATTTTATATGGAAAAGAGGCAGTAGCTGAAGTTTTGACTGGTAGAGAAATTATTCAACAATAAAATATTGCAGGTGTTTGCTTGGATTATTGTGACTATTCATAGAATATTTCAGCATCAAAAGTCTAAAAACAAAAATTTGATTCACAGTTTTGCAGTTTTAAAGATAATGAAATAGAAATCATTTTTTCACAGTACTTAAAATTTTAAACATAAACTATATTGGCTTTGTGCATCACACTTCTATACCATACTCCCATACACTTACCTCTCAGTCAAAAATATTGTAAACCCACAAATTTGTCAAGCACACATTCCACTTGTTCAGATAAATGCCTTTGAAATTTCACGGGGCTCATAACTGTCATTCCATAAGTATATGAGGCAAAATAGTCATGGATTTCTCTTAAATTACATAGTATAAAACTATAATTATGCATTCAATATCTTCAGTTAAAAACATTAATGTAAACTTAAAATATTTACACATATATGATTATGATGAACAAAAAAAATCAAAACATAAATTGTAGAAAAAGTAGTGGAGTAATTCTAAAAGTAGAATAGCACCATATCTGTCAAAATATCTTAAAATGATAAATTATAAAAAATAGCTATTAAAAACATATACAAATCAAACAGCATCATATACTGAATTTCCAAAATTATTATGCAATAACAATACATCTGACACTTTACTTTCTTTGTCATTGAATTCTACAATTTCACAGAATTTAAACAGATCTTTTCCATCTTTAAGAAATTTATTAAGAAATTCAACAAATAATTGTCGCTCATGAAACATTTCTTCTTCTGTGAGAAATTTCTTTTCTTTAAAAGAAAACAATCCTTTTAAAGGTTGAGCATATTCTATAGCCATTCGCTTCTTTCCATAATTATTTCTTAAAAGATATACTGTAATATTATAAATTCTTTTTTTAATACCTGAATTAGTTACTTCACACTTTGGCAATTCTTGACATCTTTCAATACAATCCGTTTCATCCTCAAGAGAAGACCGAACAATACAGGATTTAGGAACCAATATATAAAGTTTCTTATCAACCTCTACTCTATTAAAGCTTTCAAAAGTTCTTACTCTTTCAAGGAAATTATCAGGTAAGAAAAGGGTTAAATAATTTTTAAAATACCACATTGCTGCCCCATATCCAATGTTAAGCTTGGAACTTTCTAGAACATCCTTTTTGTCCGGGGAACAAATTAAATAAAAGATGACATTGATAAAAATAATTGAAAGCTTAATTGACAGATCGGGTGTTTCAAAACAAAGTGAAAACGCAATTACTACAAAACAACATATAATACATATTGTTTTCATAATAAGATTCATATCACTATTTCGCTGTAATAGTATTTCGTTCTTTTTCCAACGCTGAATGCACAATAGATATAACTCATCGATTAAAACATAACAAAGGATACAATATACGATTAGAACAATGAAATCAAATATTGACATTGTGAAATTTGATATAGCTAAAGTAATTGAACACAAAAGATACAGTAATTTTGAAAATAATATACCTTCAATACAAGAAAAAAAATGATGTATAAGATAACATTTTCAGTAACGCAATTGATTACTAAAATACATATATTTGAAAATACCAATAGGTACCACTAGCATTGCATCTTTCAGAAGCAATGTTTTGATTTCATGAATGACTCGCGGTCAGTTAATCTTAAAGTTATAAAAATATTAAAGAATATTAAATTAATAAATATTTTAAATACGAAATTTTAGATTTCTTATATAATATATGACATCAAATGAAATTAAGCAATTAATTTTGTTTTTTAGAGTTGTAAAGACTTAAAATCTTATTAAAAAGGTATTCAACCACAGAAGTCATAATTATTAAATTCATTTCATAAAAGTAATTGATAAATTATCAAAACTAAATTGATAAAATATTTCAGGAAATCAAAGTATTTTAACTTTTTAAATTATATTGAAATTATCTTGGCAACGATGCGATAATAGTATAATGAACCGAGCTTTCTTTCAGGTACGATCAACGTCATTATTTTCGCTTCTTCCTATTGGCTTATCTAAGTCATATACATCTTTCTTTGAGGTCCGCAGTTTCGTTTTTTTTCACCTTGTGTAGCGTTTACGCGTCAGTTTCTGTCTGTCTCCAAATCTCGTTGCAGTTTCACGAATTTGCTCGACTCTTGCTCTAACCTTTTATAATGTCTGGACGAGGTAAAGGCGGTAAAGGACTTGGAAAAGGAGGTGCAAAGCGTCATAGAAAAGTTCTTCGAGATAATATTCAAGGCATTACCAAACCTGCTATTCGACGTCTAGCTCGTCGTGGTGGCGTGAAACGTATATCTGGATTGATTTATGAAGAAACTCGTGGCGTTCTTAAAGTATTTTTGGAGAACGTTATACGAGATGCTGTAACTTACACCGAGCATGCTAAACGGAAGACTGTTACTGCTATGGATGTTGTTTATGCTTTGAAACGTCAAGGACGTACACTCTATGGTTTCGGTGGATAAGTTCATAATCAAGACTTCCAGAGCTCCTGGATTCTGAATGAGTTGGTCATTCCTTCATCATACGCACGTCATGTTTTACCTCTTGATAAACAATTAAGTAATGATTTTAAAGTTTTATTTCTTATTTAACTTGTAATCTTTATGTAAACTTTTGTATTTGTAGTTCTGTTTGACATCCAGAGCTCTTCACCATTTACTGTCTTAAATAAATACTTGTGTTTTAAACTTATGTGAATCTCTTTTTGCGAATTCTGTTGTTTATGAAGAAAATTTGCTTAAGTACGTGTACGTGTGGTAACAACTCCTTAGATTAGTTAATCATCGACGATTTGATTTTGCTGAAATTTCAATCTGTAGAATTTATATTAAGGTAAATTTTGTTATAAAAAGGAATACTTAATTTACAGCCGTGTATAATGTTTTGTTTCCTCCGCCCTTCCTCCCTCATGTAGTTGATACTATTTTCACTCTTCAGTATGTTATCTGTTTGGTATCTAGGACATAAAAATGTGGTTAAGAAAATAGTTACCCTCTTTCTCGTCCAATCTCTTTAATTTGTCTAATCTTTATTTTTAAATTCTTTTCCTTTCATTGAAATGAATGTAGTTAGCAAAAGACTAAACTTTTCATATGCAAATGCCAGTCTTCATAATGTTTAAGTGACAGGTAGTGTGTTGAATTTCTTGTTTGAGGTAGATTTTAAAGCTGACTGAATCAGGCAAATTAAACTTGTATGAAGTGTATATATATTTATATATATAAATTTCTGTACTTATTACTGTGTTTATCTCGAATCACTATTAGCCAAGAGGGTACATGTATATAAGGTAGCAAAATTTTTATATTCTTCTTATTAAGAATAACTTTGTCTGTAGACATAGTGGAAGAGAAATGTTGGGAAATGTATATTCAAATGCAATAACTTAATTTTTATTCTTTTTGTAGCCTGATGTTACATGGCATGTACTAGCTTATTTTGAAATGATTGCTTTGAACTACTTTGTTTAGTATAATGTTAAAATGGAAAACAGTTATAGGATCATAGCACTAATTTATTTAGTACAAGTATTCATTAATCTGATATTTAAACTATTTAATAAAATCCTAGTGATAGGAGATGTACTTTTTCTTAATTAACAAATTGTCCATTTAAAATAACACTAGTGTCACAATTTCACTGTCTCTAAAATAAGCAATGGATTTTAATTTCTATAGGAAGTTGTTTAAAGCAGTAATGAGCAAACTTTTTTAATTGTGAGAATAATTATGGTGGACTAAAATATTTATTATAAAATAAAGACTAACAGAATGGTATAACTTTAAAATCCCTGTGTTAATGGATTAATGAAACTGCAGTTCAGAAAATTCAATCTTTCATTTAAAGAGAATGTTATAGGAATTAGACACATATGTTTTTGTTGATACTTAAATATGATGGCTTAAAACATGTATGAATTGGTTATCTTCTGTCTTTCATATTTTAATTTATAAAGGTAACTGTTAAAGAATTATATGGAAGGAAACATTTTTATGCATAGCTGTTGTATGTTCTTAAATTGTATATAAACAATAGATTAGAAATGAAATTCGCAGTTGTAGCTTTATATGCAAAAGTGTATTTTAATTTTCTATGGTTCGAATAAACTGAGCATATGTTCTTTAATTACTTTTAGATATTGACCGTTATAGTAACTATCATGTTAATATGTGGCATGCTGAATATAACCTTCAGTGGGGCTTTTACTTTGGTCTTGTGGGCTAGTTTTACGTGACTAATTGTGGGGGGGGAGATAAAAGTTCTATTTAAAATGAGAAATATTTTAAAGGATTTATAAAAGAGTGAATTTCTAAGTTTTTATAACTTACTGCTCTTGCATTACATTTTGTCATTGGAAATAATTTTGAGAAGAAAAGGTCTTTCATCTATTAGGATAGGATAGTTGTTTCACAATAGCAGTCATAATTAATTACAACAGTAATTTATGGATCATATGCCACATTTGCCTTGTAAAGACCAACATAGCACTAAGAAATTTAGCCTGATTGGAGAAAAATCAATATAAAAGCATTAAAATAAATGCTTGTAGAATTTTACCAGAATACTCATTAAATCTTGAATTATCCAGAAGGATTTTTTAACCTTAAATTGAAAGACAGATATTCTTAAGAATTTAAGTCCCAAGTAGTGCAATCATGATGTTCAGTTATGTGTAGAAAACCCAGCATATTCAGAGTGTTGTGGACCACTGATGGAGTGCCATCAACTGTCTTTTTATGTAAATACATTTTACAATAGGCATAATATAATAGTGCAATATTTGAAGCATATATCTTTAAAACATAAAATAGAAGTGTTGTGCTGCTTGGGAGTTATCAACATAAATAAAAGAAGCAGTATGTGCTGCTTGGGTCTGTTCGTATCCATGTAGATAAAGCACAGTTGTGCTGTTTGGGATTTTTGTATAGTTTTTCAAAACCGTCTAAGACTCAAATGGTTAAACATGTAAACAGAAAAAAAAATCTCTTCTTTAAAATTCTTACTGCCATAAGATGCATACCTGCTTTAGAAACTACATAATGAAGGTAAAATAATGAACAAGCATTGACATTAAAAACACTGTCCATTTACATGCATGTAATGGGCAAAAGGTAAGTTGCATATTTTTGCCTTTTTATACAATGCTTCATTATCTTGTGACCAGTTTTATTAGAGGAAATTAAAGATTTTCATATATTTTGAATATTTGTTGAGGTTAATGTTTGATCCTTGATCAAAATTATGGTTTCCTAACATGGAATCTGCAACTGTCATAGAAATGATTCTATATATGGTTAGTGGGATTTAAACACAACTTGGTACATCTCTTTAGTCTTATTAAAACTGTATTGAATCAGCCCAGTCTTAAATAGTTGAGTATGTAAGTAGAAATATATAATTAATGTTTTAGGTAAGAAAATAGCAATTTTAAAAATCTTTCACTTTGATTACTGAGCTAATATATATATATATATATTTAAATAAATTTTTAAGAGTGTTATTGCAACATCACAGAAAAATAGTTCATTGAGTATCTGAAGAATAGTAATTTGTTCAAATTATAGGGAAAATTCAAATTTCAGAAGCTAATTTTAAAGTCAAATAAGCTTAGTGGTCAAAAACAAAGAATTTATCATAAAATATCAAAGCATTTTATTAATCATTTAGATGTTATCCTCTTTTCAAAATATAAGTACACTTAATAATTTCCTCTCCCCCCCCCCTTGACCTACCTGAATGTGCACACCTTTATTCAGTTTTCCTTGTTTTCAGCGATATCTTCAGATACCTTCAATGTCCATTGAGGTGTATGTTTTTCTTACGTTATTTGTTGCATTCAGCTATTTTGCAACACAGTCGCTAATGAGACTGGGACTTACTGTTTGTAGGTGATTTTAAATGGCTGTGGACATCCATGCCAGCAGTGGGATCCTAACCCATGAACTTTAATACTGAAGAGCAATGACCTACTCGTTTGACATCAAAATCCTGGATGAGGGTTCAAGTTGTTTGACATTTATTTTGTTTAACATTTTTTGTTTAATTATTTGAAATTTTTATTCGGGTAACTTGATTCAATGAAACGGTAAAGCCTAAATTTAAATTGTGTTAGGTGTCTTGCACAGCCTTCAAAAAGTTATCTGATGTGAGTGTTTAGTAAAAGGACATAACTTTTGGGAAATGGTTCTCATTTATGGTTGCTTTGAAGCATATTTTATGTTAATCTGGTGCTTGTCACTTGTGCTCAATGAAAACACAAACTAAATATATTTAAAGAAAATATTCTTTTGTTCTGAGGAAAGTCCTTATACCTCTAACAATCTCATCATTTTTAAAAATCTACATAATTTCCAAAATTTGGAAGACAGTTTGTCAGCATATGTTAAAAAAATAAGAGTAAGAAAATAAGTTAACTTAAAAATATTTTCAAGATTACTGTGTATCTCTTTGAATTCAAACTGACATCTTGGAGATAAACTAGAAATCATAAATTTGCTAAAACATATTTCTTTATAAGAATCATTGTTTTATAAACTTATTTTTTGTACAATCATAATAAAGTTGTTACGACATTATAACAGGATTAAAGATAACTGTTTTTAAAAAATCTTCTCTAAAATTTAATTTTTTTCTGGCTGTGATAATATTGGAGGATTTTTAATAACTCCTTTTTATTTAAAGGACCTTAAATGTGTTAGTACTTTCTGCATGGAGTTGAGTAATTTGAAAATTGGACTGTTTTTATTTTAATATTTAAGTATGATGTGGAAAAATAGAAATCTGCATCTGGGAGAGGGAGAAAGCAAGTTGTTGCATTATCTATCCAGATCTATAACAGGTGATATAAATTTCTTGCAAGAACATCTACACGGAAAAAGCAAGCGTGATGCATCCTTAGCCGGTTTGTATTTGCTTTATTGAGCAGATGTTTCTAGTAACCCCTCCCTCCTAATTTAAAAAAAAGTAACATCTGCTATTTCTTTGTGTGTGTGTGGTAGAGGGAGAGATGGGTAGTTCGCACTTTTCAGCTTCTATCAAGTCTGTAACTACATGAAACAGCGCTGAATGCTATCAAATTGTGCATGTATGAAATAAATGTCATTCATAAATCGAGAATATAATGGATTTACGATACATTTGTGTCATACATAACGAACATAGCGTTTAGTAATTATTAAAATGTTGAAAGGAATAAATCTATCTTAAAAATATAGATCATAAATAATAATAAAACACGCCTTTTTCATAAAGTGGTACATTATCAGAGCTATTTGAAATTGTATTCATGAGCCTACTACTAGGGCAAAATGCCCTATGTTTAGTGTTTCATGACGGAGAACGTGATAGATTTTCATTTTTTAACAAATTATCTTTCCCTGTTTAAAAAAAACAAGAGGTAAGTGAAGGCAGGTAAAATCGAGGTCAAGGAGTGTTGCCCTTCATGAACAGTATTCTTTTAGAATATGTAATGTAGGAGTATAAGCAACAATAAAAACTGTCAAGTGACGGCATTTCAAGAACTTTAATCATACTGAAAAAAAAAAAAAATTCTGCATGGCCCTGATGTTTACGATGACAGTTTGCTGTTAAGAATGGATTCAAACAGAGTTGACAAGTTTTTGCCTGTTTTAGCGTCATGTGAAAACGCCCTTTTTGATAACTGCTGTTAAAAACTTAAAATTGTTTTCAAAAACTGTTTAAAATATTTTTTCAACAAAACGAATATACGATCTTTCATAACTTTTATATTAAGACACTGGGCGCTTTAGTTTTAGACGCTTTTCCACAAGAAATAGATCACACAGCAAATATAAAACAAAACAAAATATGGAAATATGAAACAAATATTTTCTTTCATTCATAAAAATATTTAATGAACAATAATAAATGTTAACTTTTTTAGGAAAGTTTATATAAATTTCAGGCAAGCAAAATTTATTAAACATCTTTTAGAAATATATGAATAAATTATTTGAAAATTCTATTTCTTAATCTAAACTTAAAGTACTATATTTTTATCAAAACATGAATATACACCAAATTAAAAATAAAATAAAATTCACTTACTCTCAATCATAACATTGGAGAAATCTGAGATATTAAACTTAAAAAAAGATCGCATTTACCGTATTATAAAATATATTGGTCTTGTTAATATAATTGCCATTCTCAGAATAAAATAGTTAGATTCTATTTAATATAAAAATTAGCTTCTAATTAACAAATTTCAAAATGTTGCGGTAAATGGGTTTTAATTTTTTTGACTGTGTACATACATTTGATGTTTTCTTAAAAGTGCTTCATATAACAAAACTAAATTTAGACTCTTGTAAATGGTGTTGGAAAAGTAGGGCAGAGCTTTTATTTTAAATTAAATCAAAAGTAGACTGTTTTAATGAAGACTTAATCAAGGTATTGTAACTTTCATACCTTGCTTCTCTAGATTCTCAGATAGGAATGATTTAGACAAACCGTTCAAACAATATGCGAGTGTAAAAAGTATTCGTGCAGTCAATATTATGATATAAAAAACCTAATTTTTTAAAAGAAAAAAAGCTATAAATGAAAAATTAAAGGAAATACACCTTTAAGAGGGAACATATTTTACTATTTCTATGAGAAATTTTAATCCCAAGAACTACATATTAAAAGAGAAATTACATGTATTATTTTTTGTATTAAATACAGAAAACATAAACAGCCCATTATCTTGTAGGGCAGAAAATATTCGTAGTGTGAGTGATACTTCGTAGTTTTGGAGATAAATTAAGTACCTTATAGGGTATTTTTCAGCTTTAATGGTAGCTCTGAATCTCTTAGAAATTATACAAAGTTTAGCAACAGAAAACTTGATTAAATAGAGTACCAATTTTGCATAGCTTCACATATAAACTCATTTTTATCAGAAATGTGCCTGGATCTTAAGTTTCTATCAAGACTTCCCAATGAATGTTCATTAGGATTAATGACTGAAGAAGAAATTTCATTAATTGTGGAATGTTATATAATATCTAAAGGCCGAGTATTTAAGGTTTTGTGCATTTAAGGTTTGAAACATGATCGGGCTTTGAATTCAGTCTCTAATTTTGAAGGGACCAGACTGAACTGAGAGCTGCATATCATTTTAATAGGAGTTGGGAAGGATTACGAAGTTTGCTCTTGTCGAAATGAACCCTAATGACTAGCGATACTTGTCCCGACAAACTGAACAGACATTTTTGGTTTTGTAATGTATCATACAAAGTATTGTACAGATTAATGTTTAAGAAATTTTCTTCCTGGACGTAAAGATAGATAAAAAGTTAAATTATATAAGTTTTATACATTAGTTTGTATGTGAAATAGTTTTATGTTAAAGATTAAAAAAAAAAAAAAAAACAGAAACGTCTCGAGTTGCTAGATCGGCGAGTGTAAAAGGCCTCAAGTGCAAAGGGTTAATATTTTTGACTGTTTATTATTTCTTTTATTATATAAAAAATAAATTTATAAACGTCAACGCTTTGGTTATTTAAAAAGACTTCATCAGTCAGTATCTGACCCGCTGTTCATAGGTTTGACACCACTACTCTACATACTTCTTGTTCTGACCTGAAAATAATAGCTCAGAACTCCTATAAGGCAATTTGTCACGAACTACTATAATGCCCTTCCCATTCATTTTCATGTTTACAACAGCCAATAGACAAACAATAAACTGCCCTTCCGTTTGAAACTAAAGCCAGAATTGTCATAATTTCAGAATTTGCCCTACTGCGTGAAATCGCCTTATTGTAGAAATAAATTTATGTTGATCCATTTTTATTTTATTCCCCTGGTTTGTTTATTTCCTATGGATTAATTCACAGAAAAATTTAACATTTAAATTATATTAAGTATTTAGATCATTACTTGAGTAGTAATAATCTAGTAAATATTTGACACCTAATCCAATGTAAAATTTGTGAGAAATTTCATGCTTGCATTTCAATATTTGTAGAATATTGGAAGCATTCAAAATATATTAGAATGCGTTTAATCTTTGACAGGAAAAAAATATACGTGTGTAACGTCGGAATAATTGGTTAACTAATCAGATTTTCCAGATGACGGGTGAGAATTTTATAATGCACGACAAAGAGAATGCTGATATGTGCATATAAACGGCCTTGACTCTGAAATAGATCACACCATGTGAAATTGAATCTTTCCTAATACAGTTCAGGATAATAGAAATCAAATTCTTGCCTCAAATTCTGTGTCGTATTTCATTTTTTAACTTTATTCAAATTTCGGTTTGCTAGACGTTCTCTCAATTTGGTGTTTAGCCTACTACACCAAGCTGTCGTGAGCTCGGCTGTTTTTGGTTTTTCCGCCGATGGCAACGTGGAAAGAGAATGAAAGAAAAATAAAATGGTTGTTGTTGCTGATGTCGAATGTATTATTCTTGAATACTAAAAAGCTTTCGTTAAACACAAGAGTGACAAACTCAAAATTAGCTGTGCTCAGGTCGTTCCTGGCCATTGGTAGTATCCAACATTAAAAAAGGCTGAATAATTAATAAAATTTTTATTTCATATTTTTGCAGTAATTACATTGATAATTGCAAAGCAAATAAACCAGTAGATTTTGATTTGAAAAAAAAAATAGATATTACGAATAAATTTTATTCTTTCAAACAAAATCGACAGGTCAAAAAGCAACAAACTAAATTTGATTTTGAAGGTTACAGCAAGCATATAAAATTTGCAGTGTAATTTTAAGAAAGTTGGATAATTTATATTGGAATAATTTTGGATATTTTTAATATGTCCAGCAATCTACACAACAATGTAAACTATAACATTTAATGGATTTTGAAATTCTAAAAACGCACTTTTTCTTATAAATTTCATCAATAAAAAATATTATTTAAAAAAAATTACATTTCATAGATTGAACTGACTTAATCCGAGGGCCTCTGAGGTTTGAGCGTTATGAAAAAATTCCGCACAAAATCACCCAAAAGACATAAACTCCCCAAAATTTTAATAGTTGTCCTCAAGTGAAGCTGCATATTACCTTTAGCCATGGACCAGTCACATATTGTGACTAGTGGACCTAGTGTAAACTTTCCTACACTAGGGGATGAATAACAACAACTTTTTATAGATTACATATGTATATATACCTAGGCCTTGATCAAACACAATTCATTTTTGTATTATATGTAGAAATTAAATAATTTCAAATTTTCAGATTTTATTCAGTTATACCTGAGTTTAAAATTAAAATCTACTAATCAGTATTTCGAGGCCTCTAAAGTTTGTGGGCAAAGGGAGGAGTATCCGTTAACAGGATACTCCTGAAGCCCTGTTAATAGCAATAGTAATACCAATAAGAGTAAATTCTTTTAAATATATTTTTATACTAAGGTGTTCAACATTTTCCACTGAAAAGAGGACATGAGTAAATTAAATAATCTCTACCATGTTTCAGCTGAGTAAGAAGTTATTAAGACCACTAATTTATTAGAAAATATAGTTAGTTTCTTTTAACAAGTCATACACTATCGATAATAATCGAAAATACCAAACTTTAGTGTATTTTTGTGAAGCATTTTATCTTTCAGATTGCAATCATTAAGAAGATACTGCCTACATAAAATTAAGTTTTTTTTTTTCATCTTTTTAAGAAATTTTTATTTTTAAATATGTAAATATATATAAATTAGCTTTTACAAGGAAAAGTAGGATATCTAGTATTACATATCGAAAAGGAAGACGTCAAGAACACTTTTTGGAGGAGGACTGTTCTCCCTAAAAGAGGATGATTGGTCATATTACTTATACGTATACATATGTGCCAAAGCTTCCGATATTCCGATCGGAAAACCAATTCTTCCGATTTTCAGAGATATAGTCTAAAATCCGCAAAAATTCCAGTTATCTCTTTGTTCTTAGCTCTGTCGATAATTCTGTTTTCTAGCAAACAGTAAAATGAGAATATTCAGACAAATTAAAAAAACAGAACTAATTTTAGACAATCTCTGTCTAAAACATTAGAACAGTTATTAATTGTGAAATGTAGTAAAGGTTTAAAATGTTTTGAAAATGAGTTTGACAAACAGTTTTTGAAAATAGCAAAATCTTGTAGAACAACATTTGGAAATAGTAAAATCTAATATGCTTGTTTTATACATTGGACAAACAGTATTACAAATTTTCACTTTTATTTAAATTATGTTTTATATATACACTAAAAAATATTTCAATAAACAATAGAATTGTTCTACTTTTAAAGCATTTGTGAATACTAAATTAATCTATATTTCATAGATGAAATAAACCTTGAAAATTTATACTTTTATCTATATACTAAAAAATGTCGTTACTGCAATAAACTACAGATTGTTCTCTTTTGGAAGTTGGCACCTATGCTTATATTTTAAATTTGAAGAAAAATAATCTCCCATACAAAACAGAACAGGATTATAAAGCTATAACTCCTCTTTGAAAACATCTAAAATGTTGATGTAACTACGTTAAAATGATTGAATTCCGTTCATGATATGTATGCGAGATCAGAAATTTCTGGTCACTTACATTGGAAGTTGTTTTTTAATACGTTCCTCTTTCGGTTTCACGAAGCGAGACCAAACCAGTTATTCAACCGTTTCGGTTAGACGGCTAGAAAATGTGAGATGTTATTTCCCTCTTTTTTTAGTTGAGAAATTATAATGGAGGTCTATTTGTGTCTCGCTTTAACCCTCTCAACTGAACTTGAAATAGTCTCCCACTTTAAGTAATACAAAATAGTTTAAAATGATTTTTCTACCAACTTTTATCTTAAATGACACCTCTTGTGTATCAAGGCCTCATATCGCTACCTTGGAAGAAAACTGTCACTTCATTTATTTATTCATTTCCTATTCGCGTGAATACATTTCAAGAAATATATACAACCTTGGACTTTGATTTATCGTTTCCGCATTAATCGTTAAAGTCATTTGGTACCGAATTTAGTCCCCTAGAACCAATGTTATTTTCTACAGAGTCTTCATTTTCCCGCATCTATTGCCGAAAAAATTTGGTTCCGTTATTTGTTTCCCTAAAGCAGTGGTCGGCAAAGTGGTGCTCTAGAGACACATGTGGCTCTTTGGCTCCTTAAGTGCGGCTCTGACACAAATATCCACGGAAGACGCAATATTATTTTCATGTAAAAAAAACTTGGTAAGAAAAAAATTACATCTTATTTTGATAAATTAAAATTCTTCTATAAATCGAGAACATGTATAATTTTTTGTTAAAGTTAAAAGATAGATAGGTAATTAAAATTTTATTGCTGTAAAAATACGTAACGAACATCGAATTTAATTTTATTAGTTTTCGTAAACGTAAATACAAATTATGTACAATCTGCCGGCTGAAATTGTTCGTATGTTTTCAGCGTACTCCGGTGTGATACAAAGGTAACACAAGCATGTGCGCGCATTAGTTTTATTTAGTTTACTACTTATTTAGTGTAATAAAATATTACTAAACAAGCAGATTTGGCTCCCAATTTTTTTTTTTAATTGTTGTAACGTTCATATTTGGCTCTTTGGCTAATAAGTTTGTCGACCATTGCCCTAAGGTACTATTTTTGTTAGAACTGTGGAAATGAATGTCATTTTCTTCTTTTTTTTTTCTTTAGCCAAGAAATTTTCTTTGGCAAAATCGTGCAAACGCCAAAAATTTCTTTCTCATCAGGGGGTCTTTCCTAGACCAGCAGAGGTTTTTCTTTTAACTTCTCGACATACAATGACGAGTTGGGGTCGTTATTCATTTAATGTTCTGTTGTAGACGTTGACGAGTCTACCTCGGCACGAGCTGTTTTTGGCAGACAGCGTATAGTTTATTATACTACAGTAGAACCCCGATTATCCGAAGTAATTGGTGACCGAACCTAAGTCAGATAATCGATAATCATTTAGTTTTATATGTAGTATCGTCATTGGTGCAATAACATTCGATTGTCCTGCGACTCGGCAGTATAACATTCCAAATTTCGAAATGGGGTATGTTTTTGTTTAGAACAGGGATGATTGAAAGTGGGGAAGAGCACACTCATACCGAGAATTGTGCTTGTGAGAAGGAATTCTAAAATATTTATCTGCAGTCAGTTTGGAAAGGATAGCTTGCATACAAAAGGAATGTGAGAAAAAAGGAAACTTTGAAAAAGCATGTTTGTAAAGAGAAAATTTTGGATGATAATAGAAAGTGAAAAAAAAGTGTAGAAAAAACTGACTTCCATTAATCGAGGTTCTACTGTGTTTTGTTTCTTAACTCGTTCTCGGATCTGGTTTCTTTACAATGTTCAAGACGTTACAATGCATCGTCTCAGCAGTACCAATAACAAAGTTATATCCACTGTCAGTTTTAATCAAAAAGAAGCACAGTGGAAGTATTATTCAGTATAGGTGTGATCTCTCACTATGAATTTCATACTAGGGCAATGTTTCAGACGGGTGAACTAAACTATTATAACAAATAACATAAATGTTAATTTACAAATTAACATTAACATAACATATTATCATTAACAGTTTGCAAATGTTAATTGTAAACATTTAATTTCATTCAATTATTTAGTTGAATAAAATTAAAGTGTTTTTATGACGCATCAAATTCTGTTTTATTTGTGCAAAGGATTTCCAAGCGGTCGCGAGGTCCTAATGCCTTTGACTTGTAATTCTCTAGTCATTTTAGTTATGACGTAGCATGGGTTCAGATAAATAAATCACCGTTGATGATGCAAGAACTAGACGTCCGTTGATATTTAAGTATACACAAAAAGTTGATTTATTTGCAAAGAAAAATCATTAATGAAAATTATGTTGTAGATGTTACTTTCATCCCATTCAGAGAAAAGAAATCAAACCACTCCGGCAAAGTCGGAGTATA
Source organism: Pardosa pseudoannulata (assembly GCA_032207245.1). Classification (NCBI taxonomy): domain Eukaryota; kingdom Metazoa; phylum Arthropoda; class Arachnida; order Araneae; family Lycosidae; genus Pardosa; species Pardosa pseudoannulata. The sequence goes on from CM063501.1 coordinate 47,074,745, forward strand.
CCTCTGAAAAGAGAAACTATCTCTTCGTCTCAAGGGTCCAGGCGGGAGTGCCTCCCGCTTCTTCTTTCCCCACCAGGAAACTACGGTTTAAGGGGAGATCACCCCCCTCCTCTTGACTTTCGTCCTTGGGGTAACCGAAGAGCCCTTGGCTCCTGGCCAACTGGGTTATACAAAGCAGCTTTCCTTTCTTTGTCGGTGCTTTCACAAACGCCCCGCTTGACACCCTTGTCAAGAACACCATTACTGGCACAATAATGTCGTTTCCAATTGTTCGACGTTTTATGATGTCCAAAAGTTCGCTTCTACCAACACTAGTCTTAAACACCGACAGAGACGGACACGACACACAATTTGCATATCGAGGGGTAAAATGGTGATGACGACTTGGATGAGATGTCATTATTTCAATGGTATATTAGAACAAAGTAATAATCATTCCAGCTAAATCAATGTAGATACACCCATTTTATTCTTCTCTCACTCTCACTGCGCTGAACGATGGCCAGGGCACTGATCTTCAGAACCTGAGTGCGTGGGTTCTAATCTCACTGTGGCATAAATGGTCGTGGCCTTTCGGAATCAGCTTTAAGCAGTTGGTCCCGGTTTCATTAGCCCTCGTGTTGCGAAAAAGTAGACCGTAATGCTCAAAACAAAACAAAACTGCATATAAAAATAAAAACTATCTGTAAGGAATTGGGACCCACGACCTATTTTTCGCAGCTGTGCACCCTTTCGTTCAACTGGAAGTTAACCCCATTGACCCCTCCATCCGGCGTTCATTCGGGGAACAGTAGCTTGCCGGCTAAGGGTTTGATAAGTTTTTCGGATATATCACTCTTTATTTCAGAGCGGCAGTGAATCTAAAAGGAGGATTCCTTTTTCGGAAGGATCAGGTTTCCAGTAGCTGACCCCCAAAGAAAGGAGAGAAAAGAGCCTGTCGTTCGTTCAGTCAGGGGGAGTCCACGGAGAGCCTGTGACTCGAACAGATCTCTCATTGGAGAGAGGCTTTTCTCTCTTATGGAGCAAGAAAACGCAACCCCTGTCTTGTGGGAAGCCCGCTAGTCTATCTAATCATGGTTGCAGTTAAATCAGGCTCCGGGACACGAAATATGATTTTGTCCCATCTTTAATTTTATACTATTGTAAATAAATATTTCTAGTATTGTCCTTTAAGTTTCGGAAGTAATTTTATGCATCCCATCGACAACCTACGAACATAAAGCATACCTGTCCCAGTTAAGAAGGCGGGCAGGTTACACTCTGGCATAGCACAGTAATGGTGCTATTAACCTATCCTTGTCGTATTTTACTATTAGATCCTCTTTGAGAATAATTTATTTTCACTACATAACTGTCTTCAGCATATTAACAATTTAATTTGTGTTAGAATCTTTATTTAGTATTTACGCGTTCACTACTAATCACTCTACATAACGTGGTGTAAATTCTCACCAATGGCGATGACGTGTTATCGCGTGGACGTCGCTATCATTTCTAATCAGCCACAGCGAAACGACACATTTATATAGAGAAGAGTTTGGTTTGGTTTGAAGCGCTACGGTTTACTTTTTTGTGACATGAGGGCTAATGAGACCGGGACCTACTGCTTAAAACCGATTTCGAACATACATGCCACAGCGGGATTCGAACCCGCGAACTCCTGTATCGCAGTATATAGGGCATCAACTGGAGACAGCCGTTGTCTATTGTACATTTCAGCAAGTGCGCATAGAAGCGACGTTCGGACAAAGCGATGATTTTGTTTAGTTAATCAGTGATGTAGCGTGCTTAAAACTGGTTTTTTTATTTGAGTATTTTTTTATGCGAGTGATTAACCCTTTTTATCCCGACGGTACGTATAAGTATTGCTTCAATCAAACACCTATATATTCCTAATAAAGCCTTTTTCCTGACGGTACTCACAAGGACATGAACAATGCAGTTCCTACAGCAGAAAAGAAATGACAGCACCAATCAGGATTCCTTTTTATTCGCATAGTAGGGATTTTTTAATTTGCGTACTGCATTCGAAAGCCATTTTGTGGTAGAGTTGATACACGTGTTGTTCAATTGAGTAAATTTAGTGGTTTATTACCAGTTATTTGGTACTATTATTATTTACAGACTTCTATACTTCGCAGGTAAGTATTTCATTTGTTTTATTCATAATTTAATGGTTTATTTTCTATCATAGAGTCAAAAATACGTGTTGGTAATAGAAAGAACCAGTTGCAAAATTAACTACTAAAATACAGTAAAAATTAATTTATTTTTTCTATGCTTATTCTCCATTAAAACTTATCTAATCATGCAAAAATGCAGTAAGAAAATTGATGGTAATAATTCAATTCAGGATATAAATTTTTAACCAGGATCCTCAAAAAGATAAGGTGCAGTGCAGGATCCTAAAAATAAAATGCCTAAAAACTACAGAGGGTAGAGAGTTATTACTGGATTCGGAAGAAGATTTTTTTGTTGATATTACATAAATTATAAATTTGTTGTAGTTAAAATTTGAGCACACACACACACACCAAAAAAAAAAAAAAAAAAAAAAAAAAAAAGGCCACTAAGCGAAATTCAAACTTTTAACTTAGCAATGAACGTGTTAAAATCTTGTTCAGATAGAAACAAAAGAACAGTCATTCTTTGCAGTCAGACGATTCATTTGTCCGAAAAGGGTATCAATGACAAAACATTTTTTAAGACTTTAAGTATCATTCTTAATATAAGTTAAATTTCATAAACTGTTAATTACTCTCAAGTAGTAATGTAAATAATTTATAATAATTACACATTTAACTGAATTTCTACATTCATTCCGAGAATTCATCAATTTCAATTTCTTCTCCTTGTAAAACGTTGGATCGAGATTCCACCGTATTTTTATTTGGTTCGGCTTGGAGTGGAGCACTACTATCCACTACTTTGCGGTCTACTCAAGAGTTTATGAGGTCGGAAGCTACTGCTTAAATCAGGTACCAAAACAGCTACAAAAATCCATGAGAAATGTTGGATTTGAACCCAAGAACTTCTGTACTGAAGAGCAACGTTTTTCCATTTGGTCGTATTATAAACAAAGGATAATAAACTTACCTCGCCACTTAGAGTGCACTAATGTAATTTTTTTCATTTTAGTGACTTGTTAAGCCATAAGTCAACATTACCACATTTTCATGTTCACATTTATAAATGCATTTTTATCATTGTTAATTAAACTTTAGAAATTTGTATTGTCATTAGGGCTCTTTGTCACATTTCCACGTTTGCATTTATTAACACATTTTTATCACTGATTGTTAATTTAACTTTAGAAACTGGATCGTCATTAGGGCAACATCGTCGAATTTTTCATATTTGCATTTATACATGTACTGATGTACTTTTCCCACGACGGACAGCACGTGTACCACACAGCTGTGGACTAGATTTCTAAAAAGAATACAGACGCAGCTGTGGACTTTGAATTCTAATGGGGGACCCCTGCGGAGGAGTTATAGCTGAGGGAGTTGCAGAATTATAGCGGTCAAACCCAGGCAGGAATGCAGCCGGGAGATGTGGCTGGGCAACAATGCCAAATTTCACCAAATGGGGCATTTTAATGAGTACACCAGAAGGGAAAGCAGATGTGGGAAAATTTCAGTAACAAATGATTGGAAAAGAGAAAAAAGGGGCGTTGAACCGAGGTGTGAAGTTGTTGAAAAAAGTTGGAAGAGCAGTTGAGGTAGAGAGTCAAGAGTTGGTGCATGTATCCAGATCCCGTGAGCAAGCAAGAGAACCCGGGACAGCAAACGGAGATATTGCCCGATCCCTCAGCCCAGAGCCGGAGAGAAGGAAGTGACGACCTTTACGCCCTCACCGAGGTTTATCCTGTCTAGAGCCCTGTCCTGACACACTGCTTCCCTTAGAATACCTGGAGGTAGACCGATTTAACATATCCATGATTGTTACTTGGGTCTCAGATAATTACTTCAATATTTTGATTAAGGAATAACATTTAAACAAAAAAAATTGTAACGAATTATTATATTGATGAATATCGAAGTAATGAATGTCATATATTAATCAAGAAAATATCTGTAAATAAACAGTATATATAATTAATCTTGTAGTTAATATATAAGGCGTTTCCTTTTAATTTTGTGTAATATATTTTACTGTGTTTCCCCTTGGAAGAACGAACATTGATGTGTGTTGTAAGTACTATAGAACAATACACTTTATCACTGATCGTTCATTTAAGCACACTTCATTTTGGCAACCTGTAAATTTTAAAATAAAGTATACTAAAGTTTGAAATTAAAATATTGGTTGTTTACTGTAACTAGTAAATGTGGGAAAACGATTTTACAATGTAATGATATTCCAGTATATTTATTATATAATAATCTTTAATGAAAAATCTGTCCGTTCGCCATTTGTTTTTCTGGCTTCTCTCCAGATCCAATCATATCTTTGTGTACAGTCTCTTTATCTGCTTTGGTTCACTCGTGCCGGATAGATAAACATGCGAATAAATAATACGGGAGAATGAGAGTATTTATGGATACTTGCCAAAAAGGTGTGAATAGCCTTCAGCATAAGCTTTATTCAATAGAATATAACCAGTGCATTTCTGCAAAATGGTAAATTCAGTTTCAAAAATAATCGACTGCATTCTTTTGTTTTCGCGTTATTCTTATGATTCTGTTGTTCGTGAAGATTTTACTAATTTCTCTCGTTCACCATTTGTAATTCGAATTATTCTTAAAGTGTCGCTGTAAATCTCCAAACCGTCGATCGCGATAGAAATTTTGCGGTAGATCGGATTGTCGCACTCAAATTTTCTAATGTTCAGCTCTGTATGTCTATGTGGAGTTTTTATTTTTATTAAAATAAGAAGTATAGAAAAAAATTAATTAATTAATATTTGGACAACTCTTAAATTTTTGGTCGGAGATTCATGCAGATTACCTACAAGTTTCTCACATTTTAATATCATTCGGAACAAAGTAAGCGAAACAGTTTCTGACAAATTAAATGCATAATATGAAATATGACTTAAAATAAGAATAATTAATTTTCGACAGTTAGTGTTAAAAAAAGTCACTAAATCGCATAATGCAAGGTTACACTTCGAAAGTTAAATGCCATGGTCTTTTTTTTTCGGGAGAGGGGGAGGGGGGTACACAAGGACTAAAGTGGCTCTTTAAAGACTAATTATTGCTATTATTGAGTACAGTAGTACCTCGATTTTATCGTTCTCGTGTTATTCGCTTTAACGCATTAATCGATCATACAGAATACAGAATCTGTATTCGATTCTGTATTCGAATGGCCATTACCTATGCTCCTAACGTGAAATAACTTGTTGACGACTAAAAAATGCTGTTATAAGCGAATCAGTCTGATGAAATATTTGTCCATGCATTTCTAATTAAATACCAACTACACTTCGATTATTTTTAATGTGCAGTAGAATTTGTTTCTTTTTTATTTACACAATTTTACTAATTTTACTAGAAATACGTGTTTATTAACAATTAAAAGTTACAAAATTTGAAAAAGAATATTTCACATTTGTATACAGGGCTCTTTTGATAACTAAGATTTAAAAACGAACACTATACTAGCATTTGTCCTAAGACATTGTAAAATAAAAGTTCTGCTCACTTTTAATGCATCTTTTACAACTCCTTTATTGAGAATCTAATTTTTTAAATTTAGTTTTATCATTTTAAGTAATTGTAACAATAAGTTACATTTCGTTCAGCTTTTTTTTACCTCTTTCCGTGAGTCATAATGGTAAATTCAGCTGCAAAAATAATCAACTTCATTCTTTTGTTTTCACGCTATTCTTATGATTCTGTTGTTCGTGAAAATTTTACTTATTTCTCTCGTTCACCATTTGTAATTCACGTTATTATTAAAATGTCACTCTACATCTCCAAATCGTCGATCGCGCTGGAAATTTTGAGGTAGATTGCATTCTCACACTCAGATTGGCTAATGTTCAGCTCTGCATGTCTATGTGGAGTTTTTTTTTTTAATAAGAAGTATAGAAAAAAATTAACTAATTAATATTTAGACAAATGTATTCGAATGGCCGTTACCTATTCTCCAAACTTATTGATAATTAAAAAATGTTATTATAAGTGAATCAGTCTGATGAAATATTTGTCCATACATTTCTAATTAAATACTAACTACACATTAATTATTTTTAATGTGCAGTAGAATTTGTTTCTTTTTTATTTATACAATTTTACTAATTTTACTAGAAATACGTGTTTATTAAGAATTAAAGGTTACAAAATTTGAAAAAGAATATTTCTTAGTTCTATACAGGGCTCTTTTGATAACTAAGATTTAAAAATGGACATTATACTAGCATTTTGTCTAAGACATTGTAAAATAAAAGTTCTGCTCAGTTTTAATGCATCTTTTACAACTCCTTTAATGGGAATCGAATTCTTTAAATTTAGTTTTATCATTTTAAGTAATTGTAACAATGAGTTACATTCGGTTCAGCTTTTTTTTAACCTCTTTCCGTGAGTCATCGTGAAAAACATACCAGAACAGGACCGGTTTGAACTAGAAAGAAACTTCGGACTTCTCCCATAAGAAGGGTCCGTTGGTTTGGGGGGATTCTGACCCCCCGCCGTTCTGGAGTGGACACCTGTTTTTTCTCTGCGAGGCACTCTGATTTTTTAGAGGACAAGTTTGTGACCAGAGGAGAGTATAAGGCAGTGGTCGGCAAAGTACGGTTCCAGAGACGCATGTGGCTCTTTGGATCCTTAACCCTTTAAAGGTCACCTGCATAAGTTCTTTGGAATTTAATAAAATTACTTTATAAATATTATCTATAAATCTTATAAATTCAATTTTTTTTTTTTTAAACAATCTTTAGAGGGGTTTGCCTTAAAGGATACTATAGGAGATATTGAGGAGGGTTAACTGACAAACCCATCCCTTTGTACACCGGGAACACAATACTTTTTAAAATTTTAATTATATTGGAAGAACAATAAATAAGTGTTCTTAAAAAAGTATAATAAATAAATAGTTCAACAATTGTTCAACAATTCAAGTGTTGTTTGAATAGATATTTTTGTTTGGGGTTATAAATGAAAAGAAATCGAATTACTAACTTTTCCAGGTACAGCAAGTATGAATACATAATTCAAAAGAAAAATAAATTAAATGCAGTACTATAATCTATTGTAAGTTTTAAATGTCAAAAATATAAAAAAAAAATCGAAAAACAAACCATTCATATTTGTCCAAAAATTAGAGAAAAAAATGTTTAACAAGAGTTTTCGCTGTGAAACCATTGTCCGTTAAAGGGTTAAGTGTGGCTCTGGCACAAATATCCACGGAAGGCGCAATAATATTTTCATTTAAAAAAAAACTTGATAAGAAAAAAAATTATATCTTATTTTCATAAATTAAAATTCTTCTATAAATCGATAACATGTATAATTTTTTGTTTAAGTTAAAAGATAGATAGGTAATTAAAATTTTATATTGTTGTAAAAATACGTAAAGAACATCGAGTTTAATTTTATTAGTTTTCATGAACGTAAACACAAACCACGTTACAAGCTACCGGCTG
>CM063501.1:47087338-47094838 GCA_032207245.1 Pardosa pseudoannulata
TTTTCTTCAATATAATTAGTCTTAGTGACTGTTACGCTTATTGCAAGTTATATTTCAATAGTTTTGGTCTGCGAAGAGGGATAAATAGTAATGTTAACACTGTATTTAATACTATTACTTTCACACTGGGACGACTACATCAAATAAAGCTGTTATTGATTCTGAAACAACTCTGAACAACATTCAGAGGAACATCAACATAAAATATCTACTAATCTGAAAGCCTTTTCAACTTTAAAATCGGAAATTTAAATGTTGCAAAGTAGGATTGTTTGAGTTTTACGACACTAACTTTTCATGAGAATGTTGGGTGAAACAAATAGTTAAAACTAGTGTAAAAACAGCAAGAATAAAAGGAAGGAAAAATCTGAAGATAAAAGCAAACAAGCAAATACAAGAAATAAATTTTATAGACAAAACAGTGACTAGTCTAATGGGCTCAAATATACATATATAAACCCAAATCTTATATCTGATCCAAATGTGATGAATCATGAAGTTAAGAACTCGTAGATAGGGAATGCAAGTTAAAATAAGCACGATGAAAAATCGTGAGGGAAAGCAAAGACTAAGATTGAAGAAAAATGGATATAACAAGTGCTATTGAATACAATTTACTGGTAGTTTCTTGGTCTCAAATATTTTACCATTTTTTCCGCACTATAATTCTAATTTAATTCCTAATATCTGGTTAAGGTAAAGGAAAACTGAAAAGATTGGCAAGATCTGGCAGCTTCATCCGGCCCCTCATTTCCTTCAAGACCATCATCTGAAAGGATTGAACACGTTTTGAATATCCCCTCAAAATTAGTCGTGATTTATTAACAAATGCATGATAAGCAGGTAACCCCGATGGTTTTGAAAAGGGAGGAAGTTTAAAACATTGAATCTGAGTAGATTACAATATGATTCACTTGGTTTTCAAGTGCTAGAGTCTAGCAGGCATGCCCAACCAGCGGCTCAATTGAAGTTTTCAACTGTCTATATAGTTTTAGTCATTTTGACTATATACAGTTGAAACATAGAATTTTAGTTGTTAACGTTTGCAATAATAAATATCACATATTATGTACGTTAAGACTTGATAGTAACCAACATAAACCTGGTCTTTGAGTGGGGTTGGACAGCTTATGTTGAAATTGAGTGTTCTAGAATATTCTGTCAATCAGCCATTACTTATACAACCAACTGACTTGCGTGACGTGCACGTGCTCTGTCCAACCAGTCAGTGGAAGTTGTATGGAAAGAAAGTTATAAATTATATTTATGGCTATTGTGAAGTTATCATTAATTGTAAAGGAATAATTAAGGTATTGTTTATTTAAAAAACGCAAGCTAACGATGCGTTTGAAATTCTAACCTCTAAAATGTTTAATTTGATGTACAAAACAGTATAGTAGTGTTGCAACTCAAATTATACGTTTTTGTTGCTTACAAAAGTATCAGTTCACATTTGTCAAGAAAACACAGGAAAAAGAATTATATTTGCTTAAATCAACGGTTAAACTTTTGGAGATTATGTTCGCTAGTCACATCGTTAGCTTGCGTTTATCATATTTACTGTTTTTTTAATAGTGTAATTATCATATTTATTTTTATTAGATATTTTATTTATTCGTCATGGCTGGAAGAAATGTTAAAAAAAGAAAAGAAAACTTGAAGATGAAAATAGAAAGTTTCAGAGTGAATGGGAAAATTTGTTCTTTTTTATTCAAGTAAAAGACAATGCTGTATGTTTGATTTGTCGTCATACAATTACAATTTTAAAATTATACAACCTAAAAAGACACTATGAACAAAAACATGGCGAAATTGATAAACTTACTGTTGGTGAACGAAAAGCTAAGCTACAATCTTTGAAGGACAATTTCACGTCTCAACAAAATATATTTCATAAGCAAACTGCACAATCAAACAGCATTGTCAGAGCTAGCTTTCGAGTATCTCACATTATTGCTAAAAATATGAAGCCTTTTACAGACGGTATCAACACTCATGTCCATAAATTAATGATAATTCAGAATCACACAGAAATTGAGCTCTGAAATAAAAATTTCACCTGTAGAATTATCACACACATCTTGCAGAAGAATATGCAAATTGCAGGAAACCACCAGATGGCGCGGATAGTACGTCACAATGACGAGAATGTATGAAAGGGGTATATAAGGAATGGTAGCAAAGATGTAAAATTGTTCACAAGCGCTTTAAAAGTCTTTCAGTGCAATAACCGCATAGTTATGGCACAAAGGAAGCATTTGGATGATTTTTTACGTGGTAGAATTATCGGACGACTGGAATGTGGACGTACCCAGCTGGAAGTATCCGAGGAACTTGGAATCGCCCAGAGTGTCATCTCCAGGCTTTGGCAACGATTCAAACATGATGGTAATGTGAGTAGATGTTACAGCACAGGTCGCCCCCGAGTTACTACGCCGAATGATGACCGGTATTTGGCAGTTACTGCCAAAAGAAACAGACGGAGCACAGCATTAGACCTGTCTCGTCAGCTCTCTTCAGCAACGGGTACGACAGTTTCAAGTCAGACCGTGTACAGACGCTTAGGGAACATTGGTCTATATGCTCGTAGGCCTGTCAGATGTGTTCCCTTTACCGCAACTCACTGTCGCCTGCGATTATGTTGGCTAGAGAGCATGCATTGTGGACACCGCAACAGTGGTCTTGTGTGATGTTTTCCGACGAGTCCAGGTTCAGTTTACATTCTGATTCTCGCCGGACTTTCATATGGAGAGCGAAAGGTACCCGTTACCAACATTGAACGACACAGTTACGGTGGTGCAGGATGGCTCGTTTGGGGAGGAATTATTCTTGGTTCCAGAACTGACCTGCATGTTCAGAGTGTAACGATGACAGACCACATCTATCGGGATGTCATTCTGGAACAACATGTACGTTTGTTTCGGGGAACCATGGGTCCTGAATTTCTGTAAGTACAAACGGAATATTTTGAATTATTATAATGTGTCAAGCCATTTAAATGTTATACAAACAGTCCCTGCTGTTCCTTTAATTTACATATTATCTAGAATCACCAATAGATGGCGGTGTGGGATGGCGTACAATCAATTGGTCTACTAAAGAGGCCCTCTGATTGGTTGCGCTGGGAATCCCAGCGTGGGTTATAAAAACCCAGATTCTTAATTTTTTTTTATTTATTTAGACTCGCTCAGCTGCTCCGGAGTTGTTAGGGGACTGAATCATTTACCTCGACTTCTTTTAGTATTACATATTAAAAATGTCTGGACGTGGGAAAGGCGGTAAAGCTAAAGGAAAGAGCAAAACTCGATCCAGTCGTGCTGGTTTACAGTTTCCAGTCGGTCGTATCCATAGATTATTGAGAAAAGGGAACTACGCTGAACGTGTTGGTGCGGGAGCTCCTGTGTACTTAGCTGCAGTTCTTGAATATTTAGCTGCTGAAGTGTTGGAGCTTGCTGGAAATGCAGCCAGAGATAATAAGAAAACCCGTATAATTCCTCGTCATCTTCAGTTGGCAATCAGAAACGACGAAGAATTGAATAAATTGCTATCTGGAGTTACTATCGCCCAAGGTGGTGTATTACCTAACATTCAGGCAGTTCTTCTCCCCAAGAAGACCGAGAAAAAGACATAGTTTGAAAAGCTCATTTTTTGACATTTTCCGTTTTGAAACACCATTCCAGTTTGCGCCGATTTAGTTATCGAGTGATGCCTGCTGTGAACTTTTTCTTATCATCGAACGGGGTTTGTGTGTTCCAATTTATTGTGGCTTGTATAAATGTGTCTATAGTTTAAATAAATTAGTGTCGTCCTGTAATCTCGTCGTTTTTGCAGTAAGTAGATTTTTAAAGTATTTAAACGAAGTTTTTAAACATTCATGGGTATATCGCTGGAGAAGTTAAGTTTTAACTTCAAGCTATCCTATTTTAAATTTGGTTTAAGCTGCATACTTAACTTATGCCATATCATATAAAGTTAATTACATAGAAATTTCTTAATCCTAGTTTGAGAATTGTACTCTACACCTATTTGTACAACTAAAATTAACTCTCATTAATCTAGTTTGTTTTCAATGCAAGTCAAATATTACCTCATCCCATTATCTGTAAACTATTTGTAGGACCAAAGATGTTTTAAGTGTCAGAAGTAATGTACAGGTTCATTCAAGTACGTTTTAAAACGTTATCAAAGTTTAGTCACTGACAACTGTTCGTAAATGTTTCAACTTTTAAATGCCTTTTGTAATCAAACTGTAGAGATCTTGTGCGATTCCTGTAGGACTTGTTTTTAAAAATGAAGGTTATTCACCTTAAAAATGATGGAAGCATAATTTTTTTTTTATTTTATTTATTTATTTTTTTTTATTTTTTTTTTTTTTGGGGGGGGTTGATTTTGGTATCTTAACATAGTTAAATATTACATGAAACAAGCTTTATATCTTAATTGCCTAGTTTTTAACCATCTATTATAAAAATCTGAAAAATTTCAAATCTTTGTAATATAAATTAAGCCTCTTGTAAGTTTTTTTAGATGTTACATTTTTAGATTTTTTTAACACAAGTTTTTTGAGCATGAATCTAATTTGTATGTTTTGAATTTTGTTTTAGATACATTTAACTGCTATATTTTGTAACTTAAATGTTACAGTATGCTGAAAGTTTACCTTGTGTATTTTGTAACTTCGAAACTAGTGAAATTTTTTCCAAATACTCATGCTGTTAGTTTTCATACTTCTATGGCTTATTAAGCTCATTACTAATTTATTGAGTTCTGCAGGATTCTAAAGTTAACTTTTTTTTTTAATTCCTCATTGTGGTTAATGAGGCTTGATGCTATTGTGTCAGTTTGATAGTGGGAGTTTAACATTTTAAATTAAGAAGTGATCTAGTGTTCCAAAATAATTTAAATGATATAAGTAATGTTTTATTCTGAAGAAGTTTAAACTTTTTGTCTCTGAATGAGGCTCTAAGTTCTTGTGAGGTTCGTGCTGATATTATGTATGTTAAAATACCTAATTTTCAATGAATTAGTATTGAGACTGAACATGTTTGAGGATCTTATTTCTGTTGAAATAAATATAGCTTAGATGGAAATTACATACATGCTATTTTGTAACATTACTTTTAGAGTGAATGTATGGTACTATCTAGCAGAATAAAATCAAATCTTCTAAGATGATTGTAAAACTAAACATTTGCTTTAAGCTTGATATAAGTTGCTCAAGAAATTTGAATTGATATTTACTGTAGTCGCACACTTTTAAACTTCTTTACTGGGTGGAAAGAAACCTATTGTAAGTTAACCGACATACTTATGTACTCAACTTTTTAACTAGCCAGCTGTGGGTAACTGGTATATTCTAGAACTTGCAGTTATTTAACAGAGAATGCAACACTTAAAAGTAATTATCCCTAGAAGTTTTTAATGTTTTATTCGCAAATTTTCTTATACTAGGGTTGAATTAAAATTTAATATTATTAGAATTGAATTTTTAATAAATGTAACTAGTTGATGATAAAATAGCCAATATTTCAAGAGGGTAAAGTGTAAAATGTATCTGCAAACTGTTGAGAATAAGCAGATTACAGCAGATTAAATGTTAAATTTTTTTGTGTAGGACTTTTAAATGTTTTGTGTTATAACTTTTAAACTTATTTTGTTGTAACAAGTTAAGTAACCTTTATGTATGTAAACATTATTCACTTAATTTTTCCTGTACTTTTGGGTTTGATATGATTTTTAAATATCTTGAAGAGGGTAGTTATAAACTAATGCCCAATTGATAGCCTGTAGGTCAGATTCGACCTATTCTTCACTTCAGTTTTGCAGAACTTCAGACTTTTTAAAACTCACTTTTCGTTTTGGTATATTTTTATTGCATTAAAACTATTTCTATGTAATATTTATCAGTTTTTATTCATGGTTATAGATAGAATTCATTTGAAAGTGGTTTTTCCTTTTAATTACAGAATGATCTTTATACCATGAAATTACACACAATACTATGAAATTATTGTAATAAAAGGCTATTAATTTTAAGACAAATTTGAAATTGATTTGCATAACCTAAAGCTTACAATACTTTCAGGGAAACGGGCTTATCGAGGAAGAATTTATCATGTTATTGATAAAAATCCCAGAATTGAGATTTGATGTGAAGTTTCAATGGTTTTACCAATAATCAGAGTTTACCCATAGTTTATATAAAGATACTTCATTTTTCTGAAAGATAATCTAAATTGAAATTTGAAACTGGTTTATAAATAAAATCTGGCTGTTGAGACGTATTAAGATGGCAAATTCTTAAAGTGACAATTTGCAAACATGAAAACATTTCTACATTCTGTAAGGTAATGGAATTAAGATTCATGTTAAATTAAACGCATTGTGTGACAGCTACACATTTAGGGTCAGGGCTTAAACTTGAGTCTCATGTATTGAAAATTTATTGATAACAAAGTTGCTTGGAATGACATTTAAAGTAGCTAGATACTTATCCTATTAGATGCCTTTAGCTGAGTGTTTATTGAAAGAAGTATTTCTACAAATTGTCAGTTAAATGTTATAAAGGGGACATATAAAAATTTTTCATAAATTTTTCTCATGCAAGCTAAGCTGAAACCTGACATATTTTTTTCATATGGTTAAGTTCTTTAAAGAAATATTTTGATGTTAACCATCAGTCAAGAGATTTCCCTTGTAGTTCATCATGGAATCAGAGGTATGCAGTATGGTAGGTAACCATGAGTTTGAAATTTACTGACATCTTTTGCTACAAATAGCTATAAACATACAACAATAAGGTTTGAATCTGTAGACTTAGTTACCAAAAGGTAACTCCTTATGATTAGTTTTTAGCTATTCAGAGTGGGATTGAAATGAACAAGAGAATTTTTAAATATTAAACTATATTTAAAATATTGAACATATCACAGGGTCAGTCCACTTCACTCAAATGGAATTTGCTCCGCATCTGGTGGCCGCTTAGTCGAAAGCCACGGTTCTCAAACTGGGTGCAGTTGCAATATTGATCAAGAAAAGTCAATTAAAAGTTGCGAAATAATTAAAGAAGGTGGGGGATATTTAAAAGTTAAAACTTAAGTAATCTTCCCTCGGCACTTTTAAATGTGCTAAGAATATTCTTTGTGCTTATCTCGAGATGAAACCGATTCTTCACCTCAGCGGTTCTTAAACTAATTCTCCTGAGATGCCGCAAGTAAATGCTAGGGGGGAGGCTCGGTGATAAAGTTTAAGAACCGCTGAACTGAAATAAGGGAGCGACAAAAGCAGCGAAATCCAAAGTTTAAGGGAAGGGGAGAGCTAATTCTAAGTGTGACGTCGCTACACCCCACTGGCTTCACAAACAGGTTTTGTTAAAACCAAGGTCAAGGGACATTCGGTCTGGAATTTTGACAATAAACTACAAAAGATTTTCGGTTCGATAAGCCTTGACATGTCCGAGGTAATCAGAAAGAAGGTCGGACGCGATTTGGGAAGGAAAAG
>CM063501.1:47099838-47127338 GCA_032207245.1 Pardosa pseudoannulata
TAAGTATTATATAATACTTATTATTATAATACAACTACTCGCCACAACAGCACATATAATACAACAGCACGCCACTGTATATACAGTGGCGATTTGATTTGAACCCAGAAGTTGATATTGGAGGGTGCATTTGCAACAAAGCCACCCATATGGAAAGTGCAGAAGGGGTTTGAGTCCCCCCCCTCATTTTGTAAAATCAGTTCTTTATACGAAATTTAACACTTAAATATGCAAATACAACACATGCATACACACAATTTTATCTCAGACAACCCCCTCCTAAATTCTCTCATATAGGTGACTATAATTGCCAGGAAAAATTAGACATTTTTAATTTAGTATTATCATTATGTAAAAACTAAAGAATACATTATATCAACCTAATTTTTCCGTTGTCAAGCTATTCATGAACTGATATAATTTTTACCAACTTAAAAAAATTAGAAAAATATTGCCATTGTGAAGACCCCCCTTTGTTCAGAACACTAACGACCGAAATCAGCTGATCTGAATCCCTCCTGTTTCAACCCCACTACAATAGTGAGGCTACGCAGTGTCTGGGATGTTCACAGTTCGGCTGAATAGGCGTCACGCCCCTGATAGGTCGCGGTAATGATTCCGGAGGATTGCCTCGAGAATTCCCGAATCGAGACAGCTAGCGAATGAGAATTCAACTAAAAAAACTAGCTGTAACCTAAGCTGGAGTTTTCGGGTAACTGGAATCGTAACTGACCAAAAAACGGTTGGCGGGACCGTAACTGACCCCAAGGTATAAAAAGCGTAGAATTTTGCAACTCGGGGCTTTTAGGCATTTGGTTTTATGTTATGTTATACCTGTATTTTATATTTGTCAATGCCTCGTTATTTACCCTAACTCTATGTGAAGTGGATTATCTCAACTCGACTGGAGCGCACACCTTGCATGGTACTGCGCATGACTTGTTACCAGGGCTTCGAACCGTAATTTTTTTTGTTCCGGTTTTCGTTCCGGTTCAACTAAAAAATTAATATCGGTTCAGTTCCGGTTTTCGCTCCGCCAAAAATAACGGTTTTCGGTTCAGTTCCGGTTTTCGCTCTGCCAAAAATAACTGTTTTCGTTTCAGTTCCAAATGAATAATTTCATTTTATGTATATTCTTATTTGTACTAAAAATGTAATTCTATCAAAATTTAGAAGATTTTATTCTTTTTTTTAATTGGTACACTATGTGAATTGATACAAACAGTAGGTACGATAAGAGCGGCGAGCATTGGCATTGTTATCCATTATCAAAATCGCATTTGACAACTAGGTTCATGATTACCCACATTCGTGGTTTGACTCTCACATCGTGCACTTGGCCTTGCAATAATTATGTAAAAAATATATTATTTACTTAACATATGAAAATTGCCTCTAATTATTAATATATCTTCTAACGTAGTTTCATTGAGATTACTTCTGTTGTCTCGGAGAATAAATTTCAAACCTGGAAACGCTCTTTCAACACTAACTTGTGTAGCTGGAGCTGCCAAAACCACCATTGCAATCTTATACAAGTGCGGATATGTAATTATAAAGTTGACGTTAAATTAGAAAATATTGATAAGTTGGTAACAGTAACAAAATGACTGAAAGATATATCGAACCAAAATAAACCGATATTTTTTTCGGTTCAGTTCCGGTTTTCGTTCCGACCAAAATAACGGTTTTTTCCGGTTTTCGGTTCAGTTCCGGTTCGAAGCCCTGCTTGTTACTCTGTAATGTAGTATTTGGAATGTTTGTAATGTGTTGTGTGTAATTGTCCGTGATCATTTAATTACAATGTTGTCGATTCTACTGTGCAATTCTTTCATATCACTCTGCTACTAAGCTCAGTATTTTACGTAGGTGCTTTGACCTCGAGGAGGCTTCCGCGACTTTTGATCGGAGCCAGCTTTTTAGTGATTACGTTCGGGAGACTCGTAAAGTCCGCTCGTATAAGGAACGGCAGGGTCTCGGACACCGAACGGGGGATAGATTGGGTTTGCATTGCACCCTGGGAAAGCCTCACCATTTTGTGAGATTATTTAACCTTTTTTCCGACTGTGATCGTCATGGTAATGTTATGCAAGCAACAATCCTTTACATTTCGACTTGTTTTGGGAGATTAGAATTCCTTCGTATGTAACCAGCATTTACTCCAGAAAAATAAAAGTGATTTCCAATACTGTTAAGTCTGTGTTAATCCTTCTTCACGCTACTTCTTCACTCAAGAACATTGAAGGCGTCACACCATTTAAGAAAAATAATAAAGATAGTATGAAAATAAATTTTTTTACTTACCAGAATTGATAGAATCCTGTATCATTGAAAACTGATAAAATACCATTTAATGATTGAAATTATGCAGTTGCAATTTAAAAAAAGGGGGATGCATATGTCCATTTGCACCCTCCCCCCTGGGTACGCCTCTGGTTATATAGACCTATTCGGCCATCGTTCGGTGGTCCGGGATTGAGAAAGGAAAAGTGGCTCCTTTAGTAGAGGGAGAATTAGTATTGAATTTATAGTAAAAAAAATATATATATAGTCTAGCAAGAAAGGTTTTATGAAAAGGGGTTTATTAATGAGGTTTCACTGTGATTATATTATTTTTAATAGATTTTATGGAAATGCTAACCAGTGAGAGTAAAATTTGTAACATACAAGTATATATATATATATATATATATATATATATATATATATATATATATATATATATATATATATATATATATATATATATATATATATATATATATATATATATATATATATATATATATATATATATATATATATACATATATATATATACATATATATATATATATATATATATATATATATATATATATATATATATATATATATATATATATATATACATATATATATATATACATATATATACATATATATATATATATATATATATATATATATATATATACATATATATATATATATATATATATATATATATATATATATATACATATATATATATATATATATATATATATATATATATATATATATATATATATATATATATATATATATATATATATATATATATATATATATATATATATATATATATATATATATATATTAAAAATATGTTTGCATTTGCAAGGTTTATTGTAGTAAATATATAATAAATATTACGTAGATATGCCTGTTTTGACGTTCTGGTAGGATTTTCACTGCTCTGCTACAAAAGAAAAGGCAGTTATTCTAGAAAATCAACCGTCATTGTTTATTTAAAAGAATTTTTCAAGAAAATGTTCTAGAGTAAACATAATCTTAAAACAAGACCTTGGGTATGTATTTTACAACTTTGTCTTGTAAGGAAGTCTTGAAAATTGCCCGATTCGGTTGATTTATTTTGTGCAGGAAATAGCTGCAGAAAACAGACTTGTGAACACAAAGGGTTGTAGAAATATGCAGTAGATCGGCGTCATGATTGTAAAGAATTTTCACCCACGACTTGTGTTTCGCATATGTGTGCCTTTCATGATATCTGCAAAATCGCCCCCTTTGACCCCTTCCATCCGGCGTTCCTTGGGGAAATAGGAACTGGCCGACTAAGGGGGGGGGTGATAAGGTTTTTTGGATGCGCTTGTTTGAGTTTTTGCAGGCCGGCGGTGTATCTGGAAGGAAGGACTTCTTTTTTTCGGCAGGGATCAAGTTTCGAGAATGCTGACCCCCCCTGAAGGAGGGGGGGAGAAGATCTGCAAAAGGGCAGTTGAAGTTCAGCTCGGGGTGTCGACACAGAGCCCACGACCTGGAGACATCTCTCTGTTTGGTAGAGAGAGGATTGTTATTTTGGATATGAAACGCTCGTTTAACCCTTTCTGATTTCAGACAGGCTCTGAGACAAATCAATGTGTTATCTTGATTTACTTTAATGTTTTCGCCAATTTTTTGTAAATAAATATTTTGTGTTGTCCGTCTAAGCTTTGGAGGATTTATTTAGTCTATGTATATCAGCGGCGATCTACGAAGGCAGGTCCTACGCATGTATAGCACCCCAGGACAGTGTATTATTACAACGTGGCCCCAGAAGTGGGGTGGCTATTACAACGATAGTATGGATTTTCATTATGATTTTTAAAATCTCTTCAGTTTCTTTCAAAACAAAAGCAGTTATTTTCATTCAGTTCGATCTAGTTTATTTCCCTTGCGATATTCATTATTCTGTTTCAACAAAACCAGATTAAAACTCTTTATGGCCCTAGATACTCTTTTTCTCCAGATCCCTTTCTCTCCCAGAAAAAATAGATTACACAGACAATATAAAACAGTAAATAAAACAAAATAATTAAAAACTACAACATCTTAATTTTTTATCAATAAAAAATATTTAATATACAACAATAAATTAGTTTTCAAAAATAGTTTGGGTAGTACAATGATGCAGATATCAGAAAAACTGGACAACTGTTCAATGGAGTAGTGTCCTCTTTACGGATGAGAGGCGGTTGAGTACCAGAAGCGATACTTAACGCATTTTGATTTGGAGAGAGGTCGGGACTCGGTTTTATCCTAAGAATCCAGGAAAGACACTGTTAAGGTGGTCTTGGAGTTCTTGTCTGGGGAGACATTATACTGAACGGGTGAACTGAGCTCCACGTTTTTGACAGAGGTTCTGTAACTGGGGATTGCTATTGTGAGGAGGTACTCCTTCCCCATGTGGGTCTGTTCCAAGGTGCCATTGGCCCAGACTTCATTTTTATGGATGACAATGCACGGTCACATCGGACTCTTGCTGTTGAGGAGCTACTGGAAAGTGAAGGTATTACTCGAATGGATTGTCCAGCGTACTCCCCTGATTTAAATCTCATCGAACATGTGAGGGATGCTTTGGGGATACGCATTGCAGCACTCTTACATCCTCAAGAAAACACCCAACTCAAACAGATGTTGGTTGCGTAATTAGTGCTCCGACCGCAAGAAATGTTGGACCAGCTTGTTCAGATTATGGTATGCTGTTATGCGGAGACGGTACGAAGCAACCATTGAAGTTAAGAGAGGGCATATCCCCTATTACGGAACATCTGCTTGTTGTTCTTCCTCTTGGATAAACAATCATAAGTCACGATAGTATAAGTTCAATAAAGCTTGTTTTTGTTTGATTCCGTACCGTATGCATTGGATTCCTTTTCAGCACCGATGCTTTCGTCATCCTTTAAATACACAATACTCTCCCTCATTTCTGAATTTCATGTTTCTCAGATGATTTCTCGTGGAGTTACGGCAAAACCTCACCTGTTGTTTAAGTTTTTCACACCAGTGTATATGTATATATATATATATATATATATATATATATATATATATATATATATATATATATATATATATATATATATATATATATATATATATATATATATATATATATATGTATGTATGTAAACCAGCGAAAATTAGATCCGCCGGTTACGTAGAATTGTAGCCCCTATTGTTTTTACTTTCCCAGGTTACTGGGCAAGGAGAAGCTTAGGCAATTAGCTTATTGAAGAATATGCAGTCAGGCCATTCTATAAAAAGAATACGCAGAGTTCGTAGTCCAACAAATTTAAGGTGGTTTACTTTACTATAGTTGATAATATCTGCCTCTCTATACAGCTTTTATGGTTCATTATTGTATGTATGCTGACATGCTGTCTACTGCAGCCAGAACTTTCCTTAAAACTTTTATTTCAAAGATACCTAGTCGATCTTCATGTAATTTTGTCATTGCCATCGTTTCTGAATCATGTGTAGGTATTGGTATTATAACAGTTTTATACAGCATGATTTTTTACTTTTTATTAACTTTAATTGTTAAATTAAAAAAAGTTTTTTGTCCATTAAGACAATGATTAGCAGTAATGTATATCGTTTAATTTCGGTATCTAATTTGTTCTCACTATACGGATTTGAGTCAAGGTAATTGAAACTATGAACTAGTTCAAATTTGTATTGTTCGATTTCTAAGAAATTTATCTTTACTGGTGTTGTACACAGAGACAAATATTTTGTTTTAGAAATTTCATTTACACTTAAGTATATTTCTCTATTATCTTTCAAAAGCTCTAAATGCTATTATTAAAACTTTTTTAGTTTGGGCAATAACAATGTCGTCAGCATAAGCACAGATTTGAACTAACTTGGTTAAAAGATTGTTCCTCTGGTACCAGAATGGACCATTCCAAGGCCAGATTGGAAAGAAAGCAGGCAAGAGCATCTCTTATTGCAAAGTACTCCTTATTGCAAAGAGTAATTTAACAGACTTCAAAATATTATGTTAAATTTCTGGGGAATCTGACACAAACCCTTAACTAAAAATTATTTTAACCAGTTTACCAATGTTAAGCTTTGATAGTGTCAGGTCCTGGTGCTTTATTTAGTTTAAGTTTGTTAATAGCATTTTCTACCTCTTCTAGAGAGGAGGAAGATAAAGTGACCTCTTGTTGAACCTGTAAGTCTTCGTTGTTGGGTTCTATTAGGTGGTCAGGATTAAAAATATCTTTTAGTCTATGTGACCAGTTGCTAATCTAAAATCACTTTATATTGAGATAGAAATGAAGTACTCATTTCTGTCTCTACATAAATAAATTCTATATTGGAAGTCTTGACGACTATTATTAATTCTTTTATAGAAATCTTTACTTTCACCACTTTACCTTAGAGCCTAGGCATCCTTAAGAAGTGCTTCCTGGTATAGTCGTTTTTACTTTTTAAGTATATTTTTTTTTCGTCTTGTTAATATGTATTCTTCAAACGAATTTCTAGTAAATCTTCTCTGGTGTATGTAATTACTTTTAAAACAGCTTTTACTACATATTTTGGAATACTCATTTTAATGATATATGTATATATTGTTGCATGCTGCGGAATCAGATTTGGAGTTATCATGCAAAGTAATCAGTAAGCTAACTTTGTTAAAAACTTTCTTTCTTTCTAACTGTCTTCTAAATTCCATACAACAATTTCCTGAAATTTTTTAATAGCTGGATTCAAACCAACAAACATCCACAGAAAGATTCAGCTTATAGTCCATAAATATAATCTAAATACTCTGACTTAACGGGCGATAATTTCCACATCATCAAACAGTGACCGAATGGGTAAGAAGCTCATCTTCGGTAAAAGTGTGCGTGGTTACGGATTTCACTGCTGGCATGGATGTTCCTAGTTCATTCAGAATCGGCTTAAAGCAGCAGTTCCGGGCTGCCATTGTACAACCGAATTAAACCACGCTATTAATCGCAATGTCAACTCTATGTCGCAGCGAGTCCTCACTCTGTTGCTAATCGATCTCTACTTACAAGATCCGCTCTCTCTCGGAGTTCGAACTATACTGACCCTGATGGGATCTATAGGGCCCGATTTATACCCTTGGGGGCCCCGGGGCAAACCCTCATATGGAGGCCCCAAACATCTTACCTTTCTCGAACTCGAAAGGGATTTCATTTTATAAGCTGCTATATCAGTTTAAATGCTCCTGACAGGTATACATAACCTAAATATTTTGTGTATTTAGACACGCAAAAATGAAATATTTTTTTTTAAATTTAGAATTCCACTAAACTAACATCAAACATATTACAGGCCGAACGATGGTCGATTGGTTAGGATGCTGGTCTTCGGTACCGGAGTTCGTGGGTTCGAATCCCACTATTGCATGGATGTTCGTAGCCGTTCGGAATCGGCTTTAAGCTGTAGGTCCCGGTCTCATTAGCCCTCGTGTTGCAAAAAGTAGACCGTAGCACTCCAAATCAAATCAAATCAAACATATTACAGATGCCTGTGCAATCTAAGTACAGTATCTGACTTTAACGATAAAATGTGATATTCTTGACTCAAACTCAGAGTACCTGTAACATTTTTTAAAGAATAAAGTACAGGTTTAAATTTATAAAAATTACCATTTTAATCAAACTATCATGTGAGACTTTGTTTTACAAAATTCCACAAATTAAATACTTTTATTCTGAAATTACCAATTTTAAAACTTTCTGTTCATTCTTAAATCTTAAAAAGAGAAAAAAAAATATTAGATGCTTTTGGATAAATATATTTTCTCTGATTTGTTAACCACTACAAGAGGGAAAAAAGTAGTTAAGATTTTTTTCGCTCTCAGAAGAGATGAATTTGTAAATTGGTGTCACTGGTTGGTATTTGAATCTTTTGAATAATATATACACATTTAAAATGTCTACATTGTTTCAAAGTATTTTTAAGCAAATGAAAGCTTGTTTTTGGCTTAAAATTATGGAATAAATTCAATTTACTGACTTTTGAAGCCCATGAACAACATACACACTCCAGTTTGTAATTAACAAAAGAAAATTCATGTTTTCCGTCATACTGCCGGAAAACATGAGCAAATTCTGAGATGTACCAAAAAATTAAAAGTTTTTTTTTTAAATATGGGCTCTCCCTAGTGTGGGGGCCACAGGCCAGTGCCCCGAATGCCCCGCCGTAAATCAGGCCCTGGGGATCTACTTATATCTTTAAGTGTAAGGCATTCTGGAAAATATTGTTTCCTCAAGTTTCTTGAACTTTCTTTGGCGTGAAGATTTTGTCAACAATTAGAAAAGGTAACTGGTTAAGTAAGCTGGTTTCTCTGCCAAGCCAGTCCATTTAACGAATTAAACACGATTAACTTCTGGAAAGCTATGCCTTTACAAATAAGTACACAATTTGTAACTATAAGGGCCGGTGTCACCAAAGTCGTTTAACGGCTAACTGCGATTAATCTCTGTTTAAACGGAGAATTTCGTCCTACCATTGGTTGGTGCCATGGGTTAATCGCGGTTATCTGTTAAACGACTTCGGTGAAACCGGCCCTAAGTATTTTAAATTTCCAAATTTTTAGTTTTTTATTCTTTTTAAGTGATTGATGCATCTCAGGTTAATTATATTTAGTCAGATCAAATTTTTTCTAGAAAATTATTTAGATCAACTTAAAATAGTCGGATGATTTACCCTAGTTAAGATCGTGGTAAATATTTTTGCAGAGTACGTTATAGTGCGAAAATGCTTTGTGTTATCTCCGTACGAAATAAGTAAAAAAATAAAGTAATAATACCAATCCCCTATATAATAATAGCCTAAGTTATCTGTACGTCTGTCCTCGATTTTATGAAGCGGTTGGACCCGGAATGGATAGAGGCATCCATAGTTAGCAAAATTCAAAGAGAGTAATGTTTATCTTCTCCTAAACTATAGATCCGATTCTAAAATAAATTGGTATAAATATGCTTCATATCACAGCGAAAAATACTGCCTTCTTTAAAACGTTCGAAATCCACCCCTTCCCCTCTTTTCGAGCTTTTAATGCCATTATTTCAACTCCTATTTTCCCTGGTTAAAAGCAGGCGATTAAATTTATCAATTTATCCCATAATAAATATGTAACAATAACATTTTTCTAGCATTATGACGTCATTCATTTAACCATCTCCTTGAATCATTTCTTATTTTAAATTATTTAAATTATGCATTATTTTCATACGTTTTATCATTGAACTTAGATATTACGTGAATAATTTTCTTTCATATTTGGCTTAAATAATAGATTAGGTACATATGTGATAATTTTAAATTGAATCATCGATTATTTTTTGTTGCAAGATAATTCTCAGCCAAAAAACAAACCATTTTTTTTACTTGTCTCATAGCGTACTCTACAATTTTGGAAAATTAAAAATTTTACTTATGATGTCATATGACCTGCTATATGCTAGTAATACTAATAATAATGTTGAGAATCTGTAATAACAGTAAGCCAAACATGAAATGTTGTAGAATGCCAGTCTATTTTCCCTAGTTTAGATAACATACGCCAATATAGAAACAGTATAGCTTATCCTAAGCATTACATGTAAAAGATACATATTTTCATACTACAGTAAAATATATCTGTTAACAAAGTTTACAGTTTTCTTGTACAATGAAAATTTTTAAAGCTTAAAAATTAAGTGCTTCTTTTTCTGTGTAAAGTACTGAAATATTAAATTTAAATCTCAATTCTCTCTTGCAATGTAAACAAATATTATTTCTCTCTTTTAATGTAATTTTGATTATACATTATTACAAAGGATAGTAAAAGAAAGAAAATTTCCAAGACTAAAATCCCCCCCCCCTTTTTTTTTGAGGGAAGGAAATCTTTTTTATTTGTAGCTTTTTCATAAAACCTTGTTTTCATTCTTCAAACTGTCTTTGAAGGTAATTCTTATCAATAAAATGCTAACAAAATGAAGTTTCTTAATTGATAAAAATAACCTAGGTTTATTATTAAGATGCTGTTTTTCTCTACTTTAGCTATAATTTTCAACTTAATGTTAATTTTTCTTCAATAAGTCCTAATTTTTTTCTAGAAACACTATAGATTTAAGTTACATTAATGTCTGTTTGATAGTTAATTTTATCCTTATGAAACTCTGAATTTAATTATTTATTATTATTATTTCTGATTTAAAGTCTAAGTACTCAAATTTCAAACCTGAAAATGCTTTTTTTTCCTGGGGAAGACTATTTATTCATAGTATTTCCTTTAAACTTCATTTCATTTTTGCCTATAATAACAAATTACACTTTATCTTTATAAGGTGTTTCTTAGTAAATAAAGTCATTAAAATAACCACAGCTATTGAGTCTTATGAAATATGGTAAGTCATAGCTATACTAATATATTGATGAACTCCTCTAATTATACCATAATTGTAAACTTATAGTAACTTTGCCTAAAATAACAAATTACACTTTATCTTTATAAGGTGCTTCTTAGTAAATAAAGTCATTAAAATAACCCCTGCTATTGAGTCCTATGAAATATTGCTTTTCATAGCTATACTAATATTTTGATAACTCCTAACTATACTATAGTTGTAATCTTAACTATCTGCTTCTAGAAGTGGTCTTTTACTGATGACAGTTAAATGCCAACTCATCACAAGTAATCTGTATTTTTATCTCAACGTACTTTCCGTAATATGTTGATGTCTACAAACAGCAAGAGTTACGCCAAATTTTAATTTAATTTATGATTTTGGCTTGATATTTCTACACTCAGTTGTTCCATAAAAATGAAAGTTGTGGTATAAACTACCTTTTCACAAGAGAACTTGAAAAACAATACTTGATTCTTTGAAATGCCTAAATAATTTTATATAAATTTAAAATAATTGGTGCCTAATTCTAATATTCAATTCACAATTATAAACTGAATATTTTGAATTATTAAAATGTGTAAAGCCATTTAAATGTTATACAAACAGTTTCTGCTGTCCCTTTAATTTACATATTATCTAGAATCACCAATAGATGGCGGTGTGGGATGGCGTACAATCAATTGGTCTACTAAAGAGGCCCTCTGATTGGTTGCGCTGGGAATCCCAGCGTAGGTTATAAAAACCCAGATTCTTAATTTTTTTTTATTTATTTAGACTCGCTCAGCTGCTCCGGAGTTGTTAGCTGACTGAATCATTTACCTCGACTTCTCTTAGTATTACCTATTAAAAATGTCTGGACGTGGGAAAGGCGGTAAAGTTAAAGGAAAGAGCAAAACTCGATCCAGTCGTGCTGGTTTACAGTTTCCAGTCGGTCGTATCCATAGATTATTGAGAAAAGGGAACTACGCTGAACGTGTTGGTGCGGGAGCTCCTGTGTACTTAGCTGCAGTTCTTGAATATTTAGCTGCTGAAGTGTTGGAGCTTGCTGGAAATGCAGCCAGAGATAATAAGAAAACCCGTATAATTCCTCGTCATCTTCAGTTGGCAATCAGAAACGACGAAGAATTGAATAAATTGCTATCTGGAGTTACTATCGCCCAAGGTGGTGTATTACCTAACATTCAGGCAGTTCTTCTCCCCAAGAAGACCGAGAAAAAGACATAGTTTGAAAAGCTCATTTTTTGACATTTTCCGTTTTGAAACACCATTCCAGTTTGCGCCGATTTAGTTATCGAGTGATGCCTGCTGTGAACTTTTTCTTATCATCGAACGGGGTTTGTGTGTTCCAATTTATTGTGGCTTGTATAAATGTGTCTATAGTTTAAATAAATTAGTGTCGTCCTGTAATCTCGTCGTTTTTGCAGTAAGTAGATTTTTAAAGTATTTAAACGATGTTTTTAAACATTCATGGGTATATCGCTGGAGAAGTGAAGTTTTAACTTCAAGCTATCCTATTTTAAATTTGGTTTAAACTGCTTACTTAACTTATGCCATATCATATAAAGTTAATTACATAGAAATTTCTTAATCCTAGTTTGAGGATTGTACTCTACACCTACTTGTACAACAAAAATTAACTAATTTATCTAATTTGTTTTCAGTGAAAGTCAAATATTACCTCGTCCCATTATCTGTAAACTATTTGTAGGACCAAAGATGTTCTAAGTGTCAACACTAATGTACAGGTTCATTCAAACTTTTTAAAACGTTATCAAAGTTCAGTCACTGACAACTGTTCGTAAATGTTTTAACTTTTAAATGCCTTTTGTAGTCACTGTGGAGGAGATCTTGTGGGATTCCTGTAGGACTTGTTTTTAAAAATTAAGGTTCGCCTTAAAAATGATGAAAGAATAATTTTTTTTTTTTTGGTTGATTTTGGTATCTTAACATAGTTAAATATTACATGAACTAAGCTTTATATCTAATTGCTTAGTTTCGAACCATCTATTATAAAAGTCTGAAGAGCTTCAAATCTTTATAATATAAATTAAGTCTCTTAAGTTTTTAGATGTGTTACACTTTTAGATTTTTTTAGCATGAATCTAATTTGTATGTTTTGAATTTTGTTTTAGATGCATTTAACTGCTATATTTTTAAATTTCAGTGTTTCAGTATGCTGAAAGTTTACCTTGTATATTTCATAACTTCGAAACTAGTGAAATTTTTTCCAAATACTCATGCTGTTAGTTTTCATACTTCTATGGCTTGTTAAGCTCATTACTAATTTATTGAGTTCTGCAGGATTCTAAAGTTAGCTTTCATGTTTAATTACTCACTGTAGTTAATGAGGCTTGATGCTATTGTCAGTTTGGTAGTGAGAGTTTAACATCTTAAACTAAGAAGTGTCAGATATAGTGTTTCAAAATAATTTAAATGATATAAGTAATGTTTTATTCTTGAAAAGTTTAAACTCTCATTCTTCTGCATGAGGCTGGAAGTTCTTGCTAGGTTCATGCAGATATTATGTATGTTAAAATACCGAATTTTCAATCAATTAATATTGAGACTGAACATGTTTGAGGATCATGGTTCTGTTCAAATAAATATATCTTAGATGGAATTTCCATATATGCTATTTTGCAACATTACTTTTAGAGTGTGGATGTATGGTACTATCTAGCAGAATAAAACAAAGTCAAATTTTCTATGATTATAAAACTAAACATTTGCTGTGACCCTGATAAAAGTTGCTCAAGAAATTTGAATTAAGATTTACTGTAGTCACACTTTTAAACCTCTTTACTGGGTGGAAAGAAACCTATTGTGAGTTAACTGACATACTTATGTACTCAACATTTTAACTAGCCAGCTGTGGGTAACTGGTATATTCTAGAGCTGTTAGTTATTTAACAGGGAATGGAACACTTTAAGGAATTATCCCTAGAAGTTTTCAATGTTTTATTCACAAATTTTCTTGAACTAGGGTTGAATTAAAATTTAATGTCATTAGAATTGAATTTTTAATAAATGTAACTAGTTGATGATAAAATAGCCAATATTTCAAGAGGGTAAAGTATAAAATGTATCTGCAAACTGTTGAGAATAAGCAGATTACAGCAGATTAAATGTTAAATTTTTTGTGTAGGACTTTTAAATGTTCTTTTTATAACTTTTAAACTTATTTTGTTGTAACAAGTTAAGTAACCTTTATGTATATAAACATTCACTTAATTTTTCCTGTACTTTTGGGTGGGATATGATTTTTAAATATTTTGACGAGGGTAGTTAAGAAACTAATGCCCAATTGATAGTCTGTAGGTCAGATTCGACCTACTCTTCACTTCAGTTTTGCAAAACTTCAGACTTTTTAAAACTTCTCGTTTTGGTACATTTTTATTGCATTAAAACTATTTCTATGTAATTATCAGTTTTTATTCATGGTTATGGATAGAATTCATTTGAGAGTGTTTTTCCTTTTAATTACAGAATGTTCTTTTTACCATGAAATTACACACTATACCATGAAATTATGGTAATAAAAGGCTATTCATTTTAATACAAAAATTTGAAATTGATTTGCATGACCTACAGCTTACAATACTTTCAGGGAAAGTGGCTTATTGAAGAATTTATCAAGTTAATGGTAAATATTACAGAATTAAGATTTGATGTGAAACTTAAATGGTTTTACCAATAATCAGTTTACCCATAGTTTATATAAAGATATTTCATTTTTCTGAAAGATAAGCTAAATTGAAATCTGAAACTTGGTATAAATAAAATCTGGCTGTTGAAATGTATCAAGATGGCCAATTCTTAAAGTGACAATATGCAAACATGAAAACATTTCTACATTCTGTTTGAGTTCCTCTGAAAAATTAAAAGAACATTAGTATAATGAAACTATTGAGTTCTTGGTTAATTTTGTTGGCCAAAAAATAGTTGATTAATATCAAGTATATGTAAGTGATGCTGTTTTAAATAATAGCTTACTTTGACCGCATCACTTACATATGCGTACTACACATCTAGACTACCTAAGATACTAGGTTTTCAAATAAGTGAATTTCATTAATAAAATTAAAGCTAGATTAAAACCTAGTTTAAAACTTTAAATTGCCAAGAAAGATGCTACAATTATCTAAATCTTTTTTAAAGTAATGGAATTAAGATTCTTGTCAAATTAAACGCCTTGTGACAACTACACATTTAGGGTCAGGGCTTAAACTTGAGTCTCATGTATTGAAAATTTATTGATAACAAAGTTGTTTGGAATGACATTTAAAGTGGCTAGATACTTGTCTTATTAGATGTGTTTAGATGAGTGTTCATTGAAAGATGTATTTCTACAAATTGTCAGTTAAATGTTATAAAGGGGACATATCAGAATTTTTCATAATTTTTTCTCATGCAAGCTCTGCTGAAATCTGAATTTTTTTTTTTTTTCATATGGTTAAGTTCTTTAAAGAAATATT
This sequence comes from Pardosa pseudoannulata, assembly GCA_032207245.1. Lineage (NCBI taxonomy): Eukaryota > Metazoa > Arthropoda > Arachnida > Araneae > Lycosidae > Pardosa > Pardosa pseudoannulata. The sequence continues at coordinate 47,114,993 of CM063501.1, forward strand.
TTAATGTTAGCCATCAGTCAAGAGATATTTCCCTTGTAGTTCATCATGGAATCAGGTATGCAGTATGGTAGGTAACCATGAGTTTGAAATTTACTGACCTCTAAAATTACAAACTGCTATGAACATAACAGCAATAAGGTTTGAATCTCTAGACTGTTACCAGAAGGTAACTCCTTATATGATTAGTTTTTAGCTATTCAGAGTGGGATTGAAATGAACAAGAGAATTTTAAAATAAACTTTTAACAATATTCTTAACTAATGCTGTTGCATAACATATACTTTTAAAACACTTAAGATATTTTTCTGAAAATTTTAAGGCACTTAGTTTTTTTAAGATATTCAGTCATTCAAGAACGGTGTTTAACTTATTAATGCTTCGTTTTACTTTTTGAGGCAAATTTTAAAGTGTATGGGTTTTTTTTTCTCCGCCAATTTTGCTAAAAACAAATTTTTTTTTAAGGGAAGGGTGGTGGCAGTTCTGTAAACATTCAACCAACCTTTCAAGTATCTGTTATTTATAAATTAATCATTAGGTGTGACAATTTATACTAATCTTGCACACAAATTTACTTTTCAGTAGGATAAAAACAAACCATGTTGGTAACTTTATATTAGCTTCAGATTTTTAGTACTGCATGCATATGTAAATAAATCCCTTATCTCAAAATTACCTCTTTTTATAAATAAATTCCAAAGAGCTTTAAATACCATCTCATCTTTAATGAAAACAGTATTTAGTTTAAATTTTTTAACTTGCTTGATTTCATAACTTAAAATATTAATCAGTATGTAATTGTTGCCAATAATTCAGATGTTAATGGTTTTATGTTTGTAATGGTATGTTTAGCATTAATAGAGAAAGCTGAATGAGTAGACAAGTCACTGGTCTTCAATTCAAAGGTTGTAGGTTTGAATCACACTGTTGACATGTACATTAAAATAGTATAGCATAGTGTCCCAAAGTTACCATTCAAGGCCACGTTTAAATTGGGTTGTAATAAAGAATACTGCATATGTTTATATACCAATAAATGCAGCCTTTATGAAGGTATAGTTTTACTAATTTAGTACATATTCAACATAAAAATTAGCAGATTTTTGTGTTCTTTGTAGGGCAATGGATTCCAACCTTTATATTTATGCCTTCTTGACTTTTACTGCAGCTATCTAAATTTTATTTTTAACAACTCTTTAAACAGTGGTAACTTAATACAAAGAAATGCTGAAAACAACAATTAACACAAAGTTTTGCTATAATATACACAAACATGTAAATTTATTTTTATATTACAAGTTAAATAAACTATATTGGATGCATCAATATTTAAAGTTTTTTGTTTTAACAAAATTTAATGTTGTTCATTGTCAATTTCTTGTTTATTAACACAAAGTTTGTAAAATCGTGGGCAATGCTCAAAATTACACTCATAACTTTGCCGAAACTTTTTTCTTTTCGAACTTCTAATCTGTTCGTATATTTGATTTTCATTGCAGTCAGTCTGCAAGCCTCGTGATGCAAACACCAGTAGCTTTGCACTTCAATTTACCTAAAGACTTCAATTTTAAAATCTTATATTCATTATTTTTATGTAAGAATAAAAATGATGTATGAAAAATAAAAAATACTCCAACTTTTTTTTGTAAAAAAAACTTTTTTTTTTTTACCAATTTGTAAATATTATAATTTTTATTTTTTTATGAAAACATTTTGGCGTCGCCTAGGTTGGAAACTGCTGCTTTAGGGTAATTTACTATATCGTTAATTTTATTTTCTGAATAAAAAAAAAACTACATATTTAAATACTACTTCAACGAAAACTTGTTTGGTGCAGTAAGTCCCCAGAGGATTTGGTGCCAATAAACACAAATCAAAAAATAGAATAAGTTAAGTATTTTTTTTTTTTTTTTTTTTTTTTTTTTTTCTTCTAATTTATGAATAAAATGAATAAACATTCATATTTCAAGCACTATTTTGTTGGTTAGAAATATTAAATTAAATTATCATATTATAAGTAAATGAAAATAAATTTTTTTAACCCTTATGACTCATTCCTTGAACCATCTCGTTTAATCATTTCTTAATAAATTATTTTAAATATATTATTAATTTCATACTTTTTATCGCTGAACTTAGTTATCTTAAATAATTTTCTATACTTGGCTTAGATAATATATTATACATATGTATTAATAAATTTAAACATCGATTATAGTTGCAACAAAGAATTACCTTCAAAATTATTTCTCAAAAGTCTAATCAATTTCAGACTAAAAATATCAAGTTTAAGGTATATCTCTGCAAATTAAGAAGTGTCATTTGTGTGTTTGTTTTTATGCATAACACACTATTCGATTCTCTAAATTTTGGACATCATTCATATATAATTAATCACTGACAAAATTTAAATCTGCTGTCATCTTATCATGTAATATGACAAGATAAATTAAAGTTCGCAACTAACATTTATAATATAAACAAATTATTGAGCTACCATCTCAGCAAAAAACAAAAATTTTTAATACAGGTTTTTAACAATTTGGAAAATGAAAAATTATACTGAAGTCATTCGGCTACATGCAATTATAAATATTACAAAAAATAAGTATTTTAAATAAATTTATTATAATATGTAAGAAATGAAATAATACATATTTAGTAAACAATCTATTAAATTTAAATTGTCACAATTATTAAATTATAAACAACCAGGACATCTTTGTGGAGGTCTCACGTTCTCAATCTATAGATCATCGATTGTATGAAATACAATTTATAAAAGAATTATTATTTAAGCTTGTACAACGTCTCTACATTTTTTTTAGTTGTTTCACAGAATCACACACTCTGACTCAAAAAAATATTGATCAGCATTAAAAAATATACTCAGTTTTATGACAGACACCTTCAAAGACGATGTTCAAAAATAAGTTTAGAAAAAGTAATGTGCCTGAAACATTTGACTTGTCCTTGAATAATAAAAAAGATTAATGAGTTTTTTTTAGTATGTAAGAACACCCCATCTCCCAAAAAAAGACAACTGAGAACAAATTTTAATGAATTAAAAGTAATTATTCAGTGGATAAAATTTGATTTGTTCGCCTTGCTTGATTTTTTTTCCAAGACAAAAGAAAAAAAAATCATATATTTGGACATTTTGAAAATGTTATATCCTTTTAGAAATAGTATTGTTATTTTTACCTTGAGACACAAAATTTAAACCTTTAAGGGGACAAGGAACTTCAAAATTATAGAATTAATACCCAAGAATATATTATGATTTTTTGTTCTGAAAAAATCAAATTAGGTATAAGCTTCACTCAAAAGCCGCCTTTTGAATAACATGATTATTACTTTAGTCTACTCAAACCGGTTTTTGTCATACACTTTTATTTCTAACTTTGAGAGTGACTGAGGGGGAAAAATGCACGCATTTGGAATATATTTAAAACACTAAAAATGATGCCCAAAACATCAAACTGGAAAATGTGATTTTTTTTAAGTTTTAAAATAAAAATGCATGAAAAACCAAAAACAGGATTTACTGAACTATTTATTCAGTTGAAAAAGTTTCATTTCTCCATACAGTGTGTACTTAGCTTTACTTTCAAGAGAAAAGAAAATCATTTTTTTTCTCTTGAAAGTTGGTTCATTTTAAGATGGAATTTTTTTTTTTTTTTACCCGTTACAAGGCACATGGAAAAATTTTCTCACCAGCGAAAAGTATGTCTGAAATCAACGGGAGTTGATTTTCAGCACTGTTTTGTACATTCTTCTAAATAAAGTATATAAAATACATAAAAAAAATTAATGCTGAATAATTTGTACTGATTTTTTTAATCACCTAGCCGATTGGGTAAAATGCTGCTCTTATGATAATGAGTTCTAATTTACGTACTGGCATGGATGTCCGAAGTCTTAAGGAATCCTAGCATAAAAGCTCTATCCTACTTGCTCAGCAATAAGACTTAGTTCTAAAGAGTTTTCACATTTCGATTTTAAGTTTACTATATAATTTGTTTTCTTTTTTTAATCACCTGTGATTGAATGCGAGTGTTAGTGATTATAGTTTTGTATACTCTCGACTAGCTCCCCTGCCCCCCTTCTCCGCAAGTTCACAGAACTGTAGACGTTGCGGTCCGCTGCTCGCGTTCGAATAGCTCAAATGGAAGAAAAGTCGTGTTGGTGAAGTTATTTCGATAGAAGCGAATCTTTGAAGCGTGGTGTTCTGAAAAGCAAGCTCTCTCAGACGTAGTTTTTGCCTACATTCGCCGTGAACAGTAGTAAGCGAGTTTGAGAGTTTGTTCTAAAAAAAGAATGAACTGCGTGTATCTCTAGCCCGTTAGCAGGACCTGATTACAGCACAGGCCAACTAGGCCGCATTCTTTAGTTCCCAAATTTTAGGGGAGCCCATGTTACTTAATGATTTCTGAAAGTATTTTTTAAAACCCGCTTTATAGAACTCAAAATATTCCCCTTTTTTAAAGAGAAAAATAAAACTAAACTAACCGACTGACTGAGTTTATTAGTAAATTGTAACAGACACCCTAGATAGAGTACGGTATACTCATATTTCAAGCAACTATCTAATTACGATTTGGCGAACATAATGATAATTCAACTTTTAAAAGCGAGCTTTTAAGGTGTATTGTTGAATGAAAGCTGGGACACATGGTCTTCTCTATAAATATAACTGGTGAAAGCATGTGAATCATCACTTATACAAACAGTACAAAGGAGTTAATGTTGATGAAAGAGAGGAAGAAAATAATGGCATAGTAGTAGACTTTGCATTTAGAATTGTAACGTTTAGCTTAACATATTTGTATTTGAGATGTTAATATAAAGTTTGGTTTCCTTTGGAGCGCTACATTCTATTAATAGTAAGGTGGGGTGGGGTGAAAGTGATCTTCACCCAGGGCTTCAGATTATCATGATTGCCATCGATTATACATCGATTACAAGGCTTCATTTTAGAGTAACATGTTTACATGTGATACCAATGATATCTCTTACCACTAATGTTTCTTTGACTTTTTTTAAAAATGACCCCTATAATATTTAATGTTTAATCTTAAACTACTGCTGTGCGGTCTCGCAGACTGTATCCCTAAGCATTTTCAGCCCTCCAAATCATAATTGACCTGTACCTTTCTCAGTATTTTCCAACAGCCTGATATCAAGATCGATTGTCAAATTGCAAGCTAGTTAAAAGTTTATTTGAAAAATGAACAACTGAAGATAGTTTTATCTCACAAAATACGACCACAGTAATTAAAAGTTGTGACAAAGGTATTTAATAAAAAAATGATAAACATCAGCTTGCTAAAAAATATATTTAAAATCTACTGATAATGACTATACTGCATCTCTGGTATTTGGAGGCTAACTGAATGGTTTTTGTCTATAGCCGCTAGGAGGCTAGCTTTCTATTTATTACAAGATTAAAATCGCAGCTTATACCTAATGAGAACTAGCTGTAATATTAAAGTGGTTAAATTTCAGATTCCTTCTACTCTTCAGTTTTAAATTTAATATTTTATCATCCAAAATTTTCTCTTTACAAGCATGCATTTTTAAAGTTTTCTCCCCCCAATTCCTTTTGTATGCAATTCGTTCTTTTCAAACTACGATTGCAGATAAATATCTCGGAATTCCCGTTTTTAGAATTCCTTCTCGCAAGCACAATTCTCGGTATGAATGTACTCTTCCCCATTTTCAAACATCCCTGTTTTAAACAAAAACGCACCCCAGTTCGAAATTTTGAAGGTCATACTGCCTAGTCCTAGAACATCTGAATGTTATTGCACCAGTGAAGATACTACGTATTAAACTAGATGATTATTGATGAATTATCGATTATCCGAAGTACTTTCAGTCATAATTACTTCGGATAATCAAGGTTGTACTGTAATTTTATGAACAACTTGGAAAATAATAAAAAAAATTGAGAAAGGAATTATGACGTATCCTTTTATTTTTCTTTTACGACATTGCATAGTATATATGATATAAAAATTAGAAAACAGCACTCAGTAATTTATAAACTACCCTTTTGAAGTAGTAAATTATTATTCTATCTTTTAAGACCAGTTTGTCAAATCTTGATCTGCTTTTACAGACATGCTTTTGTGCATCAAAAATAATACTAAATTTGTGAACCTCTTGTGACCAGTACTATTAGAAAGAAGTGGTTTTACTCTTAAATAGTTAATGGTTTCATGGTCGTAAATGATCTTTCAATACTTTCAGTGGGATCTAGAATTGTACTCAAATTTTAATGAGTTTTAAAAAATCTTGTAATACATACATCGGAAATAATTATTGTATGGTCCAGACATTTCAGGCTGATTCAATGATTGCCAAAACCATAATCAACCCCCAAAGCGGTTTTTTTTAATTTCGATTGCCATGGTGACCTGGTATATCCACATCCACCTCCGAGCTTTATTATTTAGATCACCATTTCTGCTATTTGAAAATACTACTACAATATTGTAAGATTTTCAAGATTTCTTAAATCATAGATTCAATTTCAAATCCACTTAAATAGTTTTTACTGTTGTTACATTTTTTGGCATATATTTCACTATTTCATAATTTTTATGCATTTTCCATAATTATTATAACACTTTTTTACATCATTACGATATCTTTTACAGCACTTACACATATGGTATGTATAAATTGTATTTTAAATTTATCTATTCATCTTATCCTTATATAAAGAGAAAAAAAGTAAACACATATATATATATATATATATATATATATATATATATATACTCCATATACTTATATACGTGGCCAACCTGCGGATCGCGAGCCACATGCGGCTCTTTGAAGGATTATTTGTGACTCTCGATAAATGTACTCTAGTTCCCTTTTCATCTTTGTGTTACATTATTTTAAAATAATTATTAGTACTGATGGAGCTCCAACAGTGCTGGATTAAAAAAAAAAATAAATAAAATAAAATCGGTCTTATTGGGTTTTTAAGAGATGATTCTTAAATTCCACAATTCATACCGATTCACTGCATAATTCACCGAGAACATCTGGTTACAAAATATTTAAAATATCCTGATATTATTTAAACAGTGTAACACATTGTAAATTACATTCGCACCAAAGCAAAAAAATCATCGACAGCTCAAAAATTAATTGAAATATTAAAGAACAAAGAACTCTCAAATGACATTTAATAAATATAATTTCTGTAAAAAAAAATTTTGTTTATACCTTTTATGCATACCTTTTAAATACGTATTTAATTGCGGCTAGTGAAAAATTTCAAATTTTGAAAAATAGCTCCGACTATCAAGGAGCTTGGCTACCCCTGTTATATAACTATTAACAAAAGTTGAGAAAATAAATGAATAATTCTGACTTAATGTATCGTAAATTTGCTTTAGTTTCCTCATGTTAAATTTATTACTATCTATTCTTCCAAAGTATTTACCTAGTTCTTCGTTTTCCTTCTTTTCTTTTATATACCACAAAAACTGCAACTTTCCTGTATAAAGTGCAGTGAGCTACCAAATGAATAGACCTTCTGGATCTCTTCCTACCACTATAAATACTTCCTTTATATATTGTACTAATACAGTAAATGTTCAACGTATAAAATACCGTAAACATATAATCCAGAAAGCATTAGCCCACTGTTGAGTGCTTTTATTCACACAAATCTCCCTATTGATTTTTTATTACAATGGCGAATCACACTGGTCGTTTCACACCAAAAGCGTGAATTAAAGTTCTTCGAAATGCCATCGGATTGCTGGTAAAACCTGTATGGATAATTTATTTGTAGCTTTTCTTTTTGCTGTAATAAATCAATAAGGAAAGTTACAAATAAATTATCCATAGCAAAAAGATAGGTTATAAATAAATTATCCGTACATGTTTATCCACAATCCGTTATTTCTATGTTCCTTTGTACTCAATGTTCTGTGTTTCAGAGAGCTTAGTAATTTTGTGTCTATATATATGGCAACAGCTTAAAAAATAAATAAATGATTGCCGTGGGCAGCTTTTGGAGTAATACATTCTATGTAATTTTAATTTACGTTACTGACTTATTCAGAAATGTTTTACGTTTTAATCTGCGCCGCCATATCCAATGAAAGAAAATTACTTGACAGCAGTAGATTAAAATAAAGCATGTACCTGCACACAAATATATATGAATATGAACAGAAAATTCATTGATTATGTCCATGAAAAATTTGTTATGCAGAGCAGTTTTCAAAATATGTGGCTAAACAAAAATTTGAATTAATTTAAAATACCTAAACTTACTACAGATCGATCGTCATTTTTATAAAACTCAATATTATTTTTGAGTAGAATATGTAATTCACTATAAAATAATTGCATACAAATTGAAAATTCAATGACAGTATCCATAGAAAACTTGTTAAGGATAAGTTTTCAAAACATGCAAATGAATGAATATTTGAAATCATTAAAATATCGCATTAAACTTATTACAGTTTGATCATCGTTTATATAAAACTCAGTAACATTTTTTATTCGAATATATTATTAACCATCAATTCAAAATATAATTGCAAATAAATTGAAAATTCATAGACTGTGGCCATGGAAAACTTGTTATGGTTTTCCATTAGTTTTCAAAGCATGTAATTAAATGAAAATTTGAAATCATTTAAAATACTGCTATAAACTTACTACAGTTCGATCATCGTTTATATAAAAGTCAATATTATCTTTGGTTAGAATATATAATTCATTATAAAAATAATTGCAAATAAATTGAAAATTCATTGACTGTTCCCATGCAAAACGTGTTATGTGTAATAGTTTTCAAAACACATAATTAAATGAAAATTTGAAATAATTTAAAATACTGCAATAAACTTACTGCAAATAAAATACTGTAATGTACCGCAATAAACGTACAGTTCGATCATTGTTTATGTATAAAAGTTAATATTATCTTTGATTAGAATATATAATTCATCACAAAAATAATTTCAAAGAGATTGAAAATTGATTGACTGTGTTCATGCAGAACGTGTTATGCGTATTAGTTTACAAAACATGTAATTAAACGAAAATTTGAAATCATTTAAAATACTGCATTAAACTTACTACTGTTAGATCATCGTTTATATGAAAGTCAATATTATCTTTGGTTAGAATATATAATTCATTATAAAACTAATTGTAAAGAAATTGAAAATTCATTGACTGTGCCCATGGAAAACTTGTTATACGTAATGGTTTTCAAAACATGTAATTAAATGAAATTTTGAAATCATTTAAAATACTTCATTAAACTTAGTAGTTCGATTGTCGTTTATATAAAAGTCAATATTATCTTTGATTAGAATATATTCAAGATTATTCATTAGAATTATTCAACATAAAAATAATTGTAAAGAAATTGAAAATTCATTGCCAGTGCCCATGGAAAACTTGATATGCTTAATACTTTTTAAAACATGTAATTAAACGAAATTTTGAAATCATTTAAAATACTGCATTAAACTTAGTACAGTTCGATAATCGTTTATATAAAAGTCAATATTATCTTTGGTTAGAATATATAATTCATTATAAAAATAATTGCAAATAAATTGAAAATTGATTGACTGTGTTCATGTAAAACGTGTTATGCTTAATAGTTTACAAAACATGCTATTAAACAAAAATTTGAAATAATTTAATATACCGCATTAAACTTAGTACACCGTTTATATAAAACTCAATATTATTTCTGATTAGATTACATTATTCGCTTTCAGTTCAAGAAATAATTACAAGTAAAACTCGAGCTATTAATAAACTAAAACGCGCGTTAAGCCCTAAAGAAGGTCACTATTTAAACAAAGTAAATGTTCTACTGATATATTTATCCTGCAATATGGAGACTATGTTACTCCTTAATCTGGCTTCAAACGGCATTCGTCCTTAATCGTCCCGCCTACTTTCTCTCGTTAATGGTCGTTTTAACAGCTTCCCGAACTGCGTAACTATTTAAATATCGAACAAAAGCTGTGTTGCTTCTCCAATCCCATCCAGCGCATTTCAATTCATTGAAAAGGGAAACGATGGCGTCCGTTCCTATTTCTAAATCGTTTTCAGAAAAATCAATGATGAGGGGGGGGAGGGTTTCTTTCATCTTTTCTAGGAGAGAGAAGGGAGAGGTGAGTACCCGTTGCCACGGCAACTCGAGTATCCGTGGTGGTGGTACACAATTTCGATAGCCCCGTATATCGACCGACTCCTCTGCGGACAAAAGATGTCTTAGATACTTTCCCAGGGCGTATTTAAAACGCGAGTTTACGCGGACCTCTTCCTCTCAGGTCGAATCCGGTTTTCGCTAATTTTTGTTCGGAATTGCCACGTCGACTAAAGACTGCTTGCTGTCATGTTGTCGCATGTATTGTCAACGTTATACAGTGTGTAATAAAAAACAGATTGTCTGCAAAGAAAACCACTAAAGCAAATTTTAAACTTTCTAAGACGGGAAGCACAGGTGACCCACGTGTGACGTCATGAACTTTCAAAATGGCGTCCTTGTGAGAGCTCTCTCTTTTTGATGGGGTTGAGTTGCCTATAAAAAAAATTCTCCTTCTGCCTTGCGTAAATTACGTTACAGATGAAATTATTTTCGTTTTTATTTTCTCGGAATGCTTAGTAATAAGTCATAGATTTTTTATCTGATATTTTAATACACATTAGTATAAACTTAGGTTGGTTTTGTTGAAGACGACCAATTGTTTTTCTATGCGAGGCCTAATGAGTCGGCAGCTACTGCTTAAAGCCGATTCCGAATAGCAGTAAGAATCGAACCCACGAACTCTGGGAATGAAACCACAAATAGAAACATCCTATTTAATCGGTCATCGTTAGTCTATTTTTTTCATTTTTTTTTTTTTTTTTTTTTTTTTTTTTAATTATAAATGTGGGACATATTTGCCTTTATATCATTTTACTCTACAATCTTCTCAGTTGATGCACTTTTTTATTATGAAAATACCATATAGGTAGGACAACATCGCTTCCTATAGGGGTACAACGCACAAATACATCCAAACCTTACTCGGGAATACAATCCAAACTCATCGGGTAGGGGCACAAAACGCTGGCCACTATACATTCTTGGCGGCAACATTCGGATAATATAAACCTTAGCATATTCCTAAGTGCATAATTTTCCTATCAGGATCGTATTTATGAAAAAAACAATCGGATATAGAGGTTTTAAAGTTTTATGTTTCGGTGTGATAATTTTTAATGTATCTTAGATATGCCGTTTTTATATTATTGCACATTTCATAATACAAGCACTAAAGGACAGCAGCAGTAAAAAGCTTTGAGAGGAATCGATTTTCATCCAAAATATGATTATGCTAGTATTTTTAAGGTTCTTTCCTAATACAAAGGGCCGAAAGGTAGAGCGCTGCCCATCGGTGCCGGAGTTCGCGGGTTTGAATCCCGTTGCTGGCATGGATGTTCATAGCCGTTCGGAATCGGCTTAAGTAGTAGGTCCTGGTCTCATTAGCCTTCGTGGATAAAACAGCAGACTGTGACGCTCCAAATCAAACCAAACCTAATACAAATGTATTTCTACTTAAAAAACGATTGCATTTTCATAAATGATTACAGTGAAAATATACATTTGAATTTAGTTATAATAAATCTGAAAATGAATAAAAACTGGGCAAAATTAATTTTTAAGAACATTCATACCTTTTTTAAGCATAGAAATATATCAGCCTGAACTTCCTCCTTCCCCCCTTTTGCTATGTCCATGTACACCTTTGATACAAAGAGTTTGTTTGGTTTGGAGCGCTACGGTCTACTTTTTTGCAACACGAGGGCTAATGAGACCGGGACCTACTGTTTAAAGCCGATTCCGAAAGGCTACGAACATCCATGCCATAGTGGGATTCGAACCCACGAACTCCGGTTCCGAAGGAGAGCACCTCAGCAAATCGGCCATCGTTCGGCTTGATACAAAGAGAGAACATCATTATTGGATGTAAATTAGGATTTGTTATTTGGAAGGAGATTGAATTTTTGATTCCAAATAAGTCCAGTTTCGTATAAAATAGTTTAAGGACCGTAGTTCGTGGGCTCGAATCCCACTGTTGTTATAGGTGAACGTAGTCTGTCGAATTAACCAATCGAGCAGATAGACTTTGGCCTAATTAGCCAATGCATTCATAAAATTGACCGTAACGCTTCATCCCAACCGGAATCTGAATGGCTATAAACATCCATGGCAGCATCGGGATTCGAACCTGCGCACTGTAAATAACCTAAAAATAGCAAGATTAGTTTAGCTGTGAGTTCTACTGCTGCGAGA
>CM063501.1:47129838-47175970 GCA_032207245.1 Pardosa pseudoannulata
TTCAATAAGAAAAGAGGTGGAAGTCGCTTGAAGCAAAGTCCAGGCTGTGGGAAGATTATTCCATGATGTTTCATTGACCAGCTTTTACCAACCGCAAGCTTTCGACACCATTCTGCGACATGCTACCGAAACACCAGTCTCTTCTCTACCACCTTCCCGTACATTTCAGCCGCTTGTACATATTTCGCCTGCATAAATCGAATAATTGAGCGGATTTCTTTCCCAGATCAGTTTTCTAAACGAGTCGCCATTTGTGTTGTTCTTACAACTCGTGCTGTAGGTGGTGGGTGTCAGAAACTGCACAGTTGCTGACCACATGCATTAGAATCCCCGTTTACTACTAATTTCTCTATAACAGGTAAAACTCCTGGAATATCAAACATTAACCTTATTTTTGAATCACTTCTCGTGCTCCCACACATACATACATACATTGAGACCCGCTTGTATAAATTGCACATCCGGGGCATTTTCATTTGTCCCAATGCACTGTGCAACTGCAGATACATTTCTGTCGTGTCATTAAAATGCTGTTATACTTATTTATAATAATTACTATATATATGCAAAAAAATTACTAAAAATATGTTTTTTTTGTTATTGCAACTTAGATGAGCCAAGCACGTGAGCCAGAGACTACTCCAGTTAAGGCGAAGGGTTGCGCCTTTCGTTTAATGAACACCCCTGTGGTTTAAGAATGGCTTTGCTCAAGTATGTGCCTTTAATTTAGAAGCAAGGACCAAGCAGAAGGCCCACAAGCCTGCAGCTCCAGAGGTGTCGTTTAGAAACTTGGAGGACATTGCGACCACAAACCTATTTTACGCGTCTCAATCGCCATTAATGAATACCACGGTTCTTTGGCTAGTACGAGCCTTGATCTCGCTAACCACAGGTTGCAAGATTGTTGCCTTTCCCGATTGGGTTACCGCGGCACAAAAGTATAAAAATTTTTAACCTCCTTACGTTGTTACAATGTAGTATACACCTAAGGTGTTCGTTTATCATTGTTATTCAATTTTAATCCTTTTTTATGAAAATTAGTAATGTAATTATTTATTTAGCTATGTTATATACCTTTTTCTGTATTTTTATATCATATATAAGAGGTTTGAATTTAGTGATCTATTCTACATTTATGAAATAAAGTTACTGCTTTTCCATCGTGCATCTCTAAAAATCACTGTAAATATTCAAATACAATACAGAGTAAAGCATATTTTTCCCAGTATTTATTACATACATTTATTTTTACATGAAACATGCCAACTACTCTGCATTTTCCGGAGTTGTTCCGTAGAAATGAGAAAATTTTATGACTCCGGAAACTTCTCAGATTTCTCCGGAAAATAACAAAACTTTTAAACAGCTAAAAAATTACAATTCAACAATTAAATACAAAGTTTTGCAAAAAATAATGCTGAATATTACTCTTTTCACACAGTAATGCTTCATGTTAAAAGTTTTTAGTACTGTGTGAAAAAACCAAACTGAATTTAGCTGAAATTGTATTAGATAAACTCTAGAATTCCTGATGATAGAAAAATGGAAATATTTGAATCAGGGTCAATGTTGCTGTAAGAAACACTGTTCTGAAAAATAAGTTGTTAAAGCTAAAAAAGCTACTCATACATTTTTAAATGTATAAATAATAATTTACCATTTACAATTTACTACTGTGTAAATATTTTAATTTAGAAACCAATAAAATATGTAATTATGTATAATCTGTAATTAGCATCTTAGCATTTCAAATCACGCTGTTGCTCCGGACACAAGTGCCTGAATGTTGGCATGTCTGTTACATTCATTTGTTAGAAAAAAAAAACGTTGCAATTGTGTATCTCTTTTAGTTCCTTTTCTCATGCAGTGGTTCCAAACTTTTTATTCAACGGAACCCTTTTATTACCACACATGTGACAGCTGAACCCTTGAATTAATATTACTTAAATAGGAACTAAGGTCCTTTTATTTCTCACTGATTAAACATAGAGACTAAACAAAAGTTTATATAATACTTACAAAAGGTGACGGAAAGAAGATTTTTTTAATGAAATGATGCAAGTAAAATGACACATTCATGAAAAATATATATGGGAGAAATGACTTTGTTTTTGACTGTCACAACGTTCTTTAAAATTTTGTTGTTGTTGTTGCATATGCCACTTGGTCTAACACAAGCACGATTGAGCTGGAGAGTACTCGCATTAATGCAAAGGGGTGAGCCTTTCGTTTTGACGAGCACCTCAAGGGTGAAAGTACGACTTAGCTCAAGTAGATCCTCGTAATTTTGAAGCAGGGACCAAGCAGAAGACCCACAGGCTTAACCTGCCACCCCCAGAGGTATTGATTGAGAACTTGGAGGACATTGGGACCACAAACCTATTTGACGTTCTTCAGTCACCTTTAACGAACACGGCGGATCTTGTGCCGGTTCAGGCTCCGAACCCGCAATACTCCAGTTACCTTCGCCGACTAAGCTACCGCGACTCTTGAAATTTTGTTCTATTAAAGAAAATTTTATTTTCATATTATACCCTGCGCTTACATATTCCAGCGTTTAGTTTTCGTTAAAGCATAAGCAAGAAAGCGAGTGCACAAATACAAGTCGTTGCAAGTGGTTACAACTCAGATAAAAAGTTTTATGATAATTTTGAATATTTTTTTTTCGAACGACTCCGGAATTCTGACACTTATATTATTTTACAAAGTTGTTGTTGTTGCCAATGCCATTTAGACGACCCAATCCCGTGAGCCGGTCGCCATATTAATTAAAGCAAGGGATGCGCCTTTCGTTTGACGAGCACAGCTACTATTAAAGAAGGTCTTAGCTCAGGTGTGTCCTCGTAATTTAGAAGCAAGGATTAAGCAGAAGACCCTCAGGCTTAGCTACCCACCCCTAGAGATATCATTTGAGAAAGCGGAGGACATTGTGACCACGAGCATGTTTTACGTGCTCTAATCACCATTAACGAATACAGCGGATCTTAGTCCGGCTCGAGCCCTGAACCCGCAACTCTAAAGTTATGAGATCGTTGCCTTTGCTGACTAATCTACCGCTGCTTTTTTTTTTTTTTTTTTTTTTTAAATATAGTGATGATGTTGAACAATCCGATGCCAGTTCAATAAATCTTTTCATACTTCTCTAAATATAAACAAGGAAGTTCATCTTTTATGTTAACTTTTTAAATTTTATATTGTTAACTCTTTTTAAATTTTATATTGTTCAATACGGAATTATTGGACTATAGAAACACTGAAAAAATCAAGATGTTGGACCACATCCTCATATTGCTTATTTTCTACTTCTGAGAAAAAAGTTTTTATAGCTGAAAAACAGTGAAGTGTATAGCTGGGGAAAAATAAAGAATGAATTAACGAATTGTCTTTAAAATTTCGATGGTGCATAAAATTTGCGGAAGAACCCCTAGAGGGTTGTTGCGGAACCCTGGGGATTCCGCGGAACACACTTTGAGAAACTCTGCTCTAAAGAAAAATTATATATCTGGGGAAAAATATGTATGTAATAGTTACTTACATCCCAGAATACATTTTGGATGTTTGAATAACCAAACTCGTTCAAAAATCAGTGAGAGGAAAACAAAATTTTTATTCTAGATCTTTATTACAGAAAGAAAAAACATTTTGCTTCTCTATAATATTTGCATCATGAAATATTTTCGAAATTTCGTTGCTAGATCTTGATACTAGGAAGAAAACCATTTTATTTTTTGTAATATTATTACTAAATAATATTTTCGAAATTTTGATTCTAGATCTTGATTATAGAAAGAAAAAATATTTACTTCTCGATAACATTTGCACCAAGAAATATTTTCGAAATTTTGATTCTAGATCTAGGAGCTAGAAGGAAGAAGACAATTTTATGAAAATAAAAAATGCTTTACAAAGTTTCGTATGGATGCTTTACAAGAGAATCGATTAAAGGCAACAAATAATGCAAAATGTTTTCTTGCTATAAATTAAAAAATAGCAGCCGTAAGCTCTTAATAAAATAGTTTTTACAAATGTTTAAAAAAATAGTAGAAATAACTACTACTGTTGTTGCTTCTCATGCCACTTGGAAAAACGAAGCACGATTGAGAAGGAGGCCACTGGTACTGAGGCAAATTGGTACGGCTTTCGTTTTAATGGTGTTTCGTTTTAAGGTGAAAGAAGGACTTTGCTCAAGTAGGTCCTTTGGTAGGTAATTTTGAAGCAGGGACCAAGCAGAAGACCCATAGACATGGCCTGCCACCTCCAGAGGTATTGATTGAGAAGTTGGAGGACATTATGACCACGAACATATTCTACTTGTCCCAGTCACCTTTAACGAACACAATGGATCTTAGGCCGGCGCGGGTTCCGAACCCGCAACCTCTCATTTACGAAATCATTGCCTTTGCCGACTGAGCTACCGCGGATCATAAACACTGTTACTACTTTTTAGTAATAAATGTCTGTAGTAATAAATGTCAGGAATAGAGGAACCATGGGCAAACACAGCTTGAAGATGGAAGCGATCGGCCTAGAGAAACAACAAAACTTGAGAACCGATCACCAGAGCGGTACTCACAGCCCCAGACGCATCATTATTGTCGATTATACGTGCAACTAGGGCCTCAGTAGCCGCAAGGACCATTCATTGGACTATTCACCACAGAAAGGGGTCAGAGGTCAAAGCGCCCTTTCGCCGACTACCATTGACCTCTGTACGACAAGCCCGCTTGCAGTGGTATCGGGTTCATTCGAATTGAAATGTCACCGAGTTGAATGAGATGAGTACCGCTTTGAACTGAGCTCCGATGACCATCGAAGACATGTCTGGAGACACCTCGGACAGAGGTGGGATACCAACCTGACTGTCTACCGGCATACAGACGGACAATCAGTAGTGATGGTCTGGGTTGCCATTTCATTTCATAGTAGAACCCCTTTGGTTGTCATCCTTGGCACTTTACAGCACAGCGGTACGTCGACGAAGTTCTACGCCCCATTGTGTTGCCCTTCATGTCACGATATCATGGACTTACATTTCAGAAAGATAATGCCCTGCACCACATCACAAGTGTTTCTACTGCTTGTCTTCGGGCTTGCCGAACGCTACTTTGGCCATCAAGGTCACGGGATCTCTCTCCCATTGAGCACGTTTGGAGCATTATGAGAGGGGCACTCCAACCAGCTCGAGATTTTGACGGTCTAAAGCGCCAGTTGGATAGAATTTGGCACATTTTTCAGTAGGACATCCGCCACCTCTATCAATCAATGCCAAGTAAAATAATTACTTGCATAAGGGACAGAGTAGGACAAGCGTGTTGAGTTTTTTACTTTGTGCAGCTTTATCACTTGGATAAATCATCTAATTTTTCTCTAATTGTAATCATTTGTTTTTCTATACATGTTCATCACATCTGCCAATTTTCGTCCCATTCAAAAATCTCCTTAATACGTCGTTTCCCCCCCCCTTTTTTTTGTTTAAGAGTGTATATACACTCATGTCCATAAATTAAGGATAATAAAGTTCAGGCAATGAAAGAGACAAAAGCAAAACAAATTTGACTTATTTGTAAAGTCTATTTATTAAACAAAAAATAAAGAGCAAAAAAGATGCTATATGTTTGACATAATTAATAAAAATTGCAATTTTTACTCCCTGGAGCAAATTTCAAAAAAGAACCTATTTACAGAAAACAGTATAACATGGTTAGTATGATGGTTAATACGGAGTATGTCTCCCGGACGATGCAATACAAGCGTTACAACGCCTACGCATGCTGAGTATCAGATTATCAATCTGATCTTGGGGAAAATTACACCACTCATCAAGCAATGCCCTCCGAAGTTCCGATAGACAGTTGGGAGGGGGTTGACGAGCTGCAATTCGTCGGCCAAGCATGTCCCACACATGCTCTATTGGATTCAAGTCCGGTGAGTATGCTGGCCAATCCATACGGGTGATATCCTCCGATTGAAGGCATTCGTCTACAATGTTTGCACTGTGAGGTCGGGCGTTGTAATCCATATACAGAAATTCAGGACCCATGGCGCCCCGAAACAAACGTACATGTTGTTCCAGAATGACATCCCGATAGATGTGGCCTGTCATCGTTACACTCTGAACATGCAGGTCAGTTCTGGAACCAAGAATAATTCCTCCCCAAACGAGCCATCCTGCACCACCGTAACGGTGTCGTTCAATGGTGTTCTCTTGGTGGTAACGGGTACCTGGCGCTCTCCATATGAAAGTTCGGCGAGAATCAGAATGTAAACTGAACCTGGACTCGTCGGAAAACATCACACAAGACCACTGTTGCGGTGTCCACAATGCATGCTCTCTAGCCCAGCATAATCGCAGGCGACAGTGAGTTGCAGTAAGGGGAACACATCTGACAGGCCTACGAGCATATAGACCAATGTTCCCTAAGCGTCTGTACACGGTCTGCCTTGAAACTGTCGTACCGGTAGCTGAAGAGAGCTGACGAGACAGGTCTGATGCTGTGCTCCGTCTGTTTGGGCAGTAACTGCCAAATACCGGTCATCATTCGGCGTAGTAACTCGGGGGCGACCTGTGCTGTAACATCTACTCACATTACCATCATGTTTGAATCGTTGCCAAAGCCTGGAGATGACACTCTGGGCGATTCCAAGTTCCTCGGATACTTCCAGCTGGGTACGTCCACATTCCAGTCGTTCGATAATTCTACCACGTAAAAAATCATCCAAATGCTTCCTTTGTGCCATAACTATGCGGTTATTGCACTGAAAGGCTTTTAAAGCGCTTATGAACAATTTTACTTCTTTGCTACCATTCTTTATATACCCCTTTCATACACTCTCGTCATTGTGACGTACTATCCGCGCCATCTGGTGGTTTCCTACAATTTGCATATTCTTCTTCAAGATGTGTGTGATAATTCTACAGGTGAAAGTTTTATTTTAGAGCTCAATTTCTGTGTGATTCTGAATTATCCTTAATTTCTGGACATGAGTGTAGAAGCAGAAAAAAAAATTGGGAGGCCCCGTAGAGTTGCTGTAAATACACAAGCGGAAGAAATTATCTAAGTTGTGTTTTGATTTTTAGAAAAAAAAATTAATTTTGTAGATTTCAGGTATGGATTTTTAAAAATTCCTTGTAGGTTATATATTTGTAGTATATGCTGATGTGTACACATTAAGTTCATTTTTTATGGTGTTCCTGATTAAATTTTCTAGTAAACTGATAGCTTCAAATGACGTTGAACATTAGCTCGACATAGAAACTGAGTCTATATTATTTTTTAGGGATGATTTAATATTCTTTATGTGTGATTTAAAATTCCCGGGCTGTGACGTCACTACTCGGAGACAGAGTCAATATCTATTAGGTGGTGATAAATCAACCGGTGACTCTTCGAAGATTTCCAAGTCGAACAATTCAATTGATCATTTGGGATTTAGCTCCAGTTTGACCATATCCTTGTGAAACGAACTTTGAATCTTTAAAGGCTTTAAAGGTGATGGAGAAACTGGACCATATGGGCCGAGCCCTTCAATCCAGAGGTTTTTAACAGAAAGCACAAAACTGACAATGGGCGGAAAAATAAGCAACTAAAAGAATAAGGAAGAGATAGAACTTTGAATCTCTAAGACACTGTGCAAATAATAATTCTGATGACGCATCATATGCAATATTAAAGAAAATTCTTGTGTACAAGAAAGTCATTTGGTATCCACATCTTTTTTACGCACAATTTTATTTACAAATCTAATCTTTAAATATGCTCGCAGCCACCAGATGTCTTCCCGTGGCAAGCGTACAAACGAAACAGATGTGCATCATCTGGGTTTCTTCGAGTAAGCAGAATAAATAAATTACGTTTTAATTACCGAATGCGTGTTCAGAAGGCCAATAACCCGAGAGATGAAGAGTTGACCTAAAAAGTGCGAACTAAAATCACCCACATTACTTTTGTACCGGTCTGATATTTTACTCGTTCATTTAATAAAGAAATGCTGATTAACTACAGCTACCTTATAAAAACTAGTCTAGCTTCAACTTCGTTATTAAAGTAATGAGTCCTGAAAGATATTGGGTTAAAAGGGAAAAGTTGAGGCAAGGAAAGGGGACCTTTACGTAAATTTTTTCCTACATTAATAGAAATTCAACGGTATTAATTTCCGTTATCACAAATTTGATAATTTCATTGATTTTTGTCCACTGCCAGGCACGTGACAAAAAATGGCATTCACCATACGAAGTTGCTGGTTTTCGCTACCATTTTTATCCTCAGACCTCTATATACCCAGGTAGGGAAAAATAATCAAAATCACAATCCTGTCTACATTAAATGGGCCCCTTCTAAATGATATCCATAAATACCATTTTCAATATTTAGCAATGCTGGTCAATATTCTCCGATATCTCTGAATATCATTTTTCGATATTTAGCAGTGATAATCAGTATTTCCCCGATATCGTTGAATATCATTTTTTGATATTTAGTAATGTTGCTCAATATTTCTGGATATCCCTGAATATCATTTTTGAGATTTAACAATGTTCACCAGGTGGTAATTTTGCCAAGCGAGCTAATTCATTCGCTTCATCTTGAATTAAGGTTTTAGGCCAGCGTTCGGCCCCTGTACGTTTGAAGTTTGTATTACCCGATTTTTTCCTATCCGAACAAAGATCACGGTAGTCCACTTCTACGTTACTTTTCTCCTCAGAATCGCTATAATTACAGTCAGTTCGTAGAACTAATTTTGGAGAAAAGGCAGAATCGACTAACTCCCGTTCACATTCAGCTAAATAAGTATTGTGCGTTACGCTAAATGTCGTGAGATATCACGGGAGATATCATTGGATGTGAGGAAATGATATTTATTTTTACGTATATCGGTACATTTCTCTGAATATTATTTAAACAATATCATTTTTATGACATTGTTTAACATTGTGAACAAATTTAAGAAAAAGCATTCATTAAATTGAGGTTTGTAAAAGCTAGGAAATTTATTAAATTTCATTGTAGAATAATCTTTGTGTTAGAAGTAATTCAAACAACTCTTTTAAATGCTTTCTTCTAAACGATATCAAATTTTAATTTTACATTATTGTCAGAGTGCAGCTATGTTTGACATAAGGTTTGCGAAACTGATTTGCTCGCCGCTCTCACACGTTGTGGGTTGAATGCCCAATTTTTTTCGCGACTCCAGGAAGCGTGTGGTGTGGTCAGTGAAAACGATTGCACTTAAACTTCACCAAGTTTTGGAGAGTTATGATTGGTCTCCAGAAGGCGATTCAGGACCATCCTTGGAGACCCGGTCCTTCTGGGCAGAGCCGGGAATGGACGCATTGTGCAAAGGACAATGGAACAACGAACGCATCAGCACAGGATAATGGAAAAAGTATAGGGTTGCCTGAGTAGAAAGAAGGAAGGAAAAGAATGCAGCGTTCTCTTGGACATCGGCAATTTTTTTTCAGGCGTAGCACGTGGAGTGCTTCTTTTAATTTTTAATTTTTTAAATATCTTTTTTTAGCATATATCCTTGTCTTTTGTTCTATATTTGAATGTTGTAATATAGATCAGTGGCATTTTACTATAATTAAAGACGATATAAAGTAAACTTGGGTTTATTAATGACTTTGAAATAACAACAACAATGTACTACACCACAGCAATTATGTTGGTAAATATCAACAGATCATCGATATTCAAAATATTAGCAAGCATGTGTCCGACATCGATCGATATATATTTATGCTACCTGCAATAAGTAGGGCAACTTCACTCCGTATGAAGGGACAACACAAATACATCTAAGCATTACAAATCATATCATAAACTAAGCAATCAAAATCACTAAGCAATCAGAAATACATCAAACCAATTACAATTGTTGACACTGGTAGTCCTGCTTTTGTCTGCTCTGTCGTCCATATCTTAAACTCTCTTCCAAAAAAGGTCCGTTAAGTGTTACACGCAGTATGCAGGAGAAAAAAAAACAAAGCCCTGTATGTAGTTGAAAAAATTATTGCGCTTCCTGTATTCACACACTATAAGTATGAATAAAGACAAAAAATAAAAAGGAAATAATCTAAACCGGTATACACAAAATCAGTTAATCTGCGTAGCCCAATTGATTTTATTTGTGTGAAATTGTAAACACTTTCGCATAAATATATTGTTTATACTGTGTTCATACTCAGTTGTAAAAAGTTAAATAAAGCACTATTATGACGTACTGGAGAAGTGGTAGGCGAGGCCGTCAATGAAACAAGCTGAATTCTATTTAATCTTGATTAAATAATTTATTCATGAGCATAATTTATGTACATTTATAAAAAGAATTAATTAAATGTAATTAATTTCGAAATCGTGCCGAGATTAAAAACAAAACAAAACTGGGTAATTAAAGTTGGGCACAATCAGATAAAGGAAACAGTTCGCAAGTTAGTGCAGTCACGGAATTCTGCTACGATAATTTAGTCTGATGATCCGGAACAGTTTCCTTCCACAAGGAGTTTCCAAGGCTTAAAGTTCTCAGAGTACGTATATCGCTGACGTTCCGTGAAAATTCGTGGATGTTAGGCAATCCGTGATGAGTGTAAGGATCCCTCTCAACTAACTGCTTCAAAACACGAATTTACAAAAAAAATAACGTAGCAGGAATGAGATTCCGAAGTCGAGGGTCGACTTTCTAGCAGAAATCAGAGAAGCTGGAGGTCTCTGACGAAATGCAAGCTTCGCCAATTCGGAGAGACAAGTGAACTCTTCTCAAGCCAAAAAAAAAAACGCCTCTTCCCCCTCATCCAATTTTCTGATACACTGTCTACCAATAAGTATTTGGACGCCTGTGATAGAAAAGAAAAACTAACTTTATTCAAAATCAATAGTTGGTAGAGCCTCAACGAGAAGCAATTACAGCGTGAACCTCCCTGGGCATACTTTCCACAAGTCTTTGTATTACAGCTAGTGGTATTGTCTTCCACTCGGCTTGGAGTAGACGTACAAATTCCTTCACCGATTTTGGAGGGTAGTGCACCCATTAATTCGGCGATCCAACTCGTCCCAGAGGTTCTCGATAGGTTTCAGGTCTGGGCTCTGGACAGCACCATACCAAGCCTTGGTTAACCTTGAAACATGACAATTGGCATTGTCGTCGTAAAAGTAACAGGGTTTCAAACCCATAAAACTGCCACAACGTAGAAAGCACGTTGTCATTCAAAATAGTGCAGTAGGCATCGGCATTGAGCTTACCATGAATATGGACCAAGGGTCCCAGTCCATAATTCCATTTCCGCCCAACTTGACAGTTGGCACAATGCATTCCGGTAGGAGACGTTCTCCAGGCAGTCGCCAGACCCAGACCCTGCCCTCCGAACGGTAAAGGGTGAACCTTGATTCGTCGCTCCAAAGAACCCATTTCCACTGATCTACGGTCCAATTTCGATGTGCTTTGCACCACATTAACCAAGCATCAGCACGACCATAAAAACCAAGCAGATGTGCTTCCTTACGGATGATATTCATTGAAATAATACTCCCAGATGCCTGTTGAAACTCCTTGCGGATGGGGGCCATCGGTTAGCTGCGGTTCTTCCGAATTTCTCTGGATAGCACTCGTCGGCCTCTATCTCCCAGTTTCGTTGGTCTGTCGATTCGGGGCACATTCCGACAATCACCGCTCACTTTCCACTTCTTAATCACATAGGCCGCTGTCGATTTTGAGTACTTCAGATGGCTAGATATGTCCCTTAAAGACCGGCCACATTTGTGATACCCGATAATTATACATTTCTCGAAATCAGAGAGCTCCGAGCTGCGCGGCATCTTGCATGCGACTAATGCTGATGCTGTTACCTACACGATCTGTACAGGTGGAGGCTGTGACGTACCTCAGGACCGCAGATATCGTCATTTCCATAGGTATCCAAATACTTATTGGTAGACAGTGTATAGGGATCCTTAGCGCGATTCTTTCTGGAACCTTTCAGAAACAGAGTGAAGTCAATCTGTGGTCAGAAGACCCGCCTGGACTCAGCTAACACATTTTCAGATGTGACCGAAGTTCTTTTTAAGTTTTCCGATTGGTAAATCACTCGCACATTAGCGACACCATTAACTAGGTCCATATGTGAGGAACAGTGAACTCCATCCGTCAATCGGATCTATAGTGTCATCAAAGTCTCTCGGCACAAAGCGGCAGGCAGCTTTGTTCCGACATCCTTTCCGACAGCTTCAAGACAGGTATTCAAGGAAGAAAATAAAAAAGGAATAATCTAAACCATCATACACACTATCAGTTAAACTGTGCTGTCCAACTGATTTTACTTTCAAATTGTAAAACACTTTAGCATAAATATATTGTTTATACTGTGTTTATACTCAGTTGGAAAAAGATAAATAAAAGTGCTATATGTAAAAAAAGCACCCTCTGACACGACAGTCTAGATTTAGTTATTACATTCTTTATTATTTTGGTGCAATGCATTACTTAAGCAAGTATCTATAATATCATTTGATTGTTTTCATTTGATTGCTGTTAAATCCTCCTTTTGATGTAATATTAATGGATAACGAATTTCATAGTATTAATCGGTAATAGTTCGTTTCTTTTAAACTTTATATTGTCAGTTCGCAATATAATAAAGCGCAGTAAGTGTATTCATAAAGTTTGCTGCATCAGTCGATGTATTACTCAAAAATTATTTAGAATAACACCAATACAAAATTGTAACAACTATAAATACATTACTATGGAGATCGTGACAGTAGCCCCGTTTACATGTGCCAGTCATGTACCCTTCTTTTTACCCGGGTAAAGGGATTTTGCTTGGAGGGTCGGAGAAACCCGTTTACATGGTCAATTATTTCTACCCTCCATTTCGCCGGGATCGTCGCTAGAAGTCACGTGATCATACGGGACGGCAATCACCTGTAAGCGCAAAGGATGATGGGAAAGGAGAGTAAACTCTGCTATTACCCGGGTAGGAAGGTGGGTTCTTTCTACCCCTCAATTTTTTCCCTAGCTAGGGATAATTCTTGAAAGGGGAGTACAATTCGCGTATCTACCCTGCATTTTACGCTGCTTTTGGCACATGTAAACGGGGCTAGTAGGTGCGTTATACTTATCCTGTCAATTTTGTATTCTTCTTCTTCTTAAGTCTCTTACGTCTTCTTAAGTCTTCTTAAGTCTGTCTTCGTCCAGTGGCGCATGAGGACATCAGTGTTACGTTCCATCCCTTCTGGTTCAATGCCGCCTCCCTGGCTTGGCTAGCCAAAGGTATTTCTTTCCTGGATGACCATCTGATGCTAGATTAGCTTTGGGCATTCTCTTCAGTCAGGGTTCCATGTGAGGGCTATTCTAGTTAGTTCCTCTGTTGACATACACGTTGCAGTGAGTTAATCCTGCCAGAAATGGAAGTTAGATAATAAAGATCTTAGCTCAAAGCGCACAAATGTGCCCGTAGCAGGTGGTGACTTTTAAAGAGATTTGGGAAGGTAGAAGGAATAACTACTTTGGTTTGGTTTCGTTTCGGAGGTTTTTGGTCCACTTTTTTGCAACACGAGGGCTAATGAGACCGGGACCTACAGTTTAACCCTTTGAAGATAACGGTTACAAATTCTTTGGTATTTATTGGAATAAGGTTATAAATTTTATCTATGAGCCTTATAGTTTTGAAATATATGAAAAAATATTTTTACATTCTTTGGGAAAGGAGGGGGGGGAGATTTAGAGAGGCTGATTTAACTGTGAAACGCTCCCCTACCTTGTACAGGAAAATATTTCTTTTTTAAAACTTTAATTAAATTTGGAGAGCAGTGAATAATTATCCTTAAAATAATGTAATTAACAAATAGCTAAACAATTTATCAGTAATGTTTTGGGTAAGTATTTTCATATGAAATCATGAAAAAAATCGAACTCATGATTCTTTCATGTAAAGCAAATTCAAAAAAAGTATATTTCAAAGAGAAATAAATTAATTGCAGTGCTAACATCTATTTGTAGTTTAAATTGTGAAAAACAACAAAAAAAAAACTTAATGTGTTTAAATCAGGGAAACAGTATTAACAGGTGGTTTCGCTGTCCTTAAAAGGGTTAAAGCCGACTCCGAACGGCTTCGAACATCCATGCCACAGTGGGATTCGAACCCACGAACTCCGGTACCGAAGGTCAGCACCCTAACCAATCGGTCATGAAGGAATAACTGAATTCACGTCCTCCGCGGGATACCTACTTCAAAGGACTGAAACGGACAAGTTGATGTAGCACGTTAAGATGCAGTGTACAGAGGTCGGACATCCAATGTTGAGCATCTGCCGATACTAACCGACATAATGTAAAATAAAAAATTGAAATTGTTTAAAAGAGTTGTTTGTATTGCTTATAACACAAATATTATTCTAAAAAAATGAAATTTAATAAATTTGCTATTTTTTATAAAACCAACTTTTATGAATGCTTTTTCTTAACGTCATACAACATCATATGATATTAAAATGAGATTATTTTAAAAATATTCAGCGATATCTATAGATATTCCTAAAAATGAATATCCTTTTCTGATATCAAATGTTATCTCACATTCAGTGCAATGCACAATACCACATTAGCTGATTGTGAACGGAATTGAATCGATTCTGCCCTTTCTCCACTCCGTACTAGACGACACAGCGAATATTACGATTATAATTTTAATCATTGCACTGCTTCGGAAAACTGTGTAACAAGCAAAGTTAGAACTGGACTCCCATAGATTTTTGCTCTGGGGAAAATACAAGGTAATACAAAGTATAAACGTAAAGCTTTTAAACAAATAGAAAAAGACAAGAAGAGAATAAATTAGTTCGCATGGGCAAAATTACTACGTAGTAAACATTGCTAAATATCAAGAGTTATATTCAGGGATATCAGAGAAATATTGACAAACATTACTGAATATTAAAAAACGATATTCAAGAATATCGGGAAAATATTGACCTACAATACTTAATATCAAAAAATGGTTTCTAGGAATATCGGGAAATATGGACCAACATTGCAAAGTTACAAAAAATGATATTCAGGGATCATTAATATTCAGCTAATAGCCGTAAAATATAGATTAAAAATAAACGTTCTTAATGAGAGACGGTCTCTATATAGAGGTCTCACTATATCTACAAAAGAAGTCCCGTCAAACGGTATCTGTAGAAAAAATCGACTGCAGAAAAGTGTCCTTGAGACTTCACGCATGTTCTCCATGCACGGTTGAAAGCATTTTCGGTAGGCCTTTTTCAGTATCGGAGAACACTCGAATTGTCACGTTCCCTTTTTCCCCAGACTCATATCGGTTGCCCATTGAACTTCGTCTAGAATTGGAGGGTCTGGAGGGGGGGGGGTATTGCCAAAAATATCCCAGGGTGCAGGGTGCCTCATTAGACTATTAATCATCCTGCTTACCTGAACCAAAAAGCATCGACTCAGGGCAGGGCCTGACTAAGGTACTTTTGTGACCAGGGCACAATCCAATTTTTGTGCCCTTCACCCCATTGTAAATTTATAGAGACAAGTTATTATCATAATTACAGTCATATAAAAATTATAACATTGGATTAGCAAACATATTTAAGAAATAAGTATTAAAGTAATATTCAAAATCAAAAACACCAAATTTTCATTTTACGTAATCATTATTATCTCTGTTTAGCCATGATAAAAAGTGGCGCAGGGGTCAGCGCAACTGGTTTCAGTGCGAAAATTACCAGGAATGAATCACAGTACAGGCGATTTGGGAATTTTAATTTAATCTAATTAGGTGTGTGATGACAGTACGCGTGGTGGCGTCAAGTATTTTTAAAATATTTCTTTCCTTACTTTTCCATCAAAACGGTCCAATTTTTAATTTATTTAAAAGCATTTTACAATTTTTGGATTTACAGCGTTATAATAGGACAACGTCTGTCGAGTCATCTAATATATATATATATATATATATATATATATATATATATATATATATATATATATATATATATATATATATATATATATATATATATATTATTGTACATATACAAATACATACATGTGTATATACAATCGAAATCCTTTTCCTGACAGTGAAATTAATTGCCCTGTA
Organism: Pardosa pseudoannulata; assembly: GCA_032207245.1. Classification (NCBI taxonomy): domain Eukaryota; kingdom Metazoa; phylum Arthropoda; class Arachnida; order Araneae; family Lycosidae; genus Pardosa; species Pardosa pseudoannulata. Next base: position 47,145,944 of record CM063501.1, read on the forward strand.
GCCTTGCAATGTCATGCAGTCGTGGACGATTGTTATGCCATTGCGAGTAGAGTAAATACCCAACTTGAAAAAAATTTCAAACTCCCCCTTCACATTAAAATATTAATCAGCAGAAACAGGGCACGACTAAAATACTTTCGTGCTCAGAGCACAATCCAATTTTTGTGCCCTCCATCCCCAAGCAAATTTATAGCGACAAGTTTTTATCATAATTACAGTCATATAAAAATTATAACATTGAATTAGCAAACATATTTAAGAAATTAGCATTAAAGTAATATTCAAAATCAAAAACACCAAATTTTCATTTTACGTAATCATTATTATCTCTGTTTAGCCATGCTAAAAATTAAGGACTTTTAAAGACCTAGAGTGACCCACTTTTTTTATTTTTACCTTGTCATACTCACAAGCTCTGTGGTGCAGAAAATAAATATTAATAATAGAATTAAAAATAATTTAAATGGATGAGATGATTTAATGGTTTATAGTGGTACGTTGCTAATAATCTGTCTTATAAATATACAATAACCCATAGGATAAAAAGAGCACCAGGTTTGTTGAGGGAATTAATTATCAGGTAAATAACAGTAAAATTAAAGTAAATAGGAAACAATAGAGTTCATGACAAACACAATTACCTCGTACAATAATTTATTAAAACTTAACGATGGTAGCGTAAGTTTGCAATTTTTCCCCACTTAATATGTGTTTCAAGCACTCGACTAAAGCACGTGCCCCAAGTACCCGTGCGATAATCAGGCCCTGACTCATGGAGAAAGGAAGTCACCGTAGAGATAAGGTAAACACAAAGGCAAAAGATGTGATCTCCAAGAACTTGTTAGAAAAACAACTTTACAGGTTCCTGCTCAGATTCAGCTTTTTCATTTCCCTTTTACGTTGTGTTTTGATTTTGTTTTTAAATTATTAATTTTGTACCTTTCAGATATGGGTTCTTAATAACTCTTTGCAGGTATTATATTTCTGGTACATGCTAATATGTGCAAATTATTTGAGTTAATTTTTTGTTATATTCCAGATTAAATGCCCTGTTAAACAGATCTCCTCAAATGGCTCTGAAAATTATCTGAGACCGAGTCTATATTATACTTTAGAGAAAATGTGATTTATAGTTCACTCGCTGCGATGACACTATGTCGAGACAAAGCCAATACATTTTAACACATCAGCAGCTGTTCACCTAGCACTGAGGCTCCCAACCTTTTCTTGACCACCGCCCCCTTTACCAAAAATATATCCGAATGACCCCTCTGCCATAATAGTTAGTGATTCTAAATGTTAAAATATTTTTACATACTATCTGTATCTAATGTATCTGCTTATCTATATAGTAATGATCAAACTGATTAAAAGCTTAAATGCATGAATAAAATGAATACTACTGTTGTAATATACTTACAACACTAACACTAGTGTTTGTTTACAAAGGGGAAACACATCAGTAAAAATATGATACCTTATATTGAGATTAAGACATTTATTCTGTACATTATTTACAAATTGATATACTTGATCACCATATAACATAACCAGTAGTTATTTATGTTTTATATTCATATTTAAAACATAATTATTACAATTCTCTTCAGTTATGCTTTATTCCTTAATCAAAATATTGAATTACTAACTGAGGCCCAAATAACCATCATGAATATGTTAAATCTGTTTTACCTTCAGCAAAGGCACAGGGGAGCAGACAGGGGCTTTCCTCATGCGGTGTGTCGGTCCGGGCGTTCGGGCGCACGGGACGTCGGTGCTGGCGAGCAGGGCTTGGGATTTCGATGTCCAGCTACTCTTGAATCCCGACTTCGACTCATTTTTCTTAACTCTCTTTCCCAACTCTTCACCTCGGTTTAAACGCCTCTTTTTATTCTTTGCCAATCGCTTGTTGGTGAAATTTCCCCACATCTGCACCCCATGCGGGAGTGCAGGTGGGCTCATTAAAATAGCCTCTTTTGTGAAAGTTGACATTATTTTTAGCCCCTGCCCCCATAACTCACGGTTGCATCTCTGTGCGATCTTGACCGTTACGCTTGTACCATTCCTATAACTTCTCCCCAGGGGCTCCTCAAACTCGAAGTCAACAATTGCATCTAAATTCTTCTTGGAAATTTCTCCCACAGCTGTGCATGCACGTGCTGACCATCGTGGGAAAGTACCTCGGTACAAATACATTTAAAAAATAATAATAATATGATTGAGTTTTCACAATTTGTTAAGCCGTATTCCAATTACGTTAACACCATTCGTAAATCTTCAGTTTCAGTGATGCTCCTTTTTGTAAACAGTCAACTAGCAGGTTCAGCCAAATACTATGAAGGAAATGCTTTTAAAATTTCTGTACGCTATCTCAGGAGTGGATAAACGGCTGCCTCTGATGGAATTCAAGAAATGTATACTTGAAAATATTATATTGGTTTGTTAAATACAATATCAGACTTGCCAACTACTCCGGAGAAATGACAGAATTTGATAATTCCAGAAATCCCTCAGATTGCTCCGGGAAATAACAAAAATTTTAAACTACTAAAAGATTACAATTCAGCAATCAAATTTCAGTCTTGCAAAAAATGATGCTGAATATTAATCTTTCCACACAGTAATGCTGCATGTTAAAGAGTTTTCAATACTGTGCTGAAAAATCAAGCTGAAATTAGGTTAAATTTGAGTAGACATACTCTAGAATCTAATAATAGAAAAATGCAAAAATTTTAATCAGGATGAATGTGATACAAGAAAACAAATTATGAAAAAGTTGTTAAAGCTAAAAAAGCTACTTATACATTATTAAACACATAAATTTTACTTTACCCTTTATCATTCACTACTATGTGTTTATTTTAATTTATTTTACTCGATTTAATTTAGAAACCAATAAAATATGTGATTATGTTTAATTTTTGGGTTATTTTTTGTTATATATGTAAATTCCATACGCGTAACTTTGTCGGTAGCATGTTAATTTTTAAATCAAAATTACGTTGAAACAAAGGTGCCTGAATGTTGGCATGTCTGCAATATTACTCGATTTATTTCTTGATTATTTTTATAGATATCCTGTCGCTCCACTTGATTGCTTTAATGCTCCTCATTTGCCTCTGAACTTGCTACAGTCCCCATGAAAGGCTTCATCGCTCACTAGGTGGGCGGTACAATTGTTAAGAAACCTATGATCTAGCGAAGCTGTCGCCAGATAGTGGTCCATGGACCACCACTGATATGTACATTTTTTGGGGGCTCGCAGAAAAAACGGATGATTATTTACTTTTACGCTTCAACACAACTAACACAAAGTTTTATTAACATTCAGATTATAAAAAAAGAAAACTAATAGAACTTATGAGGAATTATGCTTTTTTAATTTTTTTTTAAATCTTTCCTATCATTTCGGCGCAACTAATATGAATTTTCGTTTCCGAGATTGGTCTGGGGTGCGAAGCATATGTTCCGGTTAGGTGGCCAACCTTACTTTTTTACTCCAAGACACCGAGGAAAAAAGTCTCCAAAAATACGATAGTTTTATTGTGTCAGTGACCAAAGCGTTCTATGATTTTTTACTTCACCCTTTGTTGACTAGATTGGAATTCGGGAAACCCACCCTTGTTATTGTCCCTTTACTTCCGGTTACAAAATAGAAATATACATAGACATTATAGATTGTTAATTTTTAATACATAAAGCTCGTGGAGTCTCGAAGATCATATAAAAATAATGGATTCTAAAAGTACAAATAAAAATATTCTTTGAAAGACTTATATTTTTTACGAAAGTTCTCCAAGATATTTAAGTGGTGCAGTTAGAGATACACCAGTTACCGCAAACGAAATACTTCGAAATAGAGCTTAACAAAGCCATGAAAAGCTATCAGCGTCTTAGTGCCTCAGATAGGGGTGCAGTTCCTAAACAATCGACCTGACCCTCCTACCTCAACTCCATGATGGCACTGCAAATGTACAATACATCCATTGTCGGAACGTTTTTGGAGGTTGAAAATTGTACGTGACAACCGCTTTAGAGACAACATCGGTTTGGCAGAATTGTACGAGCTTAGAGGGTTAAATCTTAGGTACTATATATTAGCGAAATAAATAGTACCTAAGCTTAGATCTCAAACTACTAATTATTTATTTTCTTTTATTTCTTTTACAGATTCATAATAAAATAGATTTAAAAAAACCCAAAATGAATGAGATAAAAAAAAGTAGATATCATGCATGTTTTAAGTAAAAATAAAGGAACAGTAACTAATGAGAGTAGTAATGTTTCACTTGGTGAGCTGAATAACGGACCATATAATTGGTGTTCCGCCAAATAATAATTATATATGTAATGGTCCTTGAAGTTCTAAATTTAGCCGACCCCTGGTCTAGCAGGTGTTGATCAAATAGCTGGCGATTCCTGTAAGATTTCCCTGCCGAACATTCGGAATTTAACATTCGAGTGTGCCTTTCCCAGTTTGGTTTAACCCTTTCGTGGGCCCTGGGAAGATTACTTCCCACTTACATGATCTTGCAAAATACACCTGTGGGAAAAGCAAAACGCATTATAATATATTGGCCTTGGTATTACAACAATGTGAAGACTAATTCTCACTTCAGTTTTGTGCTTTTATCTAATGTCCGATATATTGCCGCATAAAGAAGATTAGCCAACGAGCTCAGTGGCCGAATGGCGCTATCCAGACCTGAAGATTGTGGGTTCGATGCTTGCCATGGTGGTTGATCCAAAGTACGGATTTTTAATTTAAAGATGTTATTTATTGTTTCCTTATGTTCTGGAATATTCTAGATCTTTCTTTAATATGTAAATTAGTTATTTCTCCAATATTCTGTTCGGGTATAAAAGCTGATACCCACTAGCTGTAGGCAACTTCTCGATCTTGTAAAGTTGCGAGTTGCTATTTAGCAACAATAAATTCGTCTGTTAAGTTAAAAGGTGTGTTCATTCGAATCTTCGTGACAATATTGAATAGAAGTAGCACATCTGTTTTGAAAGTTTTAAAACGTTGTGTGAGAAATAAATGGCCCGCGAAAGGGTTAAATAGCCATGAAGTGATATGGAGTGCGAAATAAAGCAAAAAATAAATAATAAAATGATATCGTTAATAGTGAACCACTGTTTAAAGAAACGATGCTTCCAGAGTTTCCAGTTACGACGCTTTCAATAACGACTGTATGGAATATTATGAAAAAATCCCGAATAAATCGTGTAATAAAGGATCGGGAAAAGCATCATAAAAAAATGTTTTTTGACTGCTAACAGAAAACATAAAATTTCTTCGGATACGTTCCAGATGTTAAATTTCAAATTTTTAACACGTGTAAGCCACGACTTATCTATCCGAAAGTGAAATAATCACAACACTTTGGCATCGGTTTTCTTTTATTTATTTACTGATCTATAAATATTTATCACAATTTATCTTAGGATGTTTTTTGACCGTTGGTCCCAGTCAAGTCCGTAAATAGCTATTTTGTCACCTGCGGCAAAAAACTGGTTCGCCCCACTACCACAAAATATAGTGAGAAAATATATAAAATTTTTTTTGCTATATCATAGATTTAGAATGAACTCCCAAAATATTTTGTTAATTCTAAAAATGTTCCTAGTATATTAAATTTTAAGTTTTTCTACTATTTTTACATTTATTAGTACTTTAAAATATTTTTTTACACTCTGGAGGTATTATTTTGCAGATGAATTGAATAGTTTATCGAGGGGAATATTTTTTTTATTTGTACGTTGAATTTTCATAAAAAATTGACGAATTTTTTTAAATTTAAACTTATTTTTAATAAATTTAATAAATTAAAATTTTAAAACGAATATCCAGATTTATATTAAGACATATTATGAGTATTTGGTAAACATTTTGTAAGAATCTATAACAAGTTCAGTCTCTAGACGTATTTAAAAAAAAATAAGAAAATTCATTAAAATAATTTTTAACACATTTTGTTTTATAAATGCTCAGTGGCGTTGGGGTAGCGCTTCACACTCCCACGACACAGGTCCGAGGTTCGATCCCCGGACTGGGCCAGGTTTACTCAGCCTTTCATCCCTTCAGTGGGTAGACAAACTGAGGATCAAGCATGCTTGAGAACTAAACACTGGGGGTTCCCCTTAAGGTTGACCATCTAACCGGAACATATGCTTCGCATCCCAGGACCCTTGGTCTTGGAAAGAGATTGGCATGGCCCCCTAGGTGCTGTTGCGCCGAGGAGTTTAGTTTTAGTTTTATAAATAAAATTAGATTTTATAATAAAAAAATTATTTTTCAACCTTTTTTTATTTCTACTAGGGGTGAACCGTCCTCTTTCGGACCTCATTTTCATCACGGTTCTGCGCCCAGGTCAAATTCCACCTTTGCCACGCCCTTGCTACGGCCCTGGTCCCAGTCAAAATGACTATCAGTTTAAAACTCGAACGCTATCCTTTCGTCTCGGAGACATTTTGTAATTAAAAGTATAAACAGTTATAAGTTGTAAATAATTTTAATGTGCAATAAATCATTTTTTATGAAATGAATGCAGGCGTATTACGTGCACTTCCTAGCTTTAAAAATTAAATTTTAAAAAGTTGTCTTGCAGCCATAACAATGGTAACAAAATTCGACAAAAACAAGTGTACTGAGGTACTTTTCCACGATGGTCAGCATGTGCATGCACAGTTGTGGGAGAAATTTCCAAGAAGAATTTAGATGCGATTGTTGACTTCGAGTTTGAGGGACCCCTGGGGAGAAGTTATAGATCAAGGAATGGCACAAGCGTAACGGTCAAGTTCGCACAGAGATGTTACCGTGAGTAATGGGGGGCAGGGGCTAAAAACAATGTCAGCTTTCACAAAAAGGGCTATTTTAATGAGCCCACCTGCACTCCCGAAGGGGGGTGCAGATGTGGAAAAATTTCACCAACAAGCGATTGGCAAAGAAGAAAAAAAGGGCGTTAAAACCGAGGTGATGAGTTGGGAAAGAGAGTGAAGAAAAAGGAGTCGAAGTCGGGATTGAAGAGTTGCTGGACATCCAGAGAGCCCGGACCAGCAATCGAGTCCCGAAACCCGCATGCCACCATAGACGTACAGCAAAATAACGATCGCAGTACCGACGCCATTTTACGCCCTTTACATCATGATGAAAGCCCGAGCCTGCAATATCCGGAGGTAAATAGATTTAACATATTTATGACGGTTATTTAGGCCTCAGTTAGTAATTCAATATTTTGATTAAGGAATAACGTATAACAAAAGAGAATTGTAATAATTATTGTGTAATGATGAATATAAAATCTAAATAATTGCTCGTTATGTTACATGGTGATCAAGTATATCAATTTTTAAATAGGGTACAGAATAAATGTCTTAATCCAAATATAAGGTATTGTATTTTTACTGTGTGTTCCCCTTTGCAAACAATACTGGTGTTAGTGGTGTAAGTACATTACAACAACAAGATAGCATTCTGGGGTTAAAAAAGAATAGAGAAAATATTCTATTTCTATATCACAGAAAGAGTAATTATGAAGGTTCGTAATAAAAGGTAAATGACGTAAGAATTAAAAAATAAACATGTTGAATTTCATGATTCAGTCCACTTCCTGACTTCCACAGTGCAATCGACACAATATTTTAAACTTGATTATTTTTGTTTAATGTTTTTTATAGAGAGTTTTACCTAACAACGTGTGAAGCAATATTCACTTAATCTCTTGCAAACTTTGCCAAGAACAGCCTTCAAATAGACCAAGTGAATATTAATCCAAGCGCAACTGCAACCGTTTGACAGCTTTTTCATACTCGATTTGCGAGTGGAAAGGTTTCGTAATGTGTAATTACTGAGCTTTCAGCTGAGTAATCAGTGGCAAACAATGAGTCAAAATGCATCATTTATTCTTTTAGTTAACGAGTAATGGGGTGTTAACTTAGACTTCTATAATAAGAAGCTGAAATAACAAAAGGTAACATACAGGTTAAGAACTGTCAACATTTAATGCCAGTTATTTTATGTTATATATAGCTTTCAGTTTTTTTAATCCATATTTATAATCAAATGTTTTAAGATTAGCTTTTAGAATCAATACTTATTACTATCAAGTTTCTGTTTCATGCTTTAATAATACACGCATACATTCATGGCTGGCTCTAGCAGTTACGCTGCCCCGAACAAAAATGTAAATGCTGGCCCCTCTCCTCCAATAGAAATTGCAATGAAAATTTTCCATAGAATGTGATCTTTTACTAAACAGTATAAAACCATAAAATATTTATTTTACTCATTTCAAAAATTTCACAACACTGTTGCCTTATTCGTATTACCATTAATTTAAAAAACGGAGAACTCAGTTTTATACGTAATTTAAACCCTTAACATAGTTGTAATACAAATAAAATAAAGAATCGCCTTTTTTCCTTTTACAATAGGACAGTCAAAAAATGCCGTTTTAGTTTGTTTACGCATGAGCAAAGTACGGAGGACATGCATTAAATTTTAGCGAAAAAAATAAATTACTGAAACCGTACTTCATAGTTCTTATCAGTTTGTATGTATGTATGTATGTATATATATATGTATATGTATATATATATATATATGTAAATATATGTATATGTATATATATATATATATATACACTGTCTACCAATAAGTATTTGGACACCTGTGATAGAAAAGAAAAACTAACTTTATTCAAAATCAATAGTTGGTAGAGCCTCCACGAGAGACAATTACAGAGTGAATTCTCCGGGGTATACTTTCCACAAGTCTTTGCATTACAGCTAGTGGTATTGTCTTCCACTCGGCTTGGAGTAGACGTATAAGTTACTTCACGGATTTTGGACGGGTAGTGTATCCCTTAATTCGGCGATCCAACTCGTTCCAGAGATTCTCGATAGGGTTCAGGTCTGGGCTCTTGGCAGGTCAATCCAAGCAATGAACTCCATTGGCACCATACCAAGCCTTAGTTAACCTCGAAACATGACAACTGGCATTGTCGTCCTTAAAGTAACAGGGATAACAGGGTCCAACCCGTGAAACTAACACAACGTAGGAAGCACATTTTCCTCCCAAATAGTGCAGTAGGCATCGGCGTTGAGCTTATCATGAATGGGGACCAAGGGTCTCAGTCCATACCAGGAGAAACACCCCCAGACCATAGTTGCACCTCCGCTGAACTTGACTGTTGGCACAAAGCACAATGATTTCTGGCAGGAGACGTTCTTCAGGCAGACGCCAGACTCAGACCCTGCCATCCGGACGGTAAAGGGTGAACCTTGGTTCGTCTCTCCAAAGAAACTGTTTCCACTGATCTACGGTTCAATTTCGATGCTCTTTGCACCGCATTAACCTAGCAACGAGGTTGGACTTTGTGATCAAATGCTTATGGGCAGCAGCACGACCATGAAAACCAAGCAGATGTGCTTCCTTGCGAATGGTATTCAATGAAACAATACTCCCAGATGCCTGTTGAAACTCCTCGCGAATAAGGGCTATCGGCTGGGTGCGGTTCTTCCGAATTCCTCTGGACAGCACTCGTCGGTATCTGTCTCCCAGTTTCGTTGGTCTGCCGACTCGGGGCACATTCCGACAATCACCGCTCCCCTTCCACTTCTTAATCACATAGTCTACTGTCGGTTTGGGGTAATTCTGATCGCTAGATATGTCCCTTAAGGATAAGTATCATTTGGGATACATGATAATTATACCTTTCTCGAAATCAGAGAGTTCCGAACTGCGCGGCATTTTGCATGCGACTAATGCCGATGCTGTTTCCTACACGATGTATACCAGCGGAGGCCGTGACATACCTCAGGATCTCAGATATCGTCATTTGCATAGGTGTCCAAATACTTATTGGTAAACAGAGTATATATATGTAAGTATATGTATGTGTATGTATATATATATATATATATATATATATATATATATATATATATATATATGTATGTATGTATGTGTGTAATTTATCAAAATTATTTCGCTTTAATATTTCCTTAAAAATCTCTCTCCCTTTCTAATTCCTTAAAATCTATATTAAAACTTTCTGTTCAATAGATGTAAATTGTATGTCCATTCAACTCACTTTCCAGCTGTCGCAGTCAAATGGCTTAATTTTTCCCCATGATCTAACATTTAAATTCGCCGACTATGTTTCTGGTCGCATGAGAAAATTTTATATGTCTCACTCTGGGGTATACCTCTGTTCGACTAAAGTGTTTTTCGTATCGTTCTTTTGTCTGCCGTTGACTGGCAAAGATGCCTTTTTAGCAGCTTCTCAATAAAGACTTAATTTGTTCTAAAAATTGTGCATCTCTTCAATGTGTGCTGACTGCAACATTATTCATTGTCTGGCTGCGTAGCTTTCCCCTTGCCCAGTAGCCCGGACAAGGAAAAAAAATAAGGGCTACATCAATATATTATTATGACCGGCAGTATTATATACTGCTGGAATACATATATAAGTACGTGTAATGATATTTTTATCCTAGAAATTAACCAACGTAATTATGTCTAACTTGAATTAATTTTTGGTTTCGATTCTATCTATTCTGGTATCCCTTTCTAGCAACCTTAGCGAATGTCTCTGTGGATTTCTTCCGGTTTCATAAGTAACTAAAAATAGATTCTGATGCTTAAACTACGTCATCGGCGTCAGCAATGTGACTTGTGTAAGTAAACCCTGATTGGTTGGCACAAACAACTATTTAACCACGATGTACAGGTTTGCGAGCAGTTCGTTCGGGATAATTTATACCTGAATACACTAGGTTAGTTTGATCAAAGCTTCTATTTCGTATTCACTTATCTAAGGTTCTACGACTGCAGGCTGACTTATCAGCTTGGAACTAACTACCTTCGTGATAAGGCAAAGAAAACCTCATTACACATATTATATTGTTTAATCCAGAGCCGTAACTAAGGCGTGGGAATAGTGGCATTTGCCACGGTCGCATCAGTCATAGGGGCGCTGCACTGTGATGAAAATGGGGTCCAAAAGAGGATGATTCGCTCCGAGTAGAAAAAAGGAAAAGTTGAAAAAATATATATTTTATTTTTGCTATAAAATCCGATTTTATTAATAAAATCCAATGAGTTTAAAAATTACTATTTTAAGAAATTTCTTTTTTTTTTTTAATGCATCTAAACACTAAGCTTCTTATTCTTATAAAAGGTTTACCAAACACTCCTAAGATGCCTTAATATAAATCCAGGTATTCATTTTAAATTTTAAATTTATCAAAGTTATTAAAACTAAATTTAAATTTAGAAATTCGTCAATATTTTATGAAAATTTAACTTGCAAATAAAAAATATTCCCCTCAAATTATTCCGTTTATCAGAAAAATAATACTCACAGAATGTTAAAAAATATTTTAAGCATTGATAAGGTAAAAACAGAAGAAAAATTAATATACTAGGAACATTTTAAGAATTAACAAAATATTGAGTTCATCCTGAATATATTATATAGAAAAAAATATGTTTATATATTTTCTCACTATATTTAGCGGTAGGAGTGCAGGGTTTTTATTTTATTTATTTATTTATTTTTTGCCACGAGAATCGAAGGACCTAGTTACGGCCCTGGTAACATCAACTTTTCCTTCCTCCCTGAACTGTTACTAAAAGGTTAAACGAAGTGAAGTGAGTGGAATTAGGATCGCTCAAAAAGAATGAAGAGGGTTTAATGTAGCCTCCACACTATGGCCAATTGTTCACCATTTGCTGATGGTGACCTTGGACGATGGTTCACGGGTTGTTTCCACACGTTGGGCCACTAAGTGAGATGTAGCCTCCACACTATGGCCAGTTGTTCACCACTTCCTGATGGTGACCTCGAACGGTGGTTCACGGGTCGCATCCACACGCTGGGCCACTAAATGAGCTGAGCGCATTCATTCGTCCATAGGGTCTACTGCGCACTTTAGTTGCGCATCTGGCTGCCTTTGATCTTTGGAGAAAAACCGCCTCCGAAGCCATCGTCCGCCAAGGCTATTTTATCGTCTGCCGCCATCGGCCACGATATCCAAAGCCCCTCCAGACGGTGGTGATGGCTTGCAGTGGACCATAGTGTGGAAGCACCTAGACAAACACGTGGATTCGTCCATAGGGTCTACTGCGCACTTTAGTTGCTCATCTGGCTGCCTTTGATCTGTGCAGGAAAACCGCCTCAGAAGCCATCGTCCGCCAAGGCTATTTTATCGTCTGCCATCATCGACCACGATAAACCATACCCCGTCTAGACTGTGGTGATGGCTTGCAGTGGACTACAGTGTGGAGGGGCCTTAAGGAGTGATAAGTCAATTTGTTCAGTTTTGTAGAATTATATGTTTTTTTACATGTTTATTATGTGTAGTGCTGTAATAATGAATGTATATGGCCTGACATTGAGCGTCTGACAAGTGCTTTCTACATATGGACACCTTAACAACGTTACAGTCTATTTTCGGAAGGAAAATTTTAATGTAAGTTCCACCGAGATGCGAACAGGATAAATTAACAGGTATTATTTTTATTTATTACAGTACGTGCCAGAATTTGTTTTGCTAGTTTGCAATATTTAGAATTTTGGTGGTTGTTATTAAGTTAAAGTAGCTGAAATTTTTAATGTATGTTGAATGGGTCAAACTGACTCAAATACATTAGTTGAAATAGTAATTCACAAGTACCGGACAGAAGTATTTTATCTAAAAACTCTAGTTTTGGTTTTGTATTTGTATTAAATATCAGTTTAAAATTAAGTATAATTTGTTTATTTGAATTGCCTTGAGAATATAGAATATTCCCTATCAAAAACAAAACCTGGTAGTAAAATCTTAAAACTTAAGATATTTGGAAGGTTCTATAATTCCACTATGTCTAAAATAATTAAGTGAATAACAGTTCATGTGTGCTTAAATACAAACTTTTTTGTAGAATTTTGCAAGTTCTTTTATATTAATGTTCTTACCGAAGAATGTTAGTTTTGATTTTGATTTTGTCAAAGTAAAAATGGCTTGTTATGTTATTTTTGATTGCTGGTTACAAAAGCTAGATATGTAAATTAGAATAGTAAGATAATTAAAAACGTAAAAGGGTGAATTATATTCTTGAATTTTTTTCTTCTATTTAAAAAAAATAGTTCTTGTTTTAAAACTTAAAACGGAAATTAAGATTAAATTGTTCTTTGACATAATACGTTAATTTCTTATGTTGTTTAAATCAAGTAGAAACAAATGGTTTAAATATTATTATGTTGATTTTGTATTAAATAAGCCTATTTATGTATTTGATGTATAAACGAAAGTAGCATTTTGAATATTCTTTTAACTTCAAATATGTACTTTATTTGAAAACGAAAGTAGAGTTTTGGGTGTTCTCTCCAAATTGTTTCGAATTTGTAAGGTTCTTGTAGGGTTTTGCTGTTGCAGTAATTGATTTCTTAGGTTGGTGCCCTCGCGTTTCACTTTAAAAGCAATTAAATTAAACAAAATTGAAATGGCTTTCCTCGGCAAAGTTTGCAAAGAAGACTTAAAAGTTATCGCAATAGAATTGGGAGGAGAAGTGGCACCAGAATTAAAGTTAATTGAGCTCCGCGACTTAATTATGAAAAGCGCTAGTTATGAAGAAGAATTCGTCAAAGAATTTATTACAACTGTAATTGAGAAAAGAGCAGTACGAGAAAGAAAAAGAAGAACAAGAAAAGGAAAGGGCAGAAAAGAGGGCTTTTTAACTGTAATCTCAAAAATTAGAATTCCAATTAAAAGCAAATAAAACTCCCGAAGACTCTGTAAGGCGTACTATAGATTATAATTCTAAAACTGAACTTCAAAAGGTAATGCCGAAATTTGATGGAAAGGATTATCTTAGTTTGTTTTGAGAACTTCTCGAAAGACAAGTGAAGGTTCTTAAAGTACCTGAAGAAAAGTGGGTTACCCAACTGATTGGTGTTCTACCATCAGTTCAGAGGAAGCCCGAGGAAGAAGCAATAAAGTATTCGTATATAAATTCTATTATACTTAAGCGGTTTAAGCTAAGCCCTGAAAAATTTCGTCAAAATATTTTAAAAGTGCAAAATTTACCTGAAAAAATTATCAAGATTATTCAGAATATTTTAAAAAATTTATTTAGATGATGGTTAAGCTGTTTGAAAATTGAAACATATAATCAATTTAAAGATTTGATGATTGTTGATCAGATCAAGAAAAGGGCACCATATGAATCTAAAAAAAGTTTTTTGGAAAATTGGATATCAGCAATTTCTCAGGTTGAATTTGTAACTAAGATTGACGAATTTGAGGATGTGAGAAAGTGCATCCGAGGTAAAACGCCTTCGACGGGCTGCAAAATTCGAAATAAGAAACCATGGCACCCGAAATATTGGAAGGGAAATAACCAAAAGGCTGAAAACACGCATGTCACCAAAGAGCAAGAAAATTCTTACAAGTTCAAAAAACCAGACCACAACTTTGATAAAAGAAAACAGTTTAAATGTTATGAATGTGGAGATGCATCTTATTTTAGACCAGACTGCCTTAAACTTAGAAAAGAAAAACAGTGTAGAGAGTGTAAACCATGTTAAGAAGGATTTTGATGAGGACTAATTAGCTCCATACACCTTTCCTTGAAAAATAAATGGTACCGAAACTTCTATTCTTAAAGATACTGAAGCAACTGTGGATATTGTATGCCAAAAATTTGTTGCACCTCAAATAATGACTGGAGAACATGTATGGGTACAGCATTTGCTTAGTGAAGACATGTCTTGCTTGCCTTTGGGCTGAAATTGAACTTAAATGTGAACTGGATCATGTTACCTCTAAAGCAGCAGTTCTCAGAGATAGCTTGAACCAAGGAAGATATATTTTTGGAAATAATATAGCCTCATTTTTAGAAGAGATTGAAACTGACAGTAGGGAGAAAGAAGAAATAGTAAACGCTGTGCTGACTAGAGGGCAACAGAGAAAACAATTCACCGAAAAAGAAATCTCTAAAGAAACTCTAGAAAAGAAAGAGATGTCTAAAGAGACAGAGCTAGATAAGAAGGAAGAAAAAGACCTCTAAAGTACAGAATTCCCTGTTTTGCTTAATGAGTTACAATAGTTAATAATTTTTCTTAATGAGTTACATTATTTAAAGGATGTTTTGATTTTGGTTTGTTTGCACAAATTATCTAATCAATTTTATAGTCAGTAATTTAATTTTATATTGATGAGTTTAAAGGAGAGTTCGTCAGGTGAGGACTAGTATTACTTTTTACAGGTTACTCCTGATTCTGTCCAATATTTCGAGGGAAGAGATTTAATTTTAATAAAGTTGGAGAACCCTGCCACAAAAGCAAGAGGTAGTCACCTCCTACAAAGGAGTGAGCCATTTTTCGCTTTGTGTGAGCACCCCCGTGGTCACTAACAAATTTTCACGTTTTTCATTACAGAAGGTAGCCTTTTCCTCTCCACATAATTTTGTTTGAAAAGTTGAATTTCAAGAAAAAAAAAAACCTCATACATTTTAAGTTAATTGGTTTGAATCTTCTACATGGAATATACATGGTTTCCGCGCACCTGGAAAGTCATGGAAAATCATGGTTTTAGACAATGGATTAATTTTGTCATGGAAAGTCATGGATCCGCTAAACTACCGATTAAAAAAATGCATTGAATTGTTTAATTCTATATTTACTTGTCATTTGGCTGAAGTTACTGAGTTTGGTATTTATGTATTATCCTATTGACCCTATTGCCAAGTAAAATTTGTTCACCAAGGAAACTCAAAGCAAGAAAGCTTAATGGGTAAGTAAATGTATATTATTCTGGTTTTTTTTTTCTTAAATTGTAGAGTAAAATTTTATTAATATAATAATTAATATTTTTTAATAAAAATTTTTGCACAAAATATAAGTTTATTTCTAGGGATACTGTATATAAACATTATAGAGTTATATTTGGCTATTATTCGTGGTCACCTGGATTCACCTGGTTCACCTGGACCAAAGCACCCTGAATTCATATTGGAAGCATTTTGATTGAAAAATTGCTATATGATTAAACTTAGGTATGTAGATACAACAATTTATTTTTATGTATGTGAGTTTATTAACACTTAATAAAGTAAGTTTATAGTTTATGATAAAATTCCTGTAATTTTTCTAAAAGCATATATTTCATTTGTATGTACATCAGAAGTTTTATTCGTATATACTTTAACGAAAGCTTTTTAAAGTCATGGAAAATGATCTACTAAATCAGGGAAGGTCATGAAAAGTCATGGATCTGAAACATTTTATTTTGGCAGATACCCTGAATATATTGATTTCCATAATGATAAACGTTCATATCAATTTGTTTATTGTGGACATTCATTTATGTGTGTTATTATTATTTTTGTTTTTTATATCATTACATATCCATTCTTAATTTATTTGTTTATATATTGACTATTTACCTAGTTTTTGGTGATGGTGCAGGAGAATCATAAGAATAGAATAAAATGAAAGTTTTCAAATTTTGATTTCTTAAGCGTGGAATTACCTCATGATGGGTAACGGACAAAGCGTCTGACTCTGTAGTCCTGATGTCTCCAATTTTCACACAGTGGTAAGAAAGCTTGTGACTCTTCTCAACTAAATTTCATACTCTGTTATAATATATTAATTTTTTAAATAATTTTGATAATAAAATTTTGTATATTATAATGTTATGTTCTATGAAAATGCCACTTTTCAGCGAGACGATTTTCTCTTTTTTTTTTCTGGGAGTGTGTGTGTGCTTGTGGGGGGGGGTCTTTAATGTATCAAAATTATTACACTTAGAACATCTATCTAAAATTCTCCTTTTCTCCTTTTCAATCTGTAATACCTAATTTCCCATCCAGAAAATCTAAAATTTTAAGGAGTGTTCATCGATTTAAACTCTTTTTACCAGTCCTCCAAAACTAACTCTGGAATAAATGCTAATTTTCTGTTCACTAACTAAAATTTACAGCTGTCTTAGAAAAAGTAGTTCACTCTTTCTGATGTGTAAATTGCTCCATAACGCTATTAAGCTGTTGATCTTGTGGTAAAGAATTCGAGTTGATTGCTTGCTGTGGAGCGAAATTTGTACAGTGTATTTTCGTCATCATTCGATGCCGAATTCACGCCTGGTAGAGATGTCCATTTTTAGTCTCAAATAAAGTTAACGTTCCACCACGAGCTACGTTGTTGTTTTAATGGACTGCAATTTGTTTAGGGTCTGCCCATTGTCCAGTAAGACAGATAAAAATGATAGGTTTACATTACATCGATGAAACATCCATCAACATATGGGTGGACGTAAATGACATAACTTTTCAGTTAACGGTCTCCATTGACATTCGGACTTTTGAGAGTCACTGACAAAGGGGATTGTCGCGGGAAACGTGCTATCAACTGTCAGTAAGGATGAGGAAGGAGGTTGTTTTTACGCAGCAGTCGTATGCAGGAAGATTGCATCACTGGTGAATGGCCGGCTAACGCATATACAAGAAAGGAGAGTTGGAAACCCCTCTGACAGAGTTTTCTTGATGAGAGGAACGAGGAGGCGGGAGAAAGAGTCAAGAGACTCCAGTGAGTCGGATGGTTTTTCTTCTTTATAATACTGCATGGCCAAGGCTAGTTCAGCTTAATAATTCATTTTCTTCTTTATCGCCGAGAGGCGGTTGTGCCTCAATTCTTTAATGGCTATATTTGAAGAAATGTTAAGTTTTGTAAGAGGTCACGTCATTCTGCATTTTATACATAGATCATAGAACTAACTGTGTCATACCGGGCCAGTTTAGGGTATGAAAAATGTTATAAAAAGGATTTACTGAACTCCTTGACAATCTTGAACAAGGGAGCTGCACCGTGAGCCAGTGGGATCTAAAATCTTTCTATGAAATTATTAACCTATTAAATCATCTCATCTTAAAATTTCTGATGAGTAAAACTAATTTGTGATGCACAATAAATAACCCTGTTGTTATCCTAAATTAAACATATTCATTAATACAGAAAAAGTTTAGTCACAGCGAAATAAAAATATTTATTTGCAATATATATACAAAAAATTATAAAAAAAAAAAAAAAAAAAAAAAAAAAAAAAAAAAATCAATCGATTCAATTTTTGTTCTCCTGTTTATCTTTTAGAGTGATAAGAATTCGACTTACACTAGTGAGGGGGGTAACGTCTCTCGCGTCCGCGGCCACGAGCTTCAAGCCGTACGTGCCCTCCGGGTAGTGCTAAATGAGAGACAACCTCAGGGGTATACCTCCTTAAGGTATACACGGGTGTCACGAGCCCGGGGTTCACCTGACTGATCTTTATTCTTCGTCTTCCCTGGTAGTCCAGAACTTGCCTCTGTAGCAGTGTTGCCAACCTTCACAGGCAAAATTATGGATTCTAGGTCCTAAAATTATGGCATTGGTTTATAAATTATCGTACATTTTTGTAATTAGTTCAAAATAGTGTTAATAGAGTGCGCTTGTAGGATATATTTTTATTCTATTGAATCTTAATATCAGATAGATTTTAAAATTGTGGAAAAACATAGAAATGGCAGAATTTTTATTATTTACCATTATATAACTTGTAGCCGATTATTATTTAATAATCGGTTTAATTACTAAAAATACCATATTTTAGTGAAAACTTCAATAGAATAAGTAAAATGCAAAATTACATCTAATTATCCATAATTATGTAATCATTAAAGAAATATCTCCAGTATAATCGTGAATATTCAGTAATTTTGCATTTAACAATTTTGTGTATTTAAGGATAAGAGTTATTTAAATAATTTTAAATAACTAGCAGATAAAAACACTGGTCATAACCATTTTTAAAATTCTTTATTTTATATTAGTTTCAAATAATATCAAACATTAGTACCTAGGTAATATTCAATTTCACAAATATACATTTTTTTTTTTTTTATAATTGACACTTTCCCTTCTTTTATTACACAGTACATATGGGATTTCTCAACCTCTGTGTCAGGATTATTTACTTTTATTTAATGAAGAAGCACCTCAAAACATGCTTCTTAAGCTGCTCTAAAATCTACAACAATAATTATTTGATGGGTTTTGTTTTGTTTGGTTTGGAGCTCTACGGTCTACTGTTTTGCACACGAGGGCTAAAATTATTTGATGGAAAAAAGTGATAAAAAAATTAAGTAAACATTCTCAATTTTTTGATGTTGCTCTTTATAAAGTTACAGTTAAATTACCTGTTCTTTTAATTATCCATTATCTACTTTTGGTTTATCGTACAAATCAGGAAATTATCGTACAGTTTTTCAGAATTATGTCACATAATTTTGAGATTATTTTTCATCGTACAGCGTCCTAAGTTATCGTACATATACGATAATTATCGTATGGTTGGCAACACTGCTCTGTAGAGCTTGTTCCTTACTGAGGTTGACAACATTAATCCTCGATCCAAGACAGAACCTCGCGTAGGTCAGCTGCAGCTCTGTAGCTGTTGTGGTTGCGGTCGTGGCGACTGGTCTTCAGTGAAAACTGCTGTATGGGCGAAAAGCCTGGGTCAGCTGAGGAATTACCTTTCCTACAATATAGATTTAATAAGTACAAATGTCACTTGGATCGAAACATTTAGGTTGATAGCAGTATAAAAAAGCATATTTCATTTTGTTGTATGTAATTCTAATAAATGTTTGTATAACTTTCGTATTCCTTCTTTTATTACCTATTTTTAATATTGTAAGAAATATTATATTATGATTCACCTAATAATATAAATCTACCTTTGTTGTTTTTATTCGAAATAATAGGTTGGTTCTACCAAAATGTTGGTCGCATTAAATTCTAATTGTTATTGGAGAACTATTTGGTTTGGAACACTACGATCTGCTGTTTTACTACAAGCAAGTTCATGTGATCAGGTCCAAAGGCTTAAAGATGATTCCGAACGGCTACGAGCATTAAATCCCTCAACGGTGTTCGAACCCGTCAATGCCATTACTGAAGTGCAGAGCCCTACCCATTCGGCCATCGTTAGGGATTTGAGAGCTGTACTATGTATAGAAAGAAAGTTAATAATCACGCGATAAAATCATTGCCTTACGTTATAGTACAATAAGTTTAAAAACCATTATTTTACTTAACAAAGTTTTGTTATGGAGCACACATTAAAGAAAATACGGACTACATGAACATTACACATTTAAGTCTGAACTAATATAAATATAAAGGTTTAAGAAAATTTTAAAGTTGATCTGAATTTGTTTCCAATAAATGTATAATTTGCTTTTTCTTTATATTTGAATATGCTTTACGTACAGATATGTCTTGTGGTTTTACAATGGAGTACAGTTTGTAATATCTGGAATAAAAGCTCAAAAACTTTTATTTGTCCAGAGCCCTGTATATATATATATATATATATATATATATATACATATATAAATATACTAATATATATATTTACTAAATATATATATTTGCTAATAATTTGATAATAATTAGCTAATGAATTTCCTTTCTTATTTCTTTTTATTCCTTATATAAATTATATTTTTATGATGTAGTGAAAAAAGCAGCATTGCGCTTTCATACATTATATATCGTCAACATTCTAATTGGAATATCTGGATTCTGTATTAATAATTTATTTTTTTCCTGTTTGTCTCCCAGTCACCTTTTATTTATTTATTTTATTTCATTTTTGTTCATGGTATTATGTTTTTTAGACTTATGTCTTTTTTATTGATGTACTTATGGTGTCCGGGAGCGTTTCAATTGAATAAAATGGCCATTTAACCGGAATGTGGGGGTCGCAATTCCCCCACCACCAAATCAAGTACACCAATTCCATATTCGTTCCAATATTCATTCCAATTCCAATTCCTTTAATTTGTTTCATTTTGATTAATATTTAATTTGGCTTTACTTGGTAGCGGCGTGGCGCATCAGTAATGCTAATAATTTGCTAATAATTTGATAATAATTAGCTAATGAATTTCCTTTCTTATTTCTTTTTATTCCTTATATAAATTATATTTTTATGATGTAGTGAAAAAAGCAGCATTGCGCTTTCATACATTATATATCGTCAGCATTCTAATTGGAATATCTGGATTCTGTATTAATAATTTATTTTTTTCCTGTTTGTCTCCCAGTCACCTTTTATTTATTTATTTTATTTCATTTTTGTTCATGGTATTATGTTTTTTAGACTTATGTCTTTTTTATTGATGTACTTATGGTGTCCGGGAGCGTTTCAATTGAATAAAATGGCCATTTAACCGGAATGTGGGGGTCGCAATTCCCCCCCCCACCAAATCAAGTACACCAATTCCATATTCGTTCCAATATTCATTCCAATTCCAATTCCTTTAATTTGTTTCATTTTGATTAATATATAAATATACATATATATATAAATATACATATATATACATATATATATATATATATATAAATATACATATATATATATATATATATATATATATATATATATATATATATATGTGTGTTATATCTATATCTATATATATATATATATATATATATATATATCTATATATATATATATATATATATATATATATACATATATACATATATATACACACATATATACATATATATATATACATATATATATATATATATATATTATATATATATATATATATATATATATATATATATACATATATATATATATATAAATATTATATATATATATATATATATATATATATATATATATATATATATATATATATATATATATATATATATATATATATATATATATGTATATATATATGTATATATGTGTGTGTGTGTTATATCTATCAGTATATCTCTTTCTCTCTCTCTCTCTCTATATATATATATATATATATATATATATCAGTGGCGTGCGGTAGGTGTGCATGCAGGGTGTGGAGAGAGCCACACAACAATAATAATAAAACTATAAAATATACATTACATTAACATTTTCTTAACGTTTATTATTCATTTGTACACAAAATCCATACTTCTATCCGTATTATTTACACAAATAAAATAACGAAAAGCTTATATTTTCACGAAATACTTATATTTTCAGCAAACGTAAACCGCCGCTGCGGTGCCTCATCAGGATGCTCATTGGTGCCAACAAACCGAACGTCTAGTCCACGTGCTGAGGATTTCACTGCACGCTGGCGCAATAGAACGAACAGTTTCTCGTTCAGTCAGTGAATTAAATTATATTTATTAATTGTTTTTAACATTTGGAAATCATATATTCTGCGAAAAACATCTTCACAATTTTTAGAAACAAAACCAGGGATATGGTGCTACAGGTATAACTTATATACTGTCTGTAAAACACAATGAATGGTAAAAGTTCTGTTAGACTTTTAACTGTTTAACTGTTCTGTTAGAATTCGTTTCTTTTTTGTTTAACAAAACAAAATTGTTTTTCAGCGAATTATTTCTATAAATATAATACATCACCAAAATTACTTTACCTCACTAAAACATTTCCCTTTATATTGATGAAATACTTCTTTAATATTTCCATGAAAACAAAATCTTACAATATATAAATTTAAACATTAACCGTCTGCAAAATCGTGTGGCCAGTTAACCAGTTAAAAAACCAAAAGGGCTTCGGCACGTAAGTCCCCGCTCTAATACAACGTTTAATAAACCATACCTTCGGATGATTCTGAATGCCAAGTGCAGGAAAAATAGCTGCACTTGCCTCAGTGCTATAGTATGCTCCTCCAGTAGCCCATACATATAAAGCGTGCTTTTCTATTAGTGCGCAGTGCGTACACATAAAAATTTCTTATGTTTGTTTGCTTTTGAACGTGCTACGTGGTGCAGCACCTAGTACCACACGCACTGCGAGAATACAAGCAAGCAAATCAACATATTTGAATATATTATAAATATTTATTACATACCATATAAAGATAGGTAGATATAGGTGCAGAAAATTACTGTCTCTCATAATTTTGCTAGGGTGTGCAGTGCACACCCTGCACATATGGACCGCACGCCACTTATATATATGTATATATATATATATATATATATATATATATATATATATAGAGAGAGAGAGAGAGAGAGAGAGAGAGACAATGTGTTTATGTGTATAATATATTAAATTTTGTATATAAACGCATCTCAATTATTTTCCCCAATTTTAATTCCATATTATATTAAATTATACCGAAGGTTGGGGGGGGAGATATTATTTCGAGAATATTTTCTTTTCAAGCCCACGATTGTAAATATTTTTTATTCAATTAAATTTTCAAAAAATTGTGTTGGTTTTAAAAATTTTACTTAATAGTTGAATATTTTCTTATTTCTATTGTAAACGCACCGTGTTCTCTGCAAATGTTTATTTACATAATTTTACATTTTTCATCATCCTGTTTAGCGTATTTATTATTTTTAATTAAAATTGTCTTGCACCATGTACTGTAAGTATTTCACTTTTTTTCACTAACTCCTTAAATGCCTCTCATTACATTAACATTAATGTGAATAACTTTGATATTATTGTCACTGGCGTTTCCCTTTTACTACGAATATTTATGCTATCATCTTAGCTCTTGTTTTTACCATGACACATCTTAAGCATTTTTTATTACCGTAATGCGTCTCCTTATTTTAATGAGCACACTAGAGTAAGGATGATTGGGGATTTCTACCCCTTGGTGTTATGATTGGGGATAAGTCCAACAGATAAGATTCTCTGTAAACAAACTTTAATCAGCAGTTCAGGTAAAATCCCTTAAGGCTAAAAAATTTTCATGTTCAGACGTAAAACGAACAGTGAAATGATGTTCTATTTAAACGAATTAATATGCATTTTAGTATTATGCATTTGAAAATTAAGAGAGAAGGTATGTAATTGATCAGAATACATAATTTCCTTGATGACGTATCCGTAGACGTAATTTGTTTTGTGGTTACTGAGGGCTACATTCACAATGTGAAAATGAAGTATGTCACATGATGCAGGTATTACAGAACTACCTGGGCCAAGCCCTCAAGTTCTGTAATGATGTATATGTCAAATTGGCTCTGCAACTTTTGACAATTTTCTTGATGTCATTTTGTTATTTATATCGAATTATCGATAAATCCAGCAAAAAAGTTAAACATTTTGGTTATAAATCGATTACATTATCTTTGGGATTTGTGTAATCATGTAAATATCTTAAAAATTACCGACACATCTGAAAAAAATTACCAAAACGTTTCTGAAAATGATTTATAATAAAATGTACCTTATCTCTATAAAAGTAAGATTTTCTGTAAGATCTATTTTAAAATTTTCATTTTAAGAATAGTTTTACTATGGTAACCTTGAAAATAAGAAAGCTATTATTATTATTATTTTTATTGGTGCATAAATATCTTATTTAAATAAATTGTTGAATAACTATACATCACTCTAAAAGAAAATTTACAGAAATTAAAAGCTCTTCGGTCGAAGTCAAAGTATTGGATGAATCCTAACCGATCAGAATGAGATCAAAATCATAATCTGTTAACAGGCTTTTCGTGCAAATGTTGTGATATTTAATACAATTTAGAACTAAAAAAATATTTTTAAATCTTAATTTCAGTTATTATCAATATCAAACAGCTCAGTGTAATACCCCGAATTTCAGGCTAAATGAAATTTCTGGAAATAACTGATAATTTATCCTTATCGGATTCAAGATTAAATATTTATAATCACAATATTAAGGACAAATTAGACTTTTACAATTTTATTAGAGTTGAATATATTTGAAGATTCCAGGCTATAATTTAATCTATCCTTATTGACTTGTATTTTATTTCTTTAATAATCGTAACATAAACATAGAAACAGTAAACCTGTTTTTTACCGGTTTACGAAACAAAGCCACTGCGTGAGAAATGACGTCACCTTAGAAAAAAAAATAAACAAATATAATCATAAAAATGACAAGCCATGACGTAACGAGCTACAATTGGCTATTCAACTATTCAACAACATTTTGATTGGTGGATGATAAAATAGCTTTCAAAGACGTCCGATAATTTTAGCTTTAAATCCCTATCGAAGAAAGTGTACATCGCGTTTTCGAAAAAATACCATTTTGCGTTGGATTTTAGTGGTGTTAGTGTCTCTGCCGAAAGATTAGCTTTATCGCCTATTAGAAACTATGCCTCCTATTCCGAGTGGAAAAGCCGTAAAGAAAGCTGGCAAAGCTCAGAAAGCTGTACGTACTGGTGATAAACGTAAAAAGAAGAAGAGGAGGAAGGAGAGTTTCAGCATTTACATCTACAAGGTATTGAAACAAGTGCATCCCGATACCGGCATATCTAGCAAAGCTATGTCCATAATGAACAGCTTTGTAAATGATATTTTCGAGCGTATTGCAGCTGAATCATCTCGTTTAGCTCAGTATAACAAACGTTCTACTATTACAAGTAGGGAAATTCAAACAGCCGTACGTTTACTACTTCCCGGAGAACTTGCAAAGCACGCTGTTTCTGAAGGAACCAAAGCAGTGACGAAGTACACCAGCTCCAAATGAAGCTGACTTATTTCCAAAGACCTGATTTCTCTTTTGGGATGAGTATTACTTGTGTTCCGACATAATGTTTTATCGTTTGAAAGTTTTTAAATCTTTAGTCGTTCCACACCTTGCAGCTTCAAATTTATACAAGTAACGTGCCTGATAAACATGCGAGTAAGTGTACTACGGCTCACTTTATGGTGTTCTATCGTTCTGAAAATAACTGGTGCTGTTGATAATAACTGCCACCACTTCACTGTTTACGCATTATAAATCTTATTTGAACTCTTTATTTCGTGGATTTATCATAAATTTGTTTTAATGTAAAATTGCATTTTTATATATGAAGTTTTGGTCATTGTTTACTAGTAGAGCCCTTCATTATATCTTGACTTGTATTTGCTTTAACTGTGCATAATGTTTTAATCTTGTGTGACTTTTAAATATTCATTCCACTCTTTGTATGTTCATGAAATAAAAATTTGATGCTGCAATATATGTGCATTTTATTTGCCTCTGTTGTGTAAGTGAAAATGACAGCTGTGTCACTTCACTCAAATCCATTTGTGACATGAAAATAATTGCAGACATTTTATTTTGCTGTGGAATTGTGTAGTAAGGTGACATGATTTACAATATGTAAACATGGTAAATATGTTGCCTCCAAAATATGTGTACAAGTTGCAAATGACTGCTTCGTAGTTAGCAGTTTTATTAGGTGACCTGGGGGGATTATTCTGAAATTCAACTTTGCATAAATTGATGTGTTCAAAGTTTTTGTTCATGACTGATAATGTGTTATTGATCTCAATGTAAGTACATTGCAGAGCTTATAGTATTGAACTTTGAAATCCGAGAAATGTGCAAGTTTATACAACTTGTATCAAACTGCACTGGCTATGTCCAGAAATTAAATTTAGGTGTTTCTTTTACTGCTTACAGTAGCTTTTCTTTACCTATCAATTATGTTACTTTTGAATGTATTTGTTTTTTTTTTATTTTTTTTTATATAAACAAAAACAATTTTTTTTTTTTTTTTTTTTTTTAAAAAACCCCCCCCTTCGCCCCCCCCCCCCCCCCCCTTTTTTTTTTTTTTTTTTTTTTTTTTTTTTTTTTTTTTTTTTTAATTTTTGTTTTTTTTCCGTCCCCATATATATTGTTTTTTTTTTTTATTTCTTTTTTTTAGAGTTACGAATTATTAGGTTTAAATTTAATGAGCACTACTTCAGGTATGTTGTAATTGGTGAGTATAATACTTTAGTTTCAACCCAGCTTCTGATTGTTTAACTACACAGTCCAATTAACCCTGGTGAGTTTGAGAATAGAAAAGTAAATTGAAAATTAACCTGAAAGCCTTGCATATTTATCCATAAAGTAACTAATGTTTGTGTCATCAGTTTCCTTTCGCTTGTGAAGGGACTGTTCTCCCTTTCTGCTTAATTAAAAAAATCCTTATGCTCTCTTATAAAAAGACTACACTGCTTACTAATCGGGGGGAAAACGAATGTAAATAAAAGTATATCTTAATTTGTATAATGCCTACTAAAAAAAAACTCACCAGCAATAACAATTAATATTTCTTTTTCTTGCAATGTAATATTATATACTTGCAGCAGAAATAGTAATTCAGATACATTAAATTATTTTTTAAATGCTGACTTACAAATTTAAATTCTTCCATAATTTGTAGCTGTTGTTTAAGCCCTACTTAAATCATTTCATGAAACTGTTTTCTAAGAAATTTAAAGTAATAAATGGGTTTTTTTTAAGATGGATATAACATATTGACTCTTCAGTCTATATATACATAAAATGTCTAACAAGCATTCAGCATGCGATTTTTAAAAAAGAGGTGTTTTGAAAGGGGTTAGGTAGGTAACTATTTTATAAATTTAGTTTGGATTGCTGTCATTTTTTTTCTTCAGGCTATATATGGTAACAGAAGAATAAATTTCATTACGATCTGACCAACAATTTTATGTCTGTAGGAGGTACATTAATGCTTTGTATCTTTTCAGTAACAAACATTAGGCTTTTTACAGTTACTTAACATACTTAATTTCAGACAATGGACTGGCCAATTATTCTGCTTAACATTTATCGATTTGGCGAATTCCCAGATAACGTAACCTTCCCTCTTAGGTGACTGTTTTTCAGCTATCTCACTGGTACTTAAATTATAGGCCTAGTCCAAGTGAGATGTACACGTTGGAATTAAATAATTCTACGGAAAATACATGCTTAAATTTTTAGGAAAAACAGCTTATTTGTTTTATTTTTTATATATCAATATTATAATTTATATTTTATAGTCCTCTTTTTTTTTTTTTCTTCTCTCTCCAAGAATTGAAATGATTAAATATGAAAGTTTGAAGTTATTCAATGCAATTTAAAAACTGAAGGTAAAACATACTAATCTTCCTTTATTTCAATTTCCTATGAAACTTCCTTTTCCTTAACTTTTTAAAAATTTAAATGTTTAAAAATTAAACTTTGTTTTTATTTATTGTCATTTTTATGCTGCATCTTGATATACAACACAATATGGATTAAAAAATTAAAAAAAAAATTAATATTTTTCTTAAACTTGTTGTAAAGAAATTTTAATCTATATTTTGTGAAAGATAAAAGTTGAGATGATAATGGATTTACTTAAAAAGTGAGTTCCAAAATCAGTTTTAGATAAATTACTAATGGGGAAAATGAAAATAAATTTAGTCTAAATTTTAAACATTTTCGTAAAGAACAATAGAAATATTTTTTCCTGCTATCTAAAACCATTTATTGAAACATTACATATTTAATTAATTTGTTGGAAATTTAAGTGTACATGGGTTTAAAAACTTTCTTCAATTCTTTTTATATAATTTGTAATAATTCTCAATGCAACAGAAAAGTAAGATTTTAAAATGTAACTTTAATTACCTGTACTATAGGATGGCATGATCACATTGCTCAGTAGTGAATCTTTAAAGAATATTCAGAAAAACATAAGATTCAAAAGTACTCATAATTTGTGGATTTTCTAAGAGTTTTATGGAGTGTTACAGTTTACTTTTTTGCTACATGAGAGCTAACGAGTCTAAGACAACTGTTAAAATTGATTCTGAATGGCTATGAAAATTGATGCCATCAATGAGATTCAAACCCCCAAACTAAGAGCAATGCCTTACTCATTCGCCCATTGTTCAAGTTTTTATATTAAAGTTCATACCTATCATTCATCCAGTGTGCAAAGTAACAGGCGACCCATTTACAAAGACTTTAATTCTTCTCAATCTGAAGTGTAACAAACTATTGAAGCTTTTAAAAATTGTATCACACATCTAGGGGTGTGATTTCATTGCATTAAATATGAGGTGCATCCAGAAAGTAAGTTTCCCTATTTAAAAGAAAAAAAGAACTCACACTTTCACGGGCATATTTATTGGCAACAAGTACAGCAATATTTCAGTTATTTTTCAACATAGCCACCACCAGAATTGTCGTATTGTGGGATAAACTTTCGTATACCTATGTTGTAGAACTCTACCACCTCTGAATGGATCCAGCCTTCCTGTGCCAGAACACTGTGCACATCCTTTTCCGTAACGACTGCTTGTTTGAATTTGGTCTTGTTTGAAGATCCACTATGTTGCTAATGCATTGACTGCTGCTTGGTTTCTGGGGTAAAGTGCAAAATCCAAGTCTCATTGCCCATGACGAACTTATTACCGCCATCGTGATACCATAGCAGAAATGTCAGTGTTGCTCCTAAGCCTTGAATTTTGTGTTCGGGTGTCAGTTTCAGCTCATAGACCTGTCAAAGCTGACGATGAATTTCAATTGATGCTATGCTTTGTGCATTCAAGATCACCAACTGAACCTTGCGGGTGGCGGGAGAAGAAATTAGTTTTCCTTTCAAACCACTGCTTCTCTGCTACTGTCATGAATCGAGTCTTGTCCAGCTTGCATATGAATAATACGTGATAGATCTGTTACACACGCGCAATTGACACTGGTAATTACATTTACTTTAAAAGGGAAAACATCGGGAAAGTTACTTTCTGGATGTACGTCGTACTACATAAATATGCATGCTTATCAAAATTTTTATTCAAATTGTTCTGTAATATTTTAGGATACTGTTCAACTGTTCTTTCAGTTGAGGACTCTTAAACCTCATGATCATGTGACCTAAAGGTTGTACCCAAAGCTAGAAAATAGAAACTAATATGTCACTAAACCATGCCAAAAAATGTTTGAACGGGTAAAGTGCTGATTTTCAATACTGGGGTTCATGGATTTGAATTCTACTGCTGGCGAGGATGTTTGTAGACATTTAGAATAGACTAGTATTCTGAACCAACTTTAGTTTCCAAACTGCTCTTAGTAAGGCTCACTTATGCATAATTGTATGAAAGTTTTGAGAATTTTGTCAGTAAAATCATCTGATAACATGATACATTTACCATTATACATGTACTAACATCATTGTTAAGACAGCAATTAGT
>CM063501.1:47176070-47193570 GCA_032207245.1 Pardosa pseudoannulata
AATTAATTTTCGTCTTGAGCAAAAAAATACAACTTAAAAGTCATGTATATGTATCCTGCGAGCTAGACAGTAATTAGTCATTCCCATTTTATAAAATAAGTTTATAAAATATATAAGCTTATATTTTATATATATATATATATGTGTGTGTGTGTATGTGTGTACATGTTTTATGTAAATTAAAATTAAATAGGAATTTAATAATTATAAATTTAAATAATATATATCTTAATATAAAGTTATATAGTTAATATAATTATTTGAAATTATAATTAATTATAATATATCATAATATAAATTTAATATCATTTAAAATATTTATAAATTGTAGGTTTTTCTTTTGAGTTTTTAAGTTGCAGTTGTTTAAATATTGGAATCTTAAGCTCGCTATAAATGAGGAACACAGAGCTAACACTTTATTGCCACAGTTGGCAAGTAGTAGGGTCTGTGACCTTATATCCATAGCTCGGATAGCACCATATATTCAAATAATTGGTGATAGAACATTTATATCATTAAAAATTGGAATTTATATCTACAGTCTGCCAGAAAAAAAAATTCAGTGAATATAAAATCATTTATTAGTGTAAGAGTAAGGAATTTTTAGAATTTGGTTGTCCATTTTATACTAATGTTTCTCAAAGTTTTTTACTTGTGTCAAATTAGCATGCTAGCTAATGCTATGTATAAACTTGTTTCTGACCATAAATTATATTTATAAGGAAGATGAAAATTCTTTTATTTCTTAGTAATATCATCTTATACAATCTTGTGCTTTTCTTTATGGAGCAAGTACTAGATCTGAAAATCCAGTTTCGTATAAGTATTGCAAATGATAAGAGCATTCTTATAATTTTTCACTTTATGTTGGATATTCATGAAGAAGATTAATCCACAAATAAGAAAATTTCAAACAAATGTTTTATCACCAATTAAATCATGTCATGCTTTCTTAGAATCACTAATTTATAGTACACCTCTGTGAGGAAGTTAGAACTAAGACCATAACTAGAAAACAATTTCGGGGGAGATCTCCAACTTATTCAAGGGGAAATTTAAAATTTTGTTACTATGTGATGATTGAATTTTCTTGAGTATTCTCACATGCAGAATATCAGTATCTGTAATAATGGTTATATAAATCAACAATATATACAAACATATCTAATTAACAAGGAAAGATCTGCTTTTTTTTTTTTTTTTTTTTTTTTTTTTTTTTTTTTTTTTTTTTGCTGGAAGAAGTTTGGACACATACAACCTCCCTTTCTCCTCCCAGGTACAGGAACCCAACTAAGATACTTTTGTGCCCTTCACCCCCATGCAAATTTATACATGTTTTCCGCGCACCTGAAAAATCATGGATTTAGACAATGGATTAATTTTGTCATGGAAAGTCATGATTTTTCAAGTAAAATGAGTAAAAGTCATGGATCCGCTAAACTACCAATTAAATAAAATGCATTGAATTGTTTAATTCTATTTTTACTTGTCATTTGGCTGTAGTTTCTGTTTGGTATTTATGTATTATCCTATTGATCCTATTGCCAATTAAAATTTGTTCACCAAGGAAACTCAAAGCAAGAAAGCTTAATGGGTGGGTAAATGTATATTATTCTGGTCTTTTCTTAAATTGTAGATTAAAATTTTATTAATATAATAATAATTATTTTTTAATAAAAATTAGTTAAGATTTTTGCACAAAATATAAGTTTATCTCTAGGGATATTGTATATAAACATTATAGGGTTATATTTGGCTATTATTCATGGTCACCTGGATAATACCAAAGTACCCTGAATTCAAATTGGAAACATTTTGATTGAAAAATTGCTATATGATTAAACTTAGGTAAGTAGATACAACAATTTATTTTTATGTATGTGAGTTTATTAACACTTATAAAGT
This sequence comes from Pardosa pseudoannulata, assembly GCA_032207245.1. NCBI lineage: Eukaryota > Metazoa > Arthropoda > Arachnida > Araneae > Lycosidae > Pardosa > Pardosa pseudoannulata. The sequence continues at coordinate 47,177,976 of CM063501.1, forward strand.
AAGTTTATAGTTTTTTATGATAAAATTCCTGTAATTTCTCTAAAAGCATATATTTTATTTGTATGTACATCAAAAGTTTTATTCATATATACTTTAACAAAAGCTTTTTAAAGTCATGGAAAATGATCTGCTAAATCATGAAAAGTCATGGATTTGAAAAATTTTATTTTGGCAGATACCCTGTTTATAGTGACAAGTTATTGTCATCATTACAGTTATATAAAAATTATAACATTGAATTAGGAAACAGATTTAAGAAATTAGCATTAAAGTAATTTTCATTTTACGTAATCATTATTATTTCTGTTGAGCCATGCTTTTAGCAATAAGGATTTTTAAGGACCTAAATTGACCCACTTTTTTATTTTCTACCTTGTCATACTTACAAGCTCTGTGGTGCAGAAAATAAATATTAATAATAGAATAAAAAATAATTTAAATGAGATGATTTAATGGTTTATAGTGGTATGTTGCTAGTAATCTGTCTTATAAATAAGCAATAACCCATAGGATAAAAAGAGCACTAGGTTCATTGAGGGAATTAATTATCAGGTAAATAACAGTAAAATTAAAGTAAATAGGAAACAATATAGGTCATGACAAACACAATTACCTCGTACAATAATTTATTAAAACTTAATGAAAGGGGAATTGTGCATGCAGATTAAAAATTATACTGTAGAAGTTCAAATGAACAAGATATCATGAGGGAAATGAAATTACTACAATGACATTGACATAAAATTCAACTGTTATGCACAAAATAATGTCAAAGATATTGATTGAAATTTATCAGGACTAAATATTTAGCAGGTAAAATTTAAGCACAGAAATTGATATCAACTACTGCAAATTATAATAACCACATTATAAAGTGATAAACAAAGGTAAAAAATTATAAATTTCACTAGGAGATGAATACAAGAAGATATGCATACAAAAAGCATTAACTAAAGCAGTAGTAATATACAGCTGGCATAAGAAAAAAAAAAGTCATCAAGCAGCAATATATAACAAGTAGTGCATTAGTAAATTAGTACAATTAGTAAATGTTCGTGCCCAGGGCACATGCCCATGTGATAACCAGGCCCTGCCCAGGTATGACCTAGGCAGAATTGTATCTTCTTTAGGAGGGTGGTCAAGAATTATCCCTTTTCTTGGGTTTTAGATAAAGTGGGATACTTTCAAGATAACCAGAAATGGTATACAAAGTTAGAACTGGTTAAAAAAGTGATTTATGTGGAGTAATTATTTCGTATAAATATGATTAAAATATAAATCTGTTAATCTTAGTTTTTGTAATTACACTTGGTCTGCTATTGTAGACAGAAGTCCAGCAGATGACTACTGCTTTTAATAAAATGTACTGAATAGGAATACTTTTTTATATTTGTTTCAAGATTATATAATCTTGAAATTTTACAGTTTGTCAGTTAGCTGCATTTTAGAGAAATCTGACTTGAATATTAGACTGATGTGTTCTTTATTAATATGTTTCATACACCTAAGAGCATCAAAAATTCAGATCTAGATTTCCAAATGTTTTGTTAATTCATTTTAAATTAAGTGGGTTTTACGTATTATAAACAAATAAAATAAAATTCTGAGGTAATGCAGAAAATCTTGTATTCAAGTTCAATAAACTGAAGTTAAGTATTGAATGCAGGTTACTGAAATGGACTCAAGAAAAATAGGATGCACCTTTATATTGGTATAAACAATTCTGTGGTACTGAGCGATTAAATATAACTATTTCTGTTAGTAGTTTATATTATGCACTATCATGCATTAACTGGCTGTACTCAAGTTGTACATATATCATACCACCTAGCTTGATAGGGTTAAAAATTGCTCTTTCAAAATCCAAATTCCCATCTGGAAAACTGTATATCTCATGCTGTGAAGCACTGCTCGAAAGTATTAAAGCTGATTCCAAACAACAACAGACTTCTATGCTTTAACTTGCATATTTGAATAGCCATTTGTTGAACGGGTGATACTAAAGAAACAGTAATAATACATTTACAGAAATTTAATCTTAAAAACAATCTCTATGTTCATTATTATGATATACTATATTGATAGAAATATTTAGAATAAAGTGTGAAGATTTTATCTGAAATTTAAAAAAAAACTTTCTGTTAAAAAAAATAGGATAGTATGTAAAATACTGTTATATACAAACCAAGTCATATAACTTGTGATTTATAGTAGCAGACCTACAGCTATAAAGACCTGGAGAAGAAATCTTTCCAAGGATACCTTTATTGGATAGATCATCATACAAAATGTTGGCATAAATATATAACATCTATTTAATCATAATTAAGTAGCTAAAATGATTTGGAAAACAATAAAGCTTAAAACTAAAGAAAAATTAAATTATTTATAGAAGACAAGTGTATGTTTTAAACTTATATGAATACTTTTTATCTAAAAAAAATGTTTTGATTTATTAGTCAATAAAAAATCCTACAAAAATGAAACCACTTTAGACCTAAGTTATGTGTCTGCTTACAGAAATCTACAGTTCTGAAATTACCAGGACATTTAGTTAACATTATAAAATGTAGAAGTTTTTAAAATCTTGTCCTTAAACTCCTTTTTATCTGCTGTCTACTTATTTTTCATTTGGTGTCTTTCCTCACTCTTTTACATTATCATACATATGTTGTAATACTTTCAAGGCCCTCTCTGATCAGACATGCACACCCCTCCCCACCTTCGATATGCTTATGGTGACATGCAAAATGAATATATGCCAAATAGTATTATACACATTTTTAAAATACATTAAATGTTTTCAATTAAAAAAATAATTTTCTTTGTATTTTCATGTTTATTTAACCAAAAGCTTTCATTTGTATTTTAGACTTTTTTTATGAAATTCTAAGTAAGATCTGATTGGTTTATTTTTTTATTTTCTGCTAATTATACCAACAAGGCTTTATGCACTTAAATTACAATGAGTGAAATGTTTAATGCTTTTACTTAATCCACTTTGATTTTATTATGAATATAAAATTAGATTGCATTTGATTTTATTGCGAATATAAAATTAGATTGCAAAATGGCAAATGAAGTTACATTTCACTATTGAATGTGACACAATTTTTCGTGTGATGTACATGAATGTATTTGTATCTTTAATGTCTTGAATTAGAGTGTGACAAAATGCTCTAAAAAACCTGTTAAAAATTCTTCAAAACATAAAAAATCATTCATCATCGACATTAGGCTTTTTTGTGTCTTAGGACTCATAAGGCTTTTGATATAGATCTCTACAGCTTTGTGAGAGTAAGATCTACATGAATAAAAATCTGTTTTTAAAAGTCATTTATTGTTAATTTTTACTGCTCTTAATCAAAAATTACACTATTTCATTTTTTATATAGTAGTGCTAGTAACACTATTAACTCTGAACATTGAATGAACATTATTCTGTTACATATTGCACTGCTTCCAACTTAAGTCTTGCAGGATATCTAGATCTCTTCTCCATCTTACTTGCATATTGTCATACAACACTCTTTTTCTTATATAAGGAAGAAGAATAAAGAAAATATATTCATTTGTAAATATATAAAAAAGAGAGGTGTATAAGGTCTTCAATTTTATCTTGCACAATCTACTCATGGTAGTCAAAACCTTCCTCATAGCATACAGCAATTGATAACAAGCATGAAGGACTTCATTAAAATTAAAATCAAATCATCTCTAGAAGAAAATTAGAGCTTGATTCATTGGATTTGCTTAGCAGTTTGTTTACAATCTGAAACAGTGCATCCATTCACTCATCAGGCATTTTTCTGAATAGGAGTTTATTCTGAAGTCATATACTTGTTCATATATGTATATATATATATATATACATATATTTATATATACATATATACATATATATATATATATATATATATATATATATATGTTGTATATATATGGTAAGCCCAGTGACGACACAGGTCCAAGTTTCGATCTCCGGGCTGGGAAAGGTTAATGCAGCCTTTCATCCCTTCAGTGGGTAGATGAACTGAGGACCAAGCGTGCTTGGGAACTAAACACTGGGGGTTCCATGTAAGATTGACCACCTAACCGGAACATATGCTTCGCACCCCAGAGCCCTTGGTCTCGTAAACGGAGATTGGCACCGTAGGCCCTGGCCCCCTAGGGGCTATTGCGCCGAGGAGTTTTTTTTAGTTAATATATATATATATGCATGTATATGTATGTATCTATATATATGTTTATATATATTAAATTTTGTAGTATTTTTTATTTAATTTTGCAATTTATTTTTAGTTGAGAGATGGGGGGAGTTCTGTTCAATAAGAATCCCCTCCCATTCACGAATCTAAATCGTGGCCATGTCCTTCCCTCTCTCGAAGGTCACACCTTGGAACAAATAGAATATCTTTAATCTGAAACAGTTCATCTATTTACTCATCAGGCATTTTCTAGTATAGGAGTTTATTCTGAAGTCATATATTTGTTTCTTAAAATGTATTCTATAAAAAATTTACAGTACATTCCAAAAATTCCTCCTGTCTCATGGTCAGTATATGAAGAATCAAATTACCTTTGATAGGCAGTGACCCGTGAAGTAGTTCTTTTGTATTTCCCACATATATTTATATAACTCTAAACCTTATTATTATTATTTCCATTGGCATTGGCATGAGCAGTTTGGGGGCACCTTGAGCCAAAGGCTCATTATCCTCGGTTTACACATAGTTATGTAAGAAACCTTAAACTAAAATGGCCAACATTACAGTATAATATACAAAAAAGGAGAGAGGGGGTAAAAGGGTAGACAGGGAACATTAAAGCATAAACAAATTCATCAGAGTTTAGGGTGGAGTATATGTTTATTCATCTATTTAATTATTTATTTTAATATGTGTGTGTATAAAATCACATCTATAGCAAATTTTAAGTACATATAACTAGATATGATATTTTGTAGTTAAAAATAGGGTGCACATTAGACACAAGTGTATACAATGTTTCTTAATTAAGTGGATTTAACAAACTTCATATGTATTTTTATTTTATTAACCCATTTATTTCCTAACATTTCTGCTTATTACATACTGCTATATATCTTTAATCAGAGTTATTATGGACTGCACAGAATAGAAGAAATATAACATTTGAATGAATTTAAATATTATAACCTGTATTCATTAGTGATTAGCTGTCATTAAGCATAGGCTTCCCTTTATAAAGGAAGAAAAACTTCAGGATAAGAAATTTATTTGGTATTGTGAAGTTAAGCTTAATAATAGTTATAGCTAGTTGTCACAATTTTAGTAGATGTATCTCAAAATGTTCAAAAAATTATAAACTGTCAAACTTAATAACAAATTATAAATAATAGCTGGTACTCCAAAATTTGGTAGATTTTTTTTTTATAGGATTACTGTTTATCATAGCTAAAAATGAAAGCTTGTTCCAAGAAAGCTTAAAAATTCTACATACTAATTTTTAGTTCTCCCTAAAAAGAGATGTTATTCATTAATGGGTTAAAACAAATATTTGGTAAAGTTTTCGTTGTAGTCCTTTGAATTCTGCTAGTGGCATTTGACACCTTCATGTGTAGAGGTCTATTTTATCACTTGTTGAATGTATACTGTATTTATTTGTGTATAGCATGCATTTTTTCCAGAAAAATGTTACGTGAAAATTTGAGAGGTGTTATACACAAAATAATTTTTCTGCTTCAGACAATCACATAATATACATGTGAAATAAGATATCTATTTAAGGGAGGAAATAAAATGTGAAAAAAAATTTTAATAGAAGTATTACTACATCTATATTTCATTATTATTGTACATCTTTTATGAAACACTGCTTATAACAATTTTGAATGCCAAATTTCTGACTTAAATCACTGCATTTTCTTTTAATTGAAGATTAAGTGCTAATTAACTATTTGAAACTTCAAATGCTGTAGTTTAAAAAATGGTTTTTCCACCATTCTTACAGGCTGTCACAAAACAAAACATACTTCCTTGAAAAAGGAAGAGGAATGAAGAAATTTTTTTTTTTTTTTTTTTTTTTTTTTTTAAATAAGGTATCAACAATTTTAGATCTATTAGGTGAAACCCTTCCAGAACTTCATTACAGACATAGAGGATTTTATTCTAGATGGTTCGAGATGGTTGGCTTTAGAGTGCACATTGCCTGCTTTTTCCCTACACAAGAGCAGAACATAATTTTTGAAACAGATTCCAAGCATCCATACCAGATTAAAATTCAAACTCACAAACTCCAGTACCAAAGAGAAGCACCCTACCTATTTGGCCGGTGCTCAGCCTTTAAAGAATGACATTGATTAGAGGTTGATTGATTTGTTCCTCATATCAATTAGATCCTTGCATGTAGGTACAATTCTTTATATAATATAAAATTTTTGTCATTCTTTCTTCTAGAAAAGAAGGTGCATGCTATAAAATATATACACAGCATTTTCAGCTAGAGGTAATCTTTCACACTCGTCTTTGGGATATTTGTTTTTACACATATTTTGTGAAACAATTCAGTTAGCACATAAAAAAGGGAATGAAGATCAATGTAATTGGGTTTAACGGAGTACCTAGCAAAATGTAAGTTCTTCACTTTAACCTCCGAACGTAAGCAGAACAAAACATAAATTTAGGCCTCTAGGCAAAAAGTGATCCAAACAAAAATTTAATACACTCCAGCTCTCAATAAAGCGAGGAGGTGAGGACATTCTCATAAAAAAATTATGAGTAACCAACGCTTTGTCTAATTATGGGATAATTAGACTGTAACGTTGACAATGACCATTAGGTATAGTTAACAGCAATGCATGGATTCAACAACATGAAGCTCAGTAATAATAAAAAAGTAGTACAATAATAATGAAAGGGACAATAAAAATTTGCAACTTGGTACAACAATTAAAAATAAACAAAAAGTGAGAACACTAACAAAAAGATATATTTTTGAGTTTTATAAAATTTTAAAATTTTATTAAGCATTTTTTCAGTTCTTTTTTTTTATTTTTATAAACATAAAACAAGACAAAACATTACGCAAAGTAAAATTAAACGAGAGCAAAGTAGCGGAATGATACGATACCCAAAATATTGGACAGTGAAAAATTAATAGAAAAATAGCCAAAAGGTACAGAAAACTGTACTTCGCTATAAAAAAAACAGCAAAAAACAAAAAATTAGGCAATAAATCTTTCACTACTCGGCAGGCCATCTGGCAAGTACCACTCCATTGCTATATCAACTGAAACACAATTTGTAACTCATTTAAGATTTTTCTTAATATTTTGCTTGAAAGTTCTTCAAACACTTAACACTATATTGTGGAGTATTTTGTTTTCTGTGTGTTTTATCTATACTACACATTTTTTTTTTCTTTCACAACTACTGTACATGTCCGAATATAAGCCGATCCGTATAGATGCCGAGAGTACGATTTTTCTTCAAAAATTTACCCAAAGTTCAAAACCTCTATATAAGTTGAAGGGAAAAAAAACAATTTCTAGAACTTTCAAATATATCGACAAGCAGGTAAAGTGGGGGGAAATGTGTCCCAATCAAGTTGCTTTAAATTAATACGCTAGATCAACGCTTCTCAAACCTTTTCCGCCACAATTTAAATACCGCGGAGGTCGCACCTCGAGATAAATGCAAGGACATATCTTAACACTTTTCGAAAATAGCGAGTTAAAACAACTTGCATGTTAAATTTAAATTAACTTCATGCGTCTTAGTTAATTTCACAATTATATTTAGATGAGTCCTTGCTTAAATTCTTTCAAACCAACCTCCCAAAGCTAACTCGGAAATAAATGCTAATTTTCTGTCGTTTCCCCACATTTTCCAGATGCCCCAAGAAACAAGATTTTTTTTCCCCCAATGATCTAAGTTCCTTTCTGGCTCTTAATAATGCTGACTAAACTCATGGGAATATCTCCACGTCATCTCTCGCTGTGGGCGAACTTTGAAATTTGTAATAGAAAAGTGTTTTCCTGTATCATTCAATTCTGATCTCTCATCTTGGAAATACATTTTCTTCAGAATAAAGTTAAAGTTTTTAATGGACTTCGCTGTTATTTTAATAGTACGTCTGCAAACTACGTAAGTCTTCTCATTGCCAGCAAGCCCGGGGAATTAAAAATAAAAGGGGCTTGTAACCGGCGGATTAATCTCGCCGGTTACAAGCCATCAAATTATATATATGTGTGTATGCATGTATGTATATATGTGTAATATTAAAATCTATTATTTACATATTTTAATATTAATTTGATAACTTTTGTTCATAAAGTACATTGGGACTTTGCGCGGTAATTCTGATTTTTCCCTCCAGACACGCTATAGACTTAATTCAGCCTTTTTCTGTACTACTTAGCCAATAGTTAGCGCGTTCTCTTTAAACATGGGTATTTTTTTATCACGTGATCAATTGTGCTTAGAGATTATTCGTAGTCTTTTTGCTTGAGAAATCCCTACTCGAAAAGTCTGTATGCAGGATCACATTGTCTGTGTGCACGAGGTTGTAAAAGTGCTTGCCTGTTGTATGGGTTTCATGTATCTCACTAGAAATAAACTGTGTTGTGATTTTGAATGAGTCTTACCTATATTACATATATATGTATGTATATATGTGTATATATGTATGTATATCTATGTATATATGTATGTATATATATTTATGTATATATATATGTATATATGTATGTATATATATATATGTATATATATATGTATGCGTATATGTATATATATATGAAATGTATATGTATGTATATATATATATATGTATGTATACATACATATATATGTATGTATACGTACATATATGTACGTATATATATATATATATATATATATATATATATGTATATACATATTAAATTTTATAGTATATTTTATTTAATTTTAGGGTTTATTTTTAGTTGAGAGATGGGGGGAGGTTCAGTTCAATAAGAGCCCCCTCCCTTTCCCGAATCTATATCTTGGCAATGTCTTTGGACGCGACCTTCCGTCTCTCGAAGGTCACACCTTGGAGCAAATACCTCAAATTCATGGAATAACTTAAAACTGAAACAGTGCATCTATTTACTCATCAGGCATATTCCCGTGTAGGAGTTTATTCTGAAGTGATATATTTATTCCTTAAAATGTATTCTATAAAAAATTTACAGTACATTCCAAAAATTCCTCCTGTCTCATGATCAGTATGTGAAGAATCAAATTACCTTTGATATGCAGTGACCCGTGAAGCAGTTCTATTGTATTTCCCACATACATTTATATAACTCTAAACCTTATTGTTATTATTTCCATTGGCATTGGCATGACCAGTTTAGGGGCACCTTGAGCCGTAGGCCCATTATTCCCAGTATATACATAGTTATGTAAGAAATCTTAAACTAAAATGGCCGACACTACACTATAAATATAGGAAAAAGGAGAGAGGGGGTAAAACAGCAGACAGTGAACATTACAGTATAAACAAATTCATCAGTGTTTAGGGTGAAATATATATTTAGCCTGTTTTATTTATTTAATTCTATATTTAATATATATATCAGGGGTGGCCAATCTGTGGCTTGCGAGCCATATGCGGTTCTTTGAAGGATTATTTGTGGCTTTCGATAAATGTACCCGAATTCTCTTTTCATTTTTGTATTATTATATTTTGAAAAAGTATTACAACTGGTGGAGCTCCAGCAAAACTGGGTAAAAAAATCGATCTTATTAGGCTTTTAAGAGATTATTCTGAAATTCCATAATTCATACCGATTCACTGCATAATTCACGGAGAACATCTCTTTACAAAATATTTAAAATAACCTGATGTTATAAAACAGTGTAACACATTGTAAATTACATTAGTACTAAAACAAAAAATTGTCGACAGTTCAAAAATTTTCTTGAAAAATTAAAGGACAAAGAGCTTCCAAATGACATTCAATAAATATAATTTATGTTAAAAAAAATTAATACTTTTTTTGCATACCTTTTAGATACGTATTTAATTGCGGCTCGCGAAAGATTTCAAATTTTGAAAAATGGCTCGGACTATCAAGAAGATTGGCCACCCCTTATATATATATATATATATATATATATATATATATATATATATGTAATGAGATGGCCTTCACGATGGGTGGTTGCAGTCATGGCCCATAAAAATGACACCGTTTTAGTTAAAGACCTTTATTAACAGATCGTTGGAGGACGGGTTCCCACTTCATTATAGGGACGGGACATACTGAGGGGTTAGCTAACAACATCTCAGTTAAAATCTGTGGGAAAATCTCTAGGAAAATCTGCCTCCGATAACAAGCATCACCTTTTTGTTTGGGAATTTCCTAAATTGGGCACGAGGGCAATGTAGAGTTATAATTGGTCAGACCCCATCTCTGAGGGCGTAAACTATAGCCCGAGTGGTCAGTTTATATATATATATATATATATATATATATATATATATATATATATGTGTGTGTGTGTGTGTGTGTGTGTGTGTAATAAGACGGCCTTCACGATGGGTGGTTGCAGTTATGGCCAATAAAAATGACACCGTTTTAGTTAAAGACCTTTATTAACAGAACGTTCGAGGACGGTTCCTACTTCATCATAAGGACAGGACAAACTGAGGGGTCAGTTAGCATGAAATTATAAGTGAAAGGTCCTTAACACCTGGGTCAACATGTCAGCCAAAATATGTGGAAAAATCTCTAGTAAATTTGCCTCCAATGACGTGCATCTCTTATTTGTTTGGAAATTTCCTAAATTGTCTGGTAGGCGAATGCATAATTATAGTTAGTTAGACACCTTCTCTGAGGGCGTAAACTGTAGCCCTAGTGGTCAATATAGTTTAGGAGTTAAAAATGGGAAAGCAAAAGGACGCGGGAATTTTTGCCCTTGACTTAAAATTTGAAAAATTCCTGAGAATTTTCTCAGTCCGTCTTTGGGGGTTTTATACAAAATGCCTACATTAGTTTCTCGATCTAGTTTATTTTTCTGTACACACACACACACACACACACACACATATATATATATATATATATATATATATATATATATATATATATATATATATATGTAATGAGAAGGACTTCTCGATGGGTAGTTGCAGTCATGGCCATAAAAATGATACCGTTTCAGCTAAAGACCTTTATTAAGATAACGTTGAAGGACGGGTTCCCACTTCATCATAGGGACAGGACAAACTGAAGGGTTAGCTAGCATGAAGTTCTATGTACAAGACAAGTAACATCTGGGTCAACATCTATGGAGAAATATCTAGACAGCGTGTATCTCCTTTTTATTTGGAAATTTCCTAAATTGTCCGCTAGGGCCATGTAGGATTATAAATCCTTGAGAATTTTCCTTACACACACACACACACACACACACACACACACACATATATATATATATATATATATATATGTGTGTGTGTGTTTTCTCACTATATTGGGTGGTAGAGGCGCAGGTCATTTTTATCCCACGGGAGCTAGAGGAACTCATTATGGCCCTGTCCGCGAACATGGCTAGTGTGGGATTTCACTAATGTAGATATTAAGGAGAATAAGACCTAGCTTGTAATCCTATGAAACCCCAGCGCTAATGGACTTGTGAGTGGAGAAGTTTTGCGTGTGGCAGATTTCGAAGGATCGATCGAGAAGGTAGGGGTGATTTAAATGAATCATGGCAGAGGGGAAATTGTACTTGATTAGTTTATAGATGAGTCCGCTGTGCCATACCTTGTTACTTGCCTTCTCGATATCAAAAGAGACTGTCCCAGACTGTATCCGGTTCTCGATCCCATCATGGATTGAATTCAGAGAACCTGAGCAGCTGGTGCGTAGTTGATTGTTGTGCTCTGAAGCCATATTGAGTACTGTTAATGATATTGTGTCTGTTGAGAAATGTTTTTAATCCGGTTGCAGATGACATGTTCTGCTAGTTTACTCAGAAAAGAAAGCAAGCTTATGGGCCTATAGTTTTTAGGAATTTGGAGGTCAGTACCGGGTTTAAGTATACGAATAACAGTAGCATAAGTGAGTCAATGAAGTTTTTCCAACGAGTCTTTTTATAGTGTGTAATGTTCCTTTTAATAACTGCATTGAGCCTATTTAGTTCTGTTTTAATAGTAAGGTCCCTTAGCTTGTGCCATTGTTTCTTCTACTGATTAATATTTTAATGTGAAGGGGGAGTTTGAAATTTTTATCAAGTTGAGTGTTTACCAGGGCGGTAACCAGAAATTACATTTGGAGGAGGACATTATTTTTTGTGCAGGATACTTCAATAAAACTACAGGGTTTCTAATGTATGTATACTCCTAAATAGTATCATAATACAAAGTGGTATTAAAATATCAAAATTATTAAAAAATGAAATAATAAACAAATTTATAGCCTTGAATTAGTAATGTAGTAACTACACAATGAATTAAATAGTAAAATTTACAGTGAAAATATATAAATTATACATGGTATTAAATTCTAATTTTTTGAAACAAAAGTATAACTAGAGAAAACAGTAATTTAAAAAAAAAAAATGAAGATTTTCAAATTTTACCTGTATATAATAACATATGCTATTTTAAAAATTTTCGCTAAATAATTTTCACAGTTTCTACCGACTGCACAACAATATTGTGATTAGTTGCCAGAAGTGCTAGTCACTCTGTTCTTATATATCGAATCTAATTTACACCTACTCTTTAACTCAACGTCACTGTTCTAAGCCCACTGTTGTCTATGCAAAGCTAGGCAGAAGACACACCCATACATATGGTCCCTTTTCTTTCCACGAAACGGTCTTTAAAATTTCGAAGGGGGACCGGTCCCCTAAATCCTTCCCCTTACCTACGGCCTTGGTGTTTACCCTACTCACAGTGGCATAACGTCAGCAACTGTAACTCGTCAGCAACTGTAAGGCAATCCAAGTCTTAAGGACAGTTAATTTCACTGTCAGGGAAAAGATTTCGATTGTATATACACAAATGTATGTCTGTGATATATATATATATATATATATATATATATATATATATATATATACATATATATATATATATATATATATATATATACATATATAGATATATATACATACATACATACACACACATAGACAACCCGACAGACGTCCTGTTTTAAAGCTGTAAATCCAAAAATTGTAAAATGTTTTTAAATAAATTATAAATCGGACCGTTTTGATGGAAAAATAAGGAAAGAAATATTTTAAAAATACTTGACGCCACCACGCGTACTGTCATCACAAACGTAATTAGATTAAATTAAAATTCCCAAATCGCCTGTACTAGGATTCATTCCTGGGAATTTTCGTACTGAAACCAGTTGCGCTGACCCCTGCGGCACAGATACGTATATGTGTATCAGACAAGGTGCCTAACCAACTATAATTCTACAATGCCCTACCGGACAATTTAGGAAATTTTCAAACAAAAAAGAGATGCACGCCATGGGAGGCAAATTTCCTATAGATTTTTCCACAGATTTTGTCTGACATGTTGACCCATGTGTTAAGGACCTTTCACTTATAACTTCATGCTAGCTGACCCCTCGGTTTGTTCTGTCCTTATGATACGTTAACAGCGAAGCGTTTCAAGCGGCATTAAAATAATCTCAGTAAGCGCTCAATTCTAGATTTTTAATACAATAACATTTTTTATGGGATCAAATTGTGCATCTAAACCATTTTCAGATCAACTTAGTTACATTCAGAAAATTTCATCAAAATCTGTCCAGCCGTTTAGGAGGAGTTCTATTACAAACATAAGAACAGAAGAATTATATATATTCCTGCATTTTTAAAAAAATATTTAATAGGCCTCATTTTGTGAACCTAATTTCTATGTTCTCCACTACCATTTAATATACTAGGCATGCCTAGTACATTAAACTAGTATAAACAATTCTAGTATAAACACTATTTAGTAAACTAATATAAACAAGCACGTGCAAGTGCTTGTTTATATGTTTTACGGAGGGTCAAGGCCGTAGGCAAGGGGGGGGGATCTAGGGGGACTGGTCCCCCCCCCCCCGAAATTTTGAAAGACCATTTTGTAGATAGACAATGTCCCACGTTTGTGTATGTGTGTGCTATCTGCCTAACTGTTCATGAACATAAACAGTTATTCTCTTTAAAAAAAACGCTCAGACCATAAAAATCTTCACTTTCTGCTAGCCGGAAATACAGCACTGTATTTCGGAAATACAGTGCTTTCCCTTTCATCAAATGAAGATGTCTTTCTCCCTTGGTCCCCCTCCGAAAATAATTTCTGGCTACGGCCCTGCGGAGGGTTAATCCTTCACTATACTAATAACTAATAGGTAATAAAATAATATAAAAAGGTAAAATAGGTAATATTTAAATAGGTAATTTTTAAACTTGCTTTTTTTTCAGGTTTTAGATAGAAACAAATGCTTTCAGAATTAAACTTATTCTCGTAAAAAAAAGTAACTTTAATTCTAGAATAATTAGTTCAAAAGATCCAAAAGTATGTTAATCAACATTTTGTAAAATTACAACGTAATAAGGTTATTTTAATTATTACCTTTTCTAAGAATGTTGACGAAGCATCAAAGTGCTAATTTTGTCGCTGTTCATTTTGTTATTCATTTCTTTTTACTTTAGAGGAAAAATTTCACCGAGGCTAAAAAACTGGGTCATTGTCCTGCTCATACGTGAACTATCCTTTTACTTCTTTTTTATACTTTCTTTATAACATAATCTTACTCTTGGTCATTTAATATCAAATAAAACCTTAGATTTAAATATTTATTACATATTGGGTAGTAATTCTTTTTCTATTTAGTTTTCACATATAGAAAAAGTGAACGAGTTGAAAAAAAATTATTATTTACTTGATTTACTATTTTAACTTAAATAACATGTTGTCTCGTTCGCAACAGATTTTTCAAAAGAAAAAACCCTTTCGTTGATGTAATGATTGTTTTGTGTATTTATATGTATTTGTATTAGCACTTTTCATTAACTTATTTCATGGTAGATTCTACGAAATTATAAAGTAAAATTTTATTGTTTTCAATTTAAAACCTAGTATTCGGCTTAAAATATTATGAAAAAAAAATAAGGAATACAATGCTTGAAAAAAATAAATAAATAAATAAAATAATGAAAATATTTTATTACAACCTTTGTTTGAGTATATTATTTATTTGTAGTATTATTTGTCTTCAACATCTGTCGGGGGTGTAGCTCAGTGGTAGAGCGTTCGCTTTGCATGTGAAAGGCCCCGGGTTCGATCCCCGGCACCTCCACAATTTTTTCCCAATTGTATTAAAAAATTTTACACCAATTAATACTATCAGAAAAATAATTTTCTTTTGTTTGTGTACTATTACAGATCTCGAATCATTCATATCTCGATATAAAATATCAATTTTAGACAATATTGAAGTATGAAAATTTTCGGGACAAAATTTATTGGCGATTAATAATCCCTTCCCAAATGATACATAACTACTTTAAAATTAAAATATAGCGAATGTGTAGTATTTTTTATAAAACGTAAAATGAAATGCGTAGTC
>CM063501.1:47198570-47221070 GCA_032207245.1 Pardosa pseudoannulata
TTTCACAGAATTCTATGTCTGAAATATACAACATTTATAACGATATTGTAGCAGTATTTATCCAACAGATTTCATTAAAAAAATATCGTTTTGTTATAAAACAGAATTACAGCAGTTAAGATACGCACGAGACTAGTAATCATGCGTCTAATGAGGTGATGTTCTTCAGACACGGAACATCCGTAATTTATCATAATTTTTTCCGTTGAAAAATCTCAACAACTTTTACTAGTTTTTCAAACAAAAAATACATTGATTTTTTATTACTAATTACCTGGAAATTTTTTTAAAAAATTCATTAATAGAGCAATGGCGGCACAAATTTGTTTTGGGTAAGAAGGTTTGTGCTAGGTGCCTCTAAAAAAACGTTATTTTACTCCTAGTATAGACCATTCTAAAAACATTTAATTCGTGTGCACTGGTAGTTGACATTTCTAAGAACATTCTAGGAAAGAAAAATGATTTTCAATTTCGATAATTTCGGAATTAAACATAAATCGATAAAGGTGCTTTGAAATTTTGTGAGCCTGGTGCTAAAGAAAAACCGTTATAAACTTTTTACAGAATTATGTAAATTTGAATTGCTGAGAATATTAGTCGAAGTAGATATGCAGCTTGCTCATTCAAGAGGTCCGAAACACCTAAATATCTAAATAAAGGAGTTGGAGAGAGTTTAAGTCCGGGAAGAAACACAACTTTCGTCCCAAAACGCGATCGTTTCGGAGAGAAGTGCGGTGCGCCGCGCTCTCAGTTGATAGCTTTCCACGACGTCCGCGCGGAGTCTATATATATTACGCCGGGAGAAAACGAGTTTTCGTATCAATCTTTTCGCCCGTCGACTGCGCGAGTTTCGTGTTTTGATTACAGCGTAATTAACAATTATTTCTTTAAAATGACAGAAAAAGATGCAAGCTCGGCAGCTGCCAAGAAGGGTAAATCACCCGCTAAAGCCAAAAAACCGAGAACGGCCCCTACGCATCCCAAAGTTTCGGAGATGGTGAATACGGCGATCAACTCGTTAAAAGAGCGCAGTGGATCGTCTCTCCAGGCTATTAAAAAATATATCGCCTCAAACTACAAAGTGGATGTAGAAAAACTGTCCCCTTTTATCAAAAAGTACCTGAAAACAGCTGTTATTAGTGGCGGATTAGTACAAACTAAAGGCAAAGGAGTAAGTGGGTCATTTCGTATGAGCAGTGCTTCTTCCAGTGGCGCAGCAAAATCAGCCTCCAAAACCAAGAAATCGGCAGCTAAACCCAAAGCAGCAAAAGCAACAAAAGCAGCTTCGTCGCCAAAGAAAACCGCAAAAGCGAAGAAGGCCCCACAAAAGAGTAAGCCGAAAAAGACCCCGGTAAAAAAATCGAAACCTGTTGCTAAGACTGCTGCGAAAAAGGCCAAGCCAGCGAAGACGGCAGCAAAGAAAAAACCCACCAAAGCGAGTCCCAAGAAGAAAGCAGCTCCCAAGAAAGCTAAAAAATAACTCAACATTTTGTAACTTTTATTTTCTCACTTGCTTCTGGACAATTTGAGAATTTTAAAGTAGTAAGAAAGCTATGAACAGACTGTTAATGCCGAAAGCAAGAAATACGGTGGGATTGCACAGGAAATTTATATAATATTGTTGCATATTTTGGATTTTTAAAACTTTTTAACAACCAGAAGTTTTTTTTAAAGTGTTTGTGCAATTGATCAAAGCCATTTTTATTTAAACCACTTTCATAACATCATAATCATTGTGTGTATATAAATAATAGATTTATAACCACTTCTTAGAGTTTTATGAATATGTTACCCTAATATTTTAAATATTGTGAAATGGAAAATAAGCTGACCTTATTATCATCTTTTTTTCTTTTAGGAATTTATTAAAACTATATTTTTCTTTTTTAAATAAAATTTATTGTATAATTTCTGCAATGAGAAACATTAAAATTAAAATTCTATTTTCTTTCTCATTTTAAAATATTTCTTTAAGAAATATGAATGAATTTCTAAATTTATGAAAAATTTTTGATATAAGAAACAAAATAGAAATATCTGTTAGAATTTTTAAATAGAGATCAATAGTGGATAAAGATTTTATATTACACATAAATATTAATATTCATAAAGCTAAGAAATTTTTCCTTTGTTTTAATTCAATATTTATTTTTTATACCAAACAACTTAATTTTACAAATAGTTGATTATAAATAATTACTGTTCTTAGTTTATATAAATTTCTTAAAAGTAATATTTGAAGAGAAAAAGGTAGTTTTATAGTACATATTACCTAAATACAAGCTAAGAAAACAATAAAACATCTGACTTTGTTATGGAACAGCTTAAAGTACAAAATGATAATTCAATTATCAATGATGAATATTTTTATTTATTTTTTAGTTTTAACATGTAGATATTGAGCAGAAAGTTAGATTCTGTAAATAATATAACAAATAAAATTATCTACAGCCTATAATATAATATACATACATTCTGATATAATTTATACATTTAAATAATTTTGTGCAGCATTAACACCATAGAGTAATTTTATAAACTATTAAGGAAACTAAAATTTGAATCAATGCTGTAACATCTGTTATTATTTTTGAATATGTCCAGTATAAGCTTTGATGATAAAAATGACAAAATGAATATAAGATCAGAATAAATAAAATCATTTGATATAATTTAGTGTTTTTATAGGGTTTTTTCTTTAAAAAAACATATACAATTTTGCATTTTTGTGTTATAACTGGTTTTATTTACTAGATAACTTCAAGGTGATCAATACTGCTTTGGATAAAGTTGAACTTGATTAACAATTATTAATAGGTTAAATGTCTTTTAATCCTTTAAGGCACCAATAAATCCACAACAAATATGTCTTACTATATGTCTCTTTTTAAATTACATACATAAATTTAACAGTTCAAGTAATAAAATAAATCACAATAACATCCAAAAAAACAAGATAATCAAATACATTATAACCTTAATTTTTATAGTTCTGTGATGTAATTAAGAAGAGAGAGGCAAATAAAATTAAAAAATAAATTACATTAGAATAAAACTAAACCAGTATCAGCTTACATTGGTGTTAACTCAGCATGAACATTTTTTAAAAATAAAATAAAACTATCATTAAATAAGTATCTAAGATACTGTATATATAAAAATTTATACTAGATGATAACTACTTTTGAACTAAATTAATAGTATATGATTAAACATAGAAATAAAATGATCCTAAAAATTACAAATTCACTTTTAAAAGTTAAATAAGTTATCCATGGTTAAAATTCACATAAGTGAATTATCATTATTTTCTCTTACTGATAAATGATGAATACTTTTCAAAATTTTATAGAATTAGAAAATTTTAACTGTCAGAATTTGATATTTGAGTAAAATATAAACTAGAATTATGAAAGCATATTACAAAACATCATTTGAACTAATTTCATGGGGTTTTTTATTTGCAATCAATTAAATTAAATAGGATGAACAAATTGTATGCAATGAATCAACTGATCAAGTAAAAAAAAGTTAAGTTTTGAAAAAGAATTGAACTTAAAATATATTTATATGTGAAAAGTATTCAGTTCATTAAATGGGCAAGAATTATATTTTCATCTAAATTATATATAATCTAAGATAATTTCTTATTTAAATCATACATTCTTCATTTAAAAATGGTAAATATCAAATAAATTTTCAAGTTTCTTTCAAGCAAGTTTAAAAATTATTTTTAATTTTTAGGTTCTAGTATTAGTTTCAAATTTATATGGATTTGTCAAAAAAACAAAACAAAAAATGTTCTAACATTTTTTTTTTATTTATTTATTTACAGAAAATGGAGCTAAATAAAACTATTAAATTTTGGTTAACAAATATATTAACATTTCAAGGGGAGTAAATTCAATACATATATGATAATGTATATAAAAAAAAATATTTATGTATAATTTTTTTTCAAATAAACTATATGAAAGATTGAAATGTTTAAAAGTGATGCATTTAAAACAAAAATTAATATATTTCTATTTACGTTTCTTTATAAAAATTGTAAAAGCATTCATAACTAATGAAGTAAATAAATGCTTTTATAATTTTCGCAAAAGTTTAAATTTGAATTTTAATAAAAAGTGAGGTATGGATAATGCATAAAAAATTTTATAGTTACCAGTTGACTAATTTTTTTTTTTTTTATCTAATAATAATAAACCTAGAAATCATTTGAAAGGCCTAAAAAAAAGATGGATTTCACTGAATATTTATCAACTAAAATACTGATTATTAATTGAATAAAAATAACATATTTCAAGCCAATAAAATTTTTTAAACATAACAGTATATAAACATAACATATGAAAAAGAAAAGATATGTTCATATTTCATCTCACACTTACACATCATTTATATTAAATCTATAAAACATACACATAGAATATTTGAAAAGACAGGAAAAATTATGGAAAAGATTAAAATATTGAAATTATATTTTTTCACTTATTGCAGATAAACAAAAGCAGTATATATGATAAATACTTTCCAAAATTTTCTAGAATATAGATTGCATTCATATATAGATTTACTGCATAGCAATATCTATATTCATATATAGATATTATAATGCAGAGGATTCTGTATCTAGAAAAATGATAGTAATTATCTTACCATATATAAGATACTATCATTTGTTTCCTAAATTATTTTCAACAAATGAATTTATTATTGAGATGAATTGCTATTAAACTTACAGTGCATACCAGAAAACTTATATTTAATAAAGTACAGATTAAAAATAAAGTCATATACAATAACATAATCATATGTATAAACATCAGAGCTCTATAATATAGATAGCTCTATAATATAGATATCAAATTTCTAAATCAAAATCACTAACAAAAATATATTTATGTTCATTTGTTAAAAACCATTCATATACAATTTTATTTGTGTAAAAAACATGAATTACTAGATTTTACTTTCATGATAAATTTAAAAAAAATAAAAAAGTTTAAGTTTTTAAAAGTGTTTTCTGGAATCTCTATTCAGATGTAAATGAAACAGATCAAGTATATAACACTATATATAATTAAATAACATTTAAAATAATAATAAATAACAAATATAGTAATATAATTTTAAAGAACAAATTATTCATAAACTTACAAAATATAAGACAAACCTAAGTTTTGTAATCTAGATAAAATTATGCTCTAACAAAATATTTTATTGAAAGATATATGCATCCTACAGAATCTGAACATAAATAAAATAAGGCATATATATTGCTACATTTTAGAACTATAAAATTAATTATTTACATAAAGTTAAATAAGTTATTTGTCTTTATTTAAAATAAAGATTTAAAAATTTCATTCCTGTTTTAAATTTCATTTTCACTAGGTGTTGAAAGAAGCTGTGTGTTCCTATCGAGAAATTACAGAAAGTTAGTTGAATTCACATAGAAAAAAATTTTTAAAATATCAGAATGTGTTTCCTATCACATTAAAACAACAATACAGTTTCTTTTTCATTTCTTTACACATGATACTTTTCAATTGTCAGAATATATTGGGGTAAAATGTTATAATATAAAACTTCAATAGCTCTCATTAATTTAAGCGTAAAAATGTAATCGTAGAGTATGGTAATAGAGATAAAAGAAGAAAAAAGTAAATTTTAATACTGTGAATTCTATAAAGACAATAAATTAAGCCCTGTTTTGAAAAAAAAAGTAAGTAACTGGCATTAGACGATATGGAAAGAGAAATTTTTGCCACAGCTTAAAAACAGCTGCATGGTGTTCCTAGCTTTTTAGCATATATGAATTCGACATTGTCTCTTATTTATTTTAATTACATTACTTATACATATGTAAACAAAATCATACACACACGATTGACTTTTAAAGGCCAAAAGCAATTTTTTTATCATTTTGTCTCTGTGGTAATATAAAATTCTGGAATTTTTAAACAGATTTTAAATTATAAAAAATGCATTTGCAAACGAAAATATTTTAAAAGAAAATTTTGTATATATCATAATTATATAACCAGAAAGAAATTAAATATTTAATTAAGAGTAATTTAAGATGATTAATTATGTTTACAAAATTTATTAGCAAAATTTTTGTTATTAATAAGTAACCCTATTTGAACATTTTTAAAATTAAAAAATATTGTATCATGTGAAAATGTATTTTGTTGTTATGTCTAATGAACTCCAGAGGAATCCTCACAGATTAGTAATTCTTAAAGTGTAAATTACACAAATATATTAAAAATTCGGAAAAAAATAGAATGTTAATGTGAAAGAATCAATTACTGAGAGTATATGTATTCTTATCAGTTACACATTTTAATGTTTTCACAAATTAGTTTTATTCAGACAAAAATATTGTACATTTGCACCGCTGGTCAATACAGTTAAAGAAGAATTATATTAAAACAAATTTTTTTTGCAACACCTATATCTTAAAAATATAACAGTACTTTTAAAGCATATTATGTCAATTTGAAATTACTATATAAACATTTAGGTTTAGCAAAATTAAAAATTACAGTTTTTTTTAAACAAATTTTAAACTCATTTTGATTTTACTACTACAGATATTCCCTTAGTATCTATTACTTAAATATCTCTGCTTTTATGTGTTTAAATAGGCAATAATAACACCAGCCGCAAACAGACTGGTAAGTAAAGCAAAACCAAATCTTCAACGAAAACTTTATGCAGTTACGGTTGTATCTGGAAATTACGGTATTTTTATTTTATTTTATTTTTTTTAACGTTTTTAACTAAAGAATGGTATATTTGCGTATACATATATAAATATATCCTCTTGGAATAGCCGGATATTTGTCTTTTTTTTATAAACAATATAAATATATATTTTTCCTACAAAAAAAGGCAATTATTTTTAAATAACTATATAGTAGCATTCTTTTTATTTTAATATTAATATTACCATTGAAGAATTTAATATTTTGAGTTTAATTATAATTAGTTCTCTTTTTACGAAAATTTTCAAGAAAACGGAAGTTGTTAAACGGAAACGGAAGCTCACATTGGTTTCTGCTTCAACTTGAAATGTAATGTAATATTAAAGAGACATAAGCAACAGGTCAAGGTTATAAATTGTAGTTAAGTTAATAGCTGTTTTATGACATCATTGCTAATAGAAAACAATATATGATTGTTCAAGCGATGCATATATATGTGTAATTTTAAGAAACAAATTTAGTAATGAACTGAATCATAAGTTGTAATTTTAATTTTATAATATCAAGTTTTATGTGGTTAAACAACTTCAGGCAATTCTCCCATAAAGAAACAAAATGAATGATTTAGTAAGTGGTTATTTTCACTATCGTTTGATTCCATCTCTTTCCGTTTGATGCTTCATGCGGGTATTAGGGATGTAGGAGTCTTCGTTGTTTCAGTGACTTTAATCCATGAGATTTACTTATGCCGTGGTGATAGAAAGTATAATAGTATTGTAGACATTTATTAGATGTTAAAATTTTATATTATAAATATAATCATTTTATGCCCGGTTCGTAGAATTTACTAATACTTTACTAATCAATTAGCAAATATTCAATACTAAAATACTATCGCGGTAAGTAAAACAATAGTATTTATTGTATATCAAAGTATTTAAATATGTTAGTAGTATGAAATTTTGTATTGTTGTGGTCTAAAAAAGGATTGAAATTATCCTGTATTTATTTGTTAAAGAAGACTAATAATTAATAGCAATCATTTACATTAATTGTGTTACAAAATGGGAAAATGCAGATTTCCAAATAGAAAATATTTTTCTCTGATTATCATTTTAGTAAATATCCTCTATAATAAGATTCTATTCTATACTAAGTTTATCTGCCTAAAGTTGTACGTGTAGCTATAAATTTATAAATACTTGCTGTCACTTGAATCTTATTTAATTATGATGCTGATTTGAAATATATCATGGTTTCTGGGCAGAGTAATAATTTAATTCTTAGAAATTATCCATTTCAGAGCTTGGTACCTTTGCATTGACATGTCTTTAAGAAAGCTATTTTCATCAGGAATGTTTCAGTTACAAATGTTTCTGAATATAAAATAATAAAGTTCTTAATTTTTAAGGAGTTGTTTTTATAATTAACAAATTATTTCTCTTTTTTATTGAGCTGTTTATTTGTTGTGCATAATTTTGCGTTCATTTTTGTAACTATTTTTTTTTTCAGGGTTGAAATAAAAATATTTTCAGGGTTACCTGATGGCAAATTCAGTATCAACTCATGATTTACTTCCCTTAGAAACTAAAGAATCAAACATGTTAGATGGTGATGATGACTATGAGGTGTTAGGGTCTCCAGGTATTGAAATAGATGAACCAGATGAAATTGGTTCTGGAGATGGTAAGGAAAACCATGTATGGTCTTTCATTTATAAATAAAAAATAAATGTTAAAAAATAAAAATAGTGAATATCAAGCATATGTTTTAAGTTATCAGTGGAAAGTTAAGTCATTAGTTCATTAAAACTAAAGATTTATCAAAGTTCATTATTTAAAAAGATTAATACAAAAACTAAAAATGTTGCTTTTGCTGTCTTGTCCAGGTCTTCCTAAACCTCAATTCATAAACAAAATTGTATTGCATGTTTATAAAGAAAGTGCATGTTTGTACATAAATATGAGTGCTGACTAGAACTTAACTTTTTGTTGGCAATGAATGAAATCGCCTGTAGGGCAGCTCTTGGGGGATTCCCCAAGAGCAGGGCACTGCGACCAGAGGTCTATTGTACCCAAACCCAAGAAGAATAAAACATGATCCAAGTGCACCTAAGAGGCAAATCTCAGCAGACAACTGACAGGGATATTCTGCAGCTCCCATGGCTCAAGGAGGTGGCGACCAAGGTACTCAAACCTAAGAGCCGAGAAATACTCGCAATCACACAAAATGTGGCTAGCTGTCTCATCCTCAAGACAGCAGCCACGGCACAAGGGATGAGAGCTAATTCCCATTATGTTGAGGTGCCTATTGAGGACACAATGACCAGTAAGAAGACCATTTTGTTGGCAAAACATTGCTTGTTTTCATTGTATCTTATGAGCTTCGATATGGATCACGTATACAATAAAACTAAATTTTATTTAAGGGAAGGGAAAAGAAACAACAGAAACTGTCCAAGTAATTCAAAATAGATTTTTTTAGCACTTACAAAATTATATATATATTTTTTAAAAATTAAACACTGTACATAGTACTATTAAGTATCATAATCAAAGTATAACTACTTTGATTATGTTAACAGGCACAATAAACTATTACATAAATAAGAATCTAATAAAAATGTGCAAAACCTGATCATTTTAAGGACAAAAAATAATTACATTTATAAGTACAGTACTTCTCACAAAAGCATAGAAAATACATTAGAAATATGAAAAAAAACTTAGTAATAATAAAAAAATCCTTAGAGCATAATAATTTTATATAATCTATTACATTACAGTAAGGTTAACTTTTTATTACCATTCTGAAAATGTTTGCCGCAAATTCTCGAAGAAGAACTTGGAAACCACACTTGTATTTTCAAAGCTTTTATCTAAAGCATTCGCAATGTAGGATCTTTAGAAAAGCAATAAAATCCAATATTTTCACCTTTTTTGAAACATTTAGTACAGCCATATGTACAACAGATTGTTACCGTTTTCAGATAATTGACAAAGCTAAAACAACAATAATGAGCACAATCCATAGGAAATTCAAATGTTTTGCCAACGAGGAAGTTGAGCTGCAATTTTTGTTGCACTTGACATCATGCATACATTCTCTATTGAACCTGTTCATGCATGCAAAGTTTCAACTGAACTTTTTTTAAGGGAGGACCCAGATCCTTCCTGTCCCCGTAAGTCTCTCAGTGTTTGAGCATGCTATAACATTATATTGCCATTGAAGTTATACATGTTTTCAAAAATTTTGTTTGATCAAATAACAGGAAGTGTGTTAAAATTCAAATAAATATTTTTAACTGGAAAGATAATTTTTTTTATGTAAATGTGAACATAGAAAGTTAAATAACTTATATAAACCCTTTAGTTATATGGCTGACTGAAAAATCAAAAAAGAAATAAGTAACACTGAACGAACTTGGAAGCATATTTCTCACAACATACATATAAAGCTCCAAGTATGTGTTCTGCTATTACCTTCATTTGCTCTAATTTTTTTATACATAATACAGCTATCATTTTCTGGAGTGGACAGTAAAACATATATTATTGATATAAAAATATGGTATCAGATTATTAATTGTAAGTAGAGATAAAACAATGATTCTGCCAGATATTAGATATCTGATGTTCCTTTGTTTGCCAGATACATGCATCTGGATATTTAAGCATCAGATATCTGATGGAAGGGAATATTCAAGATTTTTTGTTATATTTTATGCTGGATTATTTGTGCTAAAATTTTTTTAAAAATTTCATTTTTTAAGATTTATTATTACAAAATAACATCACAAAAATTATATGAGAAAAGTTTAAAATATATTAAAATTAAACTTACAAAGTGTTTAAATATATATTTATTAATAATGCTAAAACAGAGAATAATTAAAAATTTAAATATTCCCTTTTTTATTTGTGATATTCTGTTATAAAGGAAATGTATTTAAAAAGTTATATACTTTTGGCAAGTATGTTTTCAGAATGATGTTCTTATATAAAAATCAGTATTTTCATTTTAAATCTCTTCTAGTTTTGTTCCGAGTTAAATAACTTTTGGAGATCCATAAGTAGATAAAATTAATTTTGAATGATCATGGGAACTCATCAGAAAGAAGCCTATTGTTACAGATAGGTAGTCAATTTTAAATGCCTATCTGACTTCCATAGACATAAATTTATTAAAGAGGGGTGGTAGTTTTATCAGTGGGGTTATTAACTTCAAGATTTCAAAGCCACAAATTCTAAAAAGAGTGAGAGAGTAAAACAATTGTTCTGCCTAATTTATGTCCTCTGCCTCCCTCTACTCTGTTAAGAGATGGTTTATGTATCTCCCTGCTGATTGGTGATTTTGTGTCTTTTTATCAGTCACTACAGCATAACATAATTTTTTTCTATTATTTAAACATCCTGTAATCAGTTTTGACTAAATTAAAAAATTTCTAATAAATGTGCAGACTCCCTCTACTCTGTTAAGAGATGGTTTATGTATCTCCCTGCTGATTGGTGATTTTGTGTCTTTTTATCAGTCACTACAGCATAACATAATTTTTTTTCTATTATTTAAACATCCTGTAATCAGTTTTGACTAAATTAAAAAATTTCTAATAAATGTGCAGACTAGTATATAGTGGTTAAGTGGTGGTGATTAAGTCTATGGTGGTCCACAGGAAGTTTTGGAATTTTAAAAGGGCAGATTGGGATTATACTTCAGTCTGCTCACTGAAAGATCTCTTGGTATAGGGACTCTCACTGGTGAACTGGAGCAGGAGAAGTATACCTTCAAACAAGCTATTATCCATGCTTCCCATCCAGTAGAATTTTTTTCAAGGGAGGGGGGTTCCAAATTTTCAAGGGAGGTTCATAATTCTAAAAAATAATCGCCTGCATAATATCTACTAAAATTTTTATTTTTGCCATTTTGTCTGAGCTCAAAGGGGGTGTTTAAACCCCTAACCCCCCCTTGCGTACTCCCCTGTTCCCATCAGCCCATTTCTAGGGGTAACTTAAGACACCTGAAATCTTTCTTTCAATGTAAATATTCTGAGTTAAGAGAAATGCATTACACAGGGCACTCTCCAGGCCTGGTGGCACTGCTGACAAAGTTGAACTGAAGAGACTTGATGTGGCTATTAAACAGCTATGTATTAATCATAAGAGAAAGGCATGGAACAGCTTATGTAGCAACATCCATGCCAGAGTTCCTAACATAAAATTATGGCTTCTAGCCAAATTACTCATTGTATTCAGTCTCAATCTGTGACCTGTTACACTGTTGTCATTCCAGACTGCAAAATCTGACATGATGACAAAACTGTAGCCAATATCTTTGATGAATATTATAAAGATTTGAGCAAATTGACCTTTAATCAAAATGATATTACAGTCAAAAATAATTCCAAAAGAATGATTCATAATTACCGTACTTCCAGTACTGATAACTCTGTTTCCATGGATAAATTTTCTTTGAATGAACTCAATGCTGCTTTAAAAGCTGTGGATTTGAATAAATCACCTGGTCTTGATGGTATCCATGGCACTATGATAGTCCATCTTGGACCTCTAGGTAGGCAGAGATTGCTTGATTTCTTTAATCCTTCTTGGAGGCTTGGTTGTCTCCTCCGTGAATGGAAGAGAGCATCTATTGTCCCTATCTTAAAACCAAGTAAGGATGCCATCTCTCTGGGAGCTTTAGGCCTATTGTGTTGACCTTCTTTATCTATAAACTAATGGAGAGACTTATTCTTGCCAGGTTAAAACTCCATCTGAATTCTGATGATTTGCTGTCAAGGGAACAATATGGATACAGAAGTGGACATAGTACCATAGATCTGATTTTGTGTTTCTGACAGAGTGTCCAAGATGCACAGAACATAGGCCTATTTACCATATGGCAACTGTCTAGGGCCTTTGATGCTATTTGGCAGCAATTGTTGATTACCAAACTTTATGATGTTTTTGTATCAAGGGCAGAGCCCTTCCCTGGATTTGAGATTTTCTTTAGAATAGATTCATTAAAGTTAAGTACATAATTTCATGTGTGACCCATTTGAGACTGGGTGTTCTGCAGTGTTCGGTTTTGAGCCCCATCCAGTTTTTTCTTTACATTGCTCGTATTGAGAGGGAGATCTGTAATAGATGTAAAGTGATGATATTATCATTGCTGATGATATTATCATCTGGTACTGTGGTTCAGATATTGGTGTAATTGAGCAAATCCAAATAGTTATTTGTTCCAAATAGTTAGCTTTAATCCAAATAGCTCATTATTTTGCAGTACATCATAAGTTAACTTTTAATACTTCAAAGTCTTTGGGAACATTCTTTACTATTGATAGATACCTCTACAATTATAAGCCTAAGATTTTCATGATTGGAACACAGCTAAATAATATTAAAAATGCTAAATATCTGGGCTACACTTTAGACCATAAAATTACTAGTAATAAACATATTGATGTCCAGGTGGCCAGGGGTAGAAACAGACTAAATATTTTTAAGTTCATATCCAGTTGGGATGCTAGCACTCTTCGAACTACATAAATTCTTGTTAGGCCAGTACTGGAGTATGGTTTTCCCATCTTTGTCTGGGCTTCCTGTACCAATCTAAATAAACTTGAATGCTGCTAGAATGATAACAGGACTTCATCACAGTTATCCAAATGACATAGTGTTCTATGAGGGTAACTTACCTCCTCCTTCATTGAGAAGGAGTTATCTTTTTTCAAAATATTACAACAAGCTATTCAGTTTCAATGATCAACATAGAACCTCTGCTTACCTTCATACTTCATTCAATTTTGAACAGCATGGAAACTTATTTGAAGTAATTAAAATTGTAGTTATACAGTATAATTTTTTTTTCTGTTGATTAAATACTTTTCTGATATGCTTTTCAATTAATCCATGTGAGATTCTTATACTGTTTTCAATAAAAAAATTACTTTAAAATGTATTTAAATTAATGCAATATTGGTAAATTAGTTAATATTTCATACTACCATGCAGTGGTCTGAAGTTTGATTTCTGAAGAAAGTTTTGATAGTATCTCCATGTAAGGAGTAATGTTGACTATCTATAATAGTGTTTGTATGATAATGGTCTGTGAACTCAGTGTTTTACAGGCAATTAATTACATATAGACTAATTTTAAATTCTTATTTTTTTTAAGCTAAAAGTTCAGTTCCATACTCTAAAGTTCATGAACCACCAAAGAGTTTCAAAGATCCCCAGTTAACTATGCTGATTCCTGGCTGTGCAATTCATTTGAAAATAATAGATGTTGAACGACATGCAGCAACTCACATGATTTATCCAAACTTGTAAAGACAATTTTTTGTTATTCTAATTTATATCTCCTAAGTTTAAAGCTATTTTTATTATTTCTATTATAGCTTTTGTTAATCATATTAAAAGTTTATTTATAAAAAAGCTAGTTTTTTCATTATGCAAAATAATTTGATAATGCCATTCTATATATTAAATGGATTTAAATTTGAAGCATTCAGTATTATGTAAGGAATTATGTAAGATGTTATTTAAAGTTTTAATAATTATAATAATTTTTCTACATCATTATTTAATATTTTTCTTTCTTACAAAGAAGTAAATTATAATTATAGCTAAAATTTTATAATTACTTTAATCTTTTAATATTTTTCTTGTATTATTTTATTAAACATTTAATGTTTGCTCAAAAGTAGTATATTACTATTATATTTCTAGCAGTTAATGCTTTTTAAAATTTATTTTTATTAATATTTTCAGATATGTAATTCAGCTTCAGCATGGTCCATATCAGTGGGTTATTAAAAGACGATATAAACACTTTTTACATTTACATCAGCAGTTACGTTTGTTTAGAACTTCTTTGGCTATTCCTCTTCCAACAAAAAGGTATTTCAAAGCAATATGTACCATTATGCATTGCATTTAAAGCACTTTTAAAACTATTTGGTATTACTATGTTTCTGTTGTACACTATAAATTATAATTATGTAATAACAAAAATACCATATAGTACTTCTTTTCTTTTTAAGGTATATTATATTCTATGAAAATGCAAAACAGCAAATTACATTCAGAAATGTTTAGAGACTAACTGGCTGTAATATAATTTGTACATTTATCAACTTATTTGTAGATTCTGTTGAAAAATCTGTTATTTCTTGTTATTCGTTAGATTTTATAATTTATTTTCCTTTGTTTTCAGTATATTTCAAAAGTTTCTTTAAACTAAAAGTTATGAACTGACAAATGCTTTATCATCTAACTGAAATTATTCATAGGAAGTGATATTTAACAATTTTTCAGGCATAGTAAATACCATATTTATTAGTATTTTGTATTTCAAGTAAACGGTAAAATTTATAATAGCTGGAAAGAGCAGTGAAATTCATCTTATTTTTTAGTTTCTTAATGTATCAGAATTAAGACCAAGAAGTAGTAATAACTACACATAAGGCTGTATTTGCTATGTGTTTATTCTTAGTTTGAACTTTTTTTTATTTAATATTGCATAACATACCTAAACTTTCAATTATTTATGTATTTTTAGACATAAAGCAAGAAGGAAGAGTTGTAGAAATATAGAAAGAAGTCAGTTGCCAAGGTTCCCCAAAAGACCTGATGCTTTGGTGCCTCAGGACAAGATTGAGTATCGTGTAGTATGTATGCAATTTAAATAATTATAAAAATAATTTAAAACTATTATTATTGTAAAAATTTAATTTTTTAAAAACATTTTTGGATAATTACTAATGGATTCTTTTTATAGTGTGAATGGCATAGTTTCAATTTTTGTATTACAAAAATTGAAAAGATGTGGCTAAGCTATATTTGTGAGGGTGGGGTTCAATGAAAACATCTTTTCAGTGCAAAATATAGTTTAATTACATAAAATCTTAGCTTGCACACAAAACAATTAAAGGGAAAAAAATAAAAGTTAAACAGACAAAATATACATAATTAAAATAGTTAACACAATTAGAACCAGGGGAGGTCAAAGTGTTGCATCGCCTCAGAAGTTCGTAAGGCCAACTGACTTTTTCTGGGGAAGTCTTCTCTTACTTATGTGTTTGTTTTTGTACAGGTGGCAGCACGGTGCTGTGGCGAAGTACATTTGTTACAAAGATTAAAAATGAAAGAATTAAATAAAATTATCAGACCTGTAATTGAAATTTACAAGCAGAGATATTTAAGAACAGCTTAAAAGCTTTTGCATTATAGTCATTTTGCTAAGAATGCACTTTTATTTTTATTATAGTTTAGTTACATCCATTGAATTATTTTTCCTTAACTTTCCTATATGCCTATACCACATGTAATAGTTTTTAATGTTTGAAAATCCATTAAGTTGCATGATTATCCGTTAAAGTGTGCATTATAACATTTCCTGGTGGGGAGAAAGTATTGACTCCAGTTTTAGGTTTTGTATTGACTCTTTACATTGCTTTTTTGTAAGTGTTTGTTTGTTTTTATATATTGTCATGTAAATAATGAGAAACCTAGCATGCATACCTTACTAGTAATACAAAAACTTTGAAGTACATTTGAAAATGGGTTGAATCCTTTGTTGTTGCAATTAAATTATTTATTGTTTTTAGTAACTAGTCATTCATCCACCTTAGCTAATAAAAATTAAAGTTGAGAAAATTTAAGTATTGTCTTTCAGAAAATTATGAGTTAAGATCTTGCTAAGAATAAAGTTAATGCTCAGAATCTATCCTGAAATTACAGACTGTGTTTTTGAAGGTTATAACTAACTAAAAATCTTTTATTAGGTTCCAGTTTAGAAGTTTTAAGTTATTTTATTGCATCAAGGTTTATATAATTTTAATTCCTAAAAGTTCTCAAATAATATTCAGCTGTTGAAATGTTTATGTCTATGAAATTTTGAAAAATTTACAACTCATTTCTTTTAATATTCATTTTATTTTACAACTCCAAAATAGTTTTGAAGATTGGATATTACAAAATTGATGGTAAGAGTTGTTAAAAAAAATATATCTTCGATATTTTAAAATTATCTGAAACTTACGCTAGTTTGTGTTTCAGTTGCTGTGATTTTTTTTTCTTATTTTGCATGGTTTTCAGCTTTTGGGCATTGAATAAATGCATGGATATAATAATTAAAAACTTTTGAAGTTTAAGTATCAATTTGGATTTAAATTCATATATTTTAATTTTAATTAGTTTTTTTATATTAGAAATATATCCAAACCAAAAATTTTCTGAATGATGCATGCAACAAACAATATAGTTTAAATTTTAAAATATGAAATGTAATTTGTATTTTTCTTTTTATCTGTTATATTTTATTATTAAACTGATTTACAAGAGCTTTAAAATCATTGCTTCACTTTACTTTGCAATTTCTTCTTAGTTCAATTTATTTACCTATTTCTTCTATTTCTGTTCTATACCAGTAAATTTTTTATAATACTATTAAAGAAATAATGCTATTGAATACAAGTTACAATAAAATATTGTACTCTAAATAAAATGTAAAAAAAAATTAATTTTAATTTTTTGTGACTTTCAATGGGATAAAATTGGTTGAATACCTATAATATAATTATTTGGTTTTTAAATTTAATATTATTTTTTAAAAAAGCTTATTAATGGTAGTATTAAAGAAAACACTTAAAAATTTAGTGTTATGAGTCAAATGATCTGATTGAATTTGTAAATATGGGAAAAGTAATGTTAAAACTTTAGTGTTTTTAAAATGTGTAAAAATATTTAATTAATCTATATCAACTAGAAAATTATGATTTTGTTACCAATGAAAATTGTAATAAATATGATATAATATTTATTAATACAATTTTTATTAGTAACAAAATCATAAAATAAAACTTTCTGTTACTTTTTTTAAATTTAGAAACAGTTAGAAGATTATATAAAGAGTGTCCTTCGTATTCCTCTTTACCGTACACATCATGAAATGGTAAGCTATTATTGTTTCTAGCTTTCTTCTTTAACTAATGTACAATTTTTCTATTTTCATTTGTTTTATATAGGACTACATGCATAATTATTATTTGTATCTTTTTTAATTGACACTGAATATCTAGTAGATAACTATTCCAGATATATATATATATATATATATATATATATATATATATAATGCAGTCCCCCTCCCCCCAAAAAAACAACCCTCGAAAATATTTATTTTAACATATTTATTATATTAATCTTGCTGTTTTCCTTCCCATTTTAAACTGTGTTTTGGAATAATTTAATATACTATAAACATTTCTTTTAGTGATGCATTCTGGATATAACATTGGCTTTTAAAGTTTCACTGCCTGTGTAGTTTTTCATTAATTCTTCAGCTCATTATATAATACTAGTGGAGCAGTTTACAAAAATTTCTATCAAATAAAATTTAAATGTACTAATCACACAAAGGGTTTGGCACTATTTAAATTCATATGTATAATTAAGAAATGCATCAAATTTTACAAGCAACGTTCTTTATCTAGTAACCATCTTGATATTTAAAACAAATGTTTGACTTTTTTACAAATGATTTATTGTGTTATATCTTTAATGTCATGCTCTTTGAAACTTTTGTAGTGTTTCTCTCATTTATATACTAGCTTTTAAATGACAATACAGTCACAAAACCGAAGTCAGTCTGATTCATTCCAATAAAACCAACAAGTTCATCTTTTAATTAAAAATAATTTGTAAAAAAGATCATATTATAGGCTGTATTAAGAACTTATACATAATTAAAATTGTATATTTACTCAAAGTATTCCTGAATAGAGAAATATTGAATAGATTCTGGAGAACGTGTGCAATGTTATACTTTATTGAAAATTGCATTTTGACAATCAGTATCTGTACCTATAAATATATATATTTAAAAGTAAGCAATAAATCTTCTTTCAGTCTCACATTTATGGTTGTAGCTTGAATATTTTATTGTCAGTGCTTGCTCAACAATGCTGATAGTTGATTTATGCAGTCATAAAGAGTTGCATCCACTCAATAATTGAG
Organism: Pardosa pseudoannulata; assembly: GCA_032207245.1. Classification (NCBI taxonomy): domain Eukaryota; kingdom Metazoa; phylum Arthropoda; class Arachnida; order Araneae; family Lycosidae; genus Pardosa; species Pardosa pseudoannulata. Next base: position 47,217,307 of record CM063501.1, read on the forward strand.
ATCAGGTAGAACTTCTTGAAAAGTTAGATTTATTTCATCATATAAGTTCTCGCACACACACAAACCATGTCATTAGCTCCAAAAATCACATTGAGTCTGTGAGCATATAAAAATGTCCTTAACAAGCCATGATCATATTATTCTTAATTCTTATGGTATAGTTTATGAGCCAGCATTTTTTTGTTGACTGTTGTGCATATAGATTGCAAAGTTGTTCCCTAAAAGAAGATACCTGAATTTTTAATTTGCAAAAAGGCTCGAATTACTGGGAGAATTTATATTTGGGTTAGAAAAATGTAGGTTGGGTCACACATTGTGTATTTATTACTTCAGTTAACGGTGCTGACAATTGTGGAAAGAATTTAATCTCAGTTAATCACTTTCCTTTTTTACTTTTGCTGGCTGGGAAATTTAAAATTAAAAATTTGAATTGGAAGAATTTTGAAAAACTTCAGTGGTACTAGTTTTGATATATTTCATAAATATATACACACATATAGTTATAAAATAAATATATATCAACAAAAATAATAAAATATTTCATCTGTTTGTTAAATGTAATTACAATAATACATTAAGCTATAATACATTATATACATTAAATAATTACATTAATAAGCTTTACTACACTAAGATTTGGGAAAGACTATTATCTTTTATTTACCATGTGATAATTAAAGTAGTTTTTTTTCTCTTTTTACAAGTGTAAATGAGAGATGTATGTATATGATATTCTTATATGTTTAAAAAAGAAAAAAAGAAGGAATTGAAAGAACTAATTTAGAAATAAACATGTAGTAAAAAATCAGGTTAACCAAAATTTTCTAAATTATTAACTTACAGAACATTTTCTTAGTGTTCTTCCAGCACTAAAAACAGAAGCTCTAACACAGTATTGTGTTATATGTATTTTAAAACAAGATAGGAAAGAAAAATGGTAAAGAGAAAGTTGCCCAATGGGTAAGATGTGCAATGTTAAATTGCTGTACTGTGTCTTAAGATTTACTACTCTTAAGGTGTTAGTAACAGGTATATTCTTATTAGTATTATATTTGGTGTAAACTCATTATGAAAAGTTTTCACTGGATATTTAAAACAAAGTTAAAATATCTGATTTAAATAATATTAATTTAAATAACATTAACATCTATGAATAGTATTATATTTGGTCATCGTGTTGCATATCACATAAGTTGATATTTGGTTATGAAATTCTATTATTTTCATCTAAATAACTTTAGATTATGCATTATTCAATGTTTGTCTTTCAGATGGATTTTTTGGAGATCTGCCCTTTATCATTTGTCAGTAATTTAGGTGGGAAAAGGAAAGAAGGTATTATTCAGAAACGGTCTGGAGGTCATCAAAGTACAGTAGGATGCTTTAGACTGAAGAGAAGTATTATTGACTGGTGTGGACGATGGAGATGGAGGTATTTTTATATATAACTTTTAAAATCTTATATTGATTTATGTGTAACATGCAACTTGTTCTTAACAAGGAAATTTTCAAAGAGTTTTATATCATATACAATGTGTATCTAAGACTGAACATGTAAATGACTTCCCAGATTTTAAACTAATTGTTATAAGGACCAAATGAATCTACCTCCAACACTATTTGAATGTCATTCTCCAGATGACTAGATTCTTAAATCCTTCACGCTTATCAGGTATGTGAGTCTGTAGGAGGGTTTTGATTTCTGAAATAACTGTGTGGACTAAAATTGAAGATTTCGTTCACTATCCTTTAAAAAAGCAGGTGATATAAAGGAATTGCATTTCTCTTTATTCTGTAAGAGGAGAAGAGTATTTTGTGAAAATGGGCACACAAAAGGATAAAGCAACCTATTTATACTGTAGCATTTAAGTCGCACTTAAGTATGCAAAAGAAAATGGGAACTGTATTTTAAGTCAGAAATTTGGTGTTCAAAGTTAACAATTAATGTTGCTAGCACAGTTGTATGAAAGTGCAATAGTAGTGAAATAAAGAGGTCATGATACTTCTAATGAGTATTATAATGAGATCTTCTAATGAGTAAGGTTTTACTCTTTTTCTTTCTTGAATAACTGTCTTGATTCATATGTATGCCATGTGATTTTAAGTATCTAATACTTAAAAGGATTATATGTTATTTTCTTCCTTTTTTTACTATTATTATTTATTTATTTATTTATTTGTAATGACTATATATTTGACTAAATATTTCACATTAAATCATGTTTATATTTTTAGTACTGACTAAATTTGCATACACATCAATAATTTTGAGATTTTCATTAAGATTATCAGCATTTTAAATTTTTAAGAACATAAGGCTAACTGCGTAAATCAAGCTTCAAACAGTTTTTCCACCAAACAAATTATAATTTTTAGGATATCATTAAAAAAAAAATTATACTGTTAAAATAAAGTTTAAAGTAAACGATGAAAAGGGGATAAAACATTTCCCTCTCCCAAGTTTTAATAGCTGATTTCTTATATCAAATTGAAGTTTAACTTTACATCTCATATGATGTACTTGCTCAGCTTGTCTTTATAATAGTAATGATTTTTAATTTTTATGTTGCTGTGTTATGTTTGATTCCTATGTTTTGTTATGTTTGTATTGTTGTTATGACTATTTTAAAATGAAAATATTGTCTTAATGCTCTCATTTCATTTCATTTCATTTTGGTTTGCAGACCATGCTGACACTCAATCTAGGTTATGGTCAAAATCTTGGAAAATCAAATTCTCCTGACCAAAAGCTATAATTTAAAAGCTACATATGTCTTGTTAGCTGAGGTTTACCCACCTTTATGAAATGATAATTTTTGAAATGTGATATATGACTAGTGTTATTTTATTTCTAATTAAATTTTTTATTCATTTAGATGGTTAATGATAAAGGATTCTTGGATAGCTTATGTCAAACCTAAAGATGGGCGAGTGAGAAGTGTTCTGTTGATGGATCAAGGATTTTCTGTTGATTGTGGTTTTCTCAATACTGGTATACATCATGGACTTCAAATTTCAAACCTATCAAGGTAAATATTTTTTATGAAAACAGTTTTAGAATATTTACTGCTTGAAAATAAATATTTGCTACTATGCTCTTATCTTATTTAAAATGTTAGTTTTGCTCATAACATTTAATAGAATAGAAAATGAAAAATCAGAATAAATTTTTAAACCTCATATTGATTTTGCTCTTGAATTTAAACTGTTAGAATAAGGAGGAACTTTTTTGTTAACACTTTTATTTTTCAATATTTCAATGCAAAAACAATGTTAAAAACATCAAGATTCAAATTTTCTTACAAATGAGTTCCTGATTCAGCCTCCTCTTCCTCTATACCAGAGAGCACAACATGAGTCTTTAGAATATGGCACTATAATATTGCCTTAACTGATTGGATAGTGTGCTGTTCTTTGTTACCAGAGTGTGTGGGTTCAAATCCCACTGCTGGCATGGATCTTTGTAACTGTTCAGAATTAGCTTTAAGCAGTAGATCCTGGTATCACTAGCCCTTGTGTAGCAAAACAGTAGACCTTAGCACTCTAAACCAAACCAACCATTAAAAAAATTAAAAAAAAGGATTTTTGAGAAATTTGGGAAAAGTTGTATGCTTAAAATTCTGGAATTTACAGCTGTGAATACCTAGAACATTGTAAAAAAATGTAAACCAATCATCTTCTAGAAGCTATTTGTATTGTGTATAAATCAAGTACATCTACATCGTAATTGATGGAATTGATCCAAAATATATATATATATATAT
>CM063501.1:47223570-47356070 GCA_032207245.1 Pardosa pseudoannulata
TATCTAGATTTAAAAAATACTATGAGCCTCATAAAACAAGAAAATAGTTTTTAAATATGAAGTCATTAATATAGTATGCATACAAACATATATTTCTCTTTCATGTGTGCATATATATTTATAAAAAATTTTCTGTTGAGGTTTAGGACTTTTTTAGTAATGGAAAATTGATAAAATAATTTATATGTATGAAAAACTTTCTTTGTACTATAAAGATAAGATGGGGAGGGGAGAAAAGCACCTTGTTGTTAGCCTTTTTCTTGCAACCATGAAAATATAGTTTGAGTTCATGTAAATAATTATATAGTGTTAAAATTTTTCTTTTTTAAATTTATGTTTATCATGAAATATTTTATGTAGGAAGATGGTGTAAAAGTATTTGTCCTTTTATATAAAGAAGTAGAATTTGCACTAGGAATTAATAGCCTGTATAGTAAACAGCAACTGGTTAAGATGCATCCTAACATAAAGGTAAGATTCCAAATATCAGTATGTTTTTAAATTATCACTCATATAAGATTGAAACTAAGTTTTTTCTTTAAAGAGTGTTTAAGTATCCTAATTTTCTTTCATTTAAAGCATAATTATTTTATTATAAAAATGTTAACATACACAAGTGATTTTTTTTAAAAATTTCTTTATTTACTTATATTTTAGCTTTGACAACATTAAAAAGTACATTTTATATGACAAATATGAAAGAAAAATTAATTTCAAAGTTTACCTCATGATCTTTATTTTAAGTTTTACAAACGCTATATTAAACAATGGATGTTGTACAGTCAGACTAAAGAATTGCTTAGATGCTAATTTTATGCATCTTTTATTACTCATGATTTTGGCTTTTGCTTTTCATTTCTTTCTGGTTTTAGTTGAATTAGAAGTAATGCTATGTATCATTTCATTAATAATTAATGTCTCTTAGATAGTCATGAATTTTAGTGAAATTGAAGCTGGCTCTCAAAAACTTGTAATATAGATATTTTATTTTTTACTATTTATCTGGAATATACAAAAACCAACTCTCAGGTTTTAATATTTAAAAACCATTTTTGTAATATCTGTAGTAAATAGAGTAAGTTACACATGGAGTAAATTTGGTAAATTAACTGTACTTAATATTTTACTAAAATTACTCCATCTGGTTCCTTATTTGATATTTCTTCCATAATGTTCATATTTTTTAGGTTTTGCGACATCCTGATCATGTTCGAAATGGAACATTGTTATGGGCTCACCATGAAAAGATAGTATGCATTGATCAAACTTATGCTTTTCTGGGTGGAATTGATCTTTGTTATGGACGTTGGGATGATTTTCAACATAGGTATATGCTTTAGTTGTATGTCATGTGTAAATTACTTTTTATAAGAGTATTTGTGTGTGCAATGTATATTTCTATCATTTTTATATAATTCTGTATTTTCTCTATGTATTTATTAAAAATGAATGTATTTTGGTAGTTGATATGTTAAGCTCAGTATGATCTCATTCCAAAATTTTGCTTTAATTAAGTATTTATTTTAGCCTGTATGTATATATATATATATATATATATATATATATATATATATATATATATATATATATATATATATATATATATATATATATATATATATATATATAAATATATATATTATAAATATATACATATATATATATATATATATATATATATATATATATATATATATATATATATATATATATATATATATATATATATATATATATATATATATATATATATATAGATAGATAGATAGATAGATAGATACAGATAGATAGATAGAGATAAATATAGATAGATAGAGATAGATATAGAGATAGATAGATGTATAGATGTATAGATAGATGATAGATATAGATCTATAGATAGATATGGATGAACATTTTATAATCATTTAAGTATAATTTCTGTTTCAATTATGATTGTTATTTATCATAGTTTACCGTATCATACTTTTAAAATTTTATGAACCAAGATGTTGAATGCATAGCTTTAAAATGACATTTCTTTCCATTTTTTAGAAGCACATTTAAAATAAACCTTTAATATTTTGACTTAAAAATTCTTAAAATTTAATTTGTCTCCACTATGTTTCAATCCTGGGGAAACCTATGAAGATTCATTCACCTATTGAGTCATATCTGAATAAACTTCAAATACTACAAAAAACTATCATATCTTCAAATACTACATAAATCCTTTAATAAATATAATTTTTAAATACAAGCATACATTTTATTGTAATACTTGAAATAAAATAGTCTGATTAGAGGTAAGCAAAAACCATACACACTTGTTTTCTTATGGTAATACTCATGCAATTTTAAGATTATAAAACAGATTTCCTTATCAAATTTTTCTGACAAAACATCCAGCATCAGGAAATCATTATTTAAAGAAACTTAAAGGGGCTGAAAATGCTACTTAATCATTACATAATTTCCTAAGTGTAATTCAACATAAAATTTTGAAATAATTTTCTGTTAAATTTAAAATTTCAGAATGAGGTTTTCAAAAACGCAGTTACCAGAATCAGTTCAGGTTTCAAATTCAGTGATTTTGTTTAGATTTGTTGGTTCTTCCCAAAATACAAACCACAGACAGACAACTGGTCCTTTTTCTCGTTATATTTTAATACACACACACACACTGGATGAAAATCCTTATTAAGTTTCTAAGCCAGCATGTTTCCAAATAATTTCTTTTAAGCATTGTCTCGTTAAAACATTTAACTTTTTAACTATTGTTTAAAATAATCTTTTTGGTTGTGTATGATTGTTTTGAATAGTTTTGTTATTGGTAACTTATTTTACAGATTAACTGACCTTGGTGGTGTTGGGAAAAAGCTTTCTCAAGATTACACATCTGTTGACCTTAGAACATCTTCATCTCCTAAAGGTGCCAAGCTTCGCAGATCTCATTCTATGTCTGAAATTGCTTCAGAATTGGGGGTCAATTTGCTTAGTGAGGTAAATTCCTGAATGAAATCAATTTTTCTTCTGTATAATACATTTGTGGTGTAGTACATTGCTGTTATTTCAAAGTCATTTATAACCCAAAGTTGCTTTATATCGTCTTTATAATTATAGTATAATACCACTGATCTATATTACAATGTTCAAATATAGAACAGATGACAAGGAAATATACAAAAAATATATATATATATAATTAAAAAGTAAAAGAAGCACTCCACGTGCTACGGCTAAAAAAAAAATTGCCAATGTCCAAGAGAACACTGTATTCTTTTCCTTCCTTCTTTTAAAATATCTTTTCATTATCCTGTGCTGATGTGTTGTTGTTCCATTGTTTTTTATTGGTAACTTTCCTGGCTCTGCCCAGAAGGACTGACCATGGTGCCGCCTCCTGGAGAAATAGCTTCTCCAAAACTTGGTTGAAGTTTAAGTGCAATCATGTTCACTGGCCACACCACACACTTCCTGGAGTCGCGAAATTGGGCATTCAACCCACAACGTGTGAGTGCGGCAAGCAAATCAGTTTCACAAACCTTAATGTCAAATCAATTTTTCTTCTGTATAATACATTTGATATGGCTTATTCATTTAATAAATGTGCTGTATTGATATGCATTAATTGTAAATGCCTTTATATTGAAGTGGAGAAAGTTGAAATTTTTCTTTTTTTCTGTGTTAAGGCAAACATTAATGATTGTCACTATGAGTTAATATTCTGTAAGAAAGTTTCAGTTGTTTTATATATTGTCTGATAAATAACATTGAAAAATTATTGCAGGCGGTTAATCACTAATTATTTATAACATTTAGTTAACATTTTTGAAATAAGCTGTAAAACTTTTTTCTTCAGCAAAAGCTTTTTTAAAGTAATTTTATACTCTTCCAAATTATAGAAAATAGTATTCAAATGTTATAAATTTTCTGCAAATCCATTCTTGTGATTAAGATGTAATATTATTTCTGTTTTTTAAGCAAAGCCATAATTTCAACTTTAAATATAAATAAAAATTATAGTAATTCTTCATTTTAGAACTATTTTCAGAGTTTTATATTTTTCTGACCAACAAAAAATAATGGTATTGTTTGGTAGTGTAGATTATTGTAAATTCCTAAACATTTAGATTTCTGAATTCATTGTACAATAACAAATGAGAGTTGTTACTGAATTTGTATTCATTTGCATTTAAATCAATTATTTTTACTACAGATTGTATTTATTAATTTAAAATGAATTCTCCCTTCTATTAACTCCCAATTTCTAACTAACATAGCGCTGGAAATTTGTTCGTCTTTCTCTCCTTCCCCAGCCTTCCCCTTTTCTTGATATAGAAAACAACAAGTCTGAAGAAGCCAAGGATCTTCAGTCTATTAAGATACACATAGAGCAGCCTACCCCATCTACATCTCAAAACTTTTCCCCTACTGAAGAAAAGCCTCCAAAAGAAGACAGTGAATATGTAGCTAATCATTTGAGAGCTGTGGATAATGATGAATGTATTAAAAAGAGGTTTACATCTAGAAAGTTGAAAGCTAAGCGAGTGATGCAGGCAGTCGTTGTAAGTACACTCTGAGTTTTCATTTTGATTCTACATCAATATTTGTTTTCTTACAAATATGCATCTGTTTATGCATGTGTTACTTAATTTCCTTCTGTTATAAATTTAGATTATTTCACTTCATAGTTTTAAGTCTTAATATATTAGCAAAATTTATAATTTCTATTATTGTCTACCACAATGTTTGTTTCTTACTGTTATTCATCTATTTTTATGAAAGCTGTTCTACTCCATCCTGTGGCTGAATAATAGTTGCCACTGAACCAGGGAAGTATATTCTTGAAATGGTTACAGCTCTATTACATATATCTGTGATAGGTTTTCTCTAGATTTTATAGTATGTAGTATAAGATTCCCCCTATAAAATTTTCTTAGTGATGCTAGCTTTTTCATTAATCTCTTAACTGAATACACATTTATTTCTTCAGATCTTTAGTAGAATATTTATGCTGCTTGTAGTCTTAATTATGTCTTAGTTTAGAAAGTATAGTTTATTACATTTTTAGACTGAATTAGGTATTTGTATTTTGATACAGTTTCAAACTATCAATTGTTAAAAATCTGCACTTTTTTTTCATTAAGGTCAACATAATTTAGTATTTTTGTTCTATATTTTAGGTTTAAATTAAAGTGTATAGTCTAAAATGTTTTGGAACTGTTTTAAAGTACTTATTACTTATTCATTTAGTTTTAACTGTCAAAGTTGATTATTTATTGCATATGCTTTTTAAAGTATGTTATTAAAATCATAATGCTGCATATTTTTAGCTATTATGTTTTGATTTCAGGTAAACACTGATAATTCTTTCCTTGCTAATAAAGTAGATTTTAATTTTGAAATTTCTGACTTTTATTGTCATTGTAAAATTTACAAAAGGTTATGTTATGCACGATACTAAAGATCATTTATTGCTATTTTAATACATTGGAGCATAAGATGAAATCTGAAATATTAAATAGCAAATTCATTCTTCAAGTTTATTTCAACTATTTACTATCAGGTTTCGCCAAGACATCATATGCAAAACTTATGTGAGCATTGTGAAACTGAGAGAAATTCAGAGCTGATTTAAATATAATAAAATAGCAAAAATTCAAATTTATTTTCCACAAATAACAGATATTTCTTACAATTATGTTTAAGGATTAGTTTAAATTTTTACAAGTCTAATCCTGGAAAACTTACTAATATTAAGCAATGCCAAGTAGATTTAAAATAAGTCAATTTCATTTTTTTACTTTGTAATTTTCTTTTTAAAATTTTGTATCTCATTTGTTCCAATCAAATTCTAAAACAATGATTTTCTTTTTTTTCTTCAGTTTCTTCAGTTTAAATTTCAGGACCAATTCTAGAAAACAATTATTCATAAATACTTTACAGTTATTCATAGTCATTGTCTTAATTTATGTTTTATGGAAAAGTATTTAATTTCATAAGTAATTTCTAAATACTTCACCAACATTTGAGGGGCTAAAAAATTCTTATAAAAATACCAATTTGCATTATTTATATATATATATGTGTGTGTGTGTGTTGGCCATCCCTGTTATATACAGTAGTGTGTGTACCCTCATTATATATCAAGATAACTATTATTTTTTCTGCTATTTATATACAGGATATCTTGTTCAAAAGATACACTACAAAAAGAATTATGCAGAATCAGTAATTACTGCTAGGAATACTTTATTCATATATAATGGCCACCTGCTGTCCACATTTTAAAGATTCTTCAGTTAGATGGTACTTAACCTCATTAACAATGACATGCCAAAAAAAAAAATTACACAAGATTTACTTTGAGAAATAAATGGGACATAATACAGTACCATGTCTGTCTTGTTCCCCAGATATCACTTTCTTTGGTGACTTTTTTTATGGAGCTTTATAAAAGAAAAAGTTTATAAATAGAAATTTGTTAAGGATTCAACAATTTGAATTCCAAATTGTAATTGCAATTTCAGCCAGGACTCTTGAAATGTTTCTGAACATTTAACATAAAATTCCTTAGGTTCTGGAAATTTTCAATAATTGAAAATCGTAGTCAGAACATATTAATTGTTTGTTCTAACTACATACCTTTTAAATTTATTTTCATTGTGTTTTTTGCAGTAATACTTCAGATAAGATACTTTTAACTGGAAGACCCTTCATAACAAATATTATAAAGAGAAATAAAATTTTTATGCTGCTCATTTTTTATGCATTCATATTTAAAATGATGGTATATCTCATTAGAGGTAGCACTAGATGGAATTAATTTTATTTTGTATTCTTATTATAGCGCCTACAAGGTTTGAAGAAACAGGCATATAATAAATCACTTGATTCATTGAGCTCCCAATTTGATAAGTGAGTATATCATCTTTTTCGATAAGTTTAGTGTTGTTGTAGTGTTATTGACCAACTAAAAAAAAGCTTGTAGATTTAATCAAAAGAAATATCTTAATAAGTTTGTTTTATTGCTTACAAATTTCAATTGTAAAAATTTGATTGTCTTGTGATCCTATTTGTTTAATTATTCTTACATTTAAAAGCGCATTTTTTTTTTCTTTCCCCTCATGTGTTCCAGATTGGATTTACCAGATTCGGATATGAGAAGAACTTCTAGTGAAGTTGCACTTAACGAACTCGGTTTGATAGGAAGCCCTAAGTTTTGGATTGGGACAGATTATGCCAATTTTATTGTGAAAGATTTTCAGAACCTTCATAAACCTTATCAAGGTAACTTTTTCGCAGTTAAATAAGTTATTAATTCCTCTTATCTGCATTTAATTTTTTATATATTAATTCATTATGAATTACAACAATAAAGATAATTTTGTATTTATCTTTAGTATGATAATTTTTAATGGATAAAACATGTTACTTGTTTACGATCTAGGAATTCAAGATTATAAATATTTTTGTGATAAAATTTGTTTTATTTTTTAATATATGTTGAAGTCGTACTGACTTTATGTTATGGTACAACAGGATTTTGTAATCTTTATCCTAAACTTTCTGTATTACTGTAAAGATTATTGATATAATCCAAGATATTTTAGTTATCAAATAGTTATATTTTAAAAGTGCATAATTTTTAAAACATTTGCAAAAACTATATATTATGTATAAAATTAGTTCTTGGATAATTAAAAAAATTTGATGTAAAAATATAAACTAAAGGAATTTTTCAGTTTGTGACTGTTTATAAAAACGTATATTTATAAAAATGTATTTCATTCTTAATGTTATATGAAAAATATTCTTCATATTTTAGGAACAATATCAACCTAATATAGTTCCTTCTCTTATACTTAAATAAAGCTCCCATAAAAAGACAATTTTGAAATTCATATACTGGAAAAAAATTTTGGTGTGTTTATTAATATTTTTATTTTCTATAAGTTTGAATATTTTGATATGAAGTGATCTTTAAAAAAAAATAGGTAATGCAGAATATGTAAAAGATTGCAAAATGTGGGGTTTGTGTAGGGGAATATAAAGGGAGAGAAACAAGGGATGAAGTTAGTACAAAATAAATATTGACTCTGAAGTTCTTATAAAATTGAAATTTCTTTAACATAAAGTGCATAATGTATGTGTAGTACTTCATGCTTAATGGAAGATATTTTCTTTTTTCAGATACTGTAGATAGGCACACTACTCCTCGTATGCCATGGCATGATATTGGATTATTTGTTCAAGGTGCTGCTGCTCGTGATGTAGCTCGTCATTTCATTCAGCGATGGAATTTTACAAAGGTATATATTGGGGACTAATTTTCATGTTTTAAATAGATTTCTAATTGTTATCTGAACATTTAGTGGAAAAATATGCATAGTTCATAAATATTGATCAAATTATTTAATTTTCTTAGTTTAACAGTTTATAAAAAAATGAATTGTTTTCAATTTCATTAATGCATATTAAATGTTTCTTAGTTTGAAAAAGCAAAATACTATGACAGACACCCTTGGCTTTTACCCAAATCCTATGAAAACTGCAATTCTGTTCAACCACTGCCTTTTAACTCTCTAAATAAATTGTTTTGTGCCAACTGTCAGGTAAGTACATTTACTTTATTTGGTAAATTAAGTATTCCAAGAAAAAATTATGCATGCATATTTTTGTTTAAAATTTAGAAGCAATTATTGCTGGATTAAAAAAAATTGTTTTTATGGTAGTGATGCATCCTGATGCCCTTGCTGCCTTTTTTTTTAAATCGTTCCTTTGAATCCGTATCTAAATTGTTTGCTCAATTATTTTTTTTTTCCAAAATGTATAAAGCTCTTTTAGACTCAGAGCAATTGTGCAACTTTTACTTCTACCCATTTTGTGTGTGCATGTTATTTTTGCTGGTTTGTTAAAGACAGAAATTAATTAGGGGTATTCTATGTAAAAAGCAAGATATAAATATTATAGTAAATGCAAAAAGGCAAAGTTATTGAAAAATAGAACATGTTTGAAACAACAAATGGTAGAATGTGATGGGGCGAAAATTACGAATGAAGATTATGTATAGAAGTTTTATATCAGTTACCCAAAGTAGCCCAGTGTTTTGCTATGCATGTTTATTTTTTAAAACTTTAAATTTATAGTTAAAATTTTAAACCTTTTTTGTATAATAGTTTTCATTACTGCTATCTAAAAAAGGTTTAGATTTATTGCTTCACAGAAAAATGAAATATTCAGATAAAAATTTGTGTTATATGTGTGTCATTTGAATATGTGTGTTTTTTAAGATTTATTCTGTATATGTTTTGTATTATAAGGTTTTACGAAGTGTCAGTACCTGGTCTGCAGGTATCAAACAAGTAGAAAAATCCATTCATTCTGCTTATGAGGATGTCATTGCTAATGCCAAACATTATATCTATATTGAGGTACATTTATTTTCCTTTTTTATTAATATATTTTTAAATTTTATTATTATATAATTTATGTATTTTTTAACTCAGTTATAATTTCAGTTGCTTTGTAAAATTTATCTAATTTTTACAGTTAGTATTTTACTGTATAAACAGATTACAACCTCTGACTAATAATATGCACACATATACAGGGTATATACTGGGTTTTCCAATAGTCAAGAAAGAAAGTAAATGTCAATAACTTTTTTAATGTTAGAAATATTTTATGGCAAGTAATTCATATTTTTGTTACAAAATTAAAAAAAAAAATTTTGCAACTAAATTAAAAAAATTTTTTTGTCATGTACGCTTTAATATATTTAGGCATTCTTATAATAATAAAAAAAAAGTTGATGTGTACTTTCAAGGATTTCTGTATTTATATAATCATTATATATGCTAAGATTTTTAAAGTCTTTATTTTAAGGGGTTATAAATTTTAAAAAGGAACTGTTACTTTCATGCTGTAAGAAAAAAATTCAAAACAGTTCATGGAGCAATGAGAAAGGAAATAATATATTATTGTGAAAGTTACTGACATAAAAATATTTCATCAATATGAACAGTTTACTTACAGATTGCATACATTAACTCTCCTTATTGCACACACACACAAATGTGTGTTTGTATTCTTAAATTAGCTTTTTTTAATGCAGTGTATGCACTATGGATGTGTAGCTTTGTATTGACTGACATATTTTTGCTGATAACCGTGCATATCTTCATTTCTAATCAATAACTCTAAAAATACACTATAGGTCTTCTATAACTTGAATCTGATTACAGAAATGATTTAAAAGACAGTTGCTACATTATAAAAATTTTGTCCCAATAAATGCACTTGAGATCTCTCCAGTGAGACATTAGCCGAACGATGGCCGAATGGTTAGGGTGCTGGTCTTCGAAACCAGAGTTAGTGGGTTTGAATCCCACTGTGGCATGGATGTTCGTATCCATTCAGAATCGGCTTTAAGCAGTAGGTCCCGGTCTCATTAGCCCTCGAGTTGCAAAAAGTAGACCGTAGCGCTCCAAAACCAAACCAAACCAAGCTAACCAATAACTTTCACATAAACATATTCTCTTACATGTATGCATATATATATATATGTGTGTGTGTGTGTGTGTGTGTGTGTTAAACTATTTTTTTATAATATTGCTGTGTATGCACTATGGATGTGTAGCTTTTTAGTGACTCACATTTTATTTGCTAGTAATAATCATGCGTATCTTCATTTCTACAGTTTTTCATTTTTTAATATATACATTTCTCTTCCTCTGATGACTGATGAATTTTATTGAAAAAAAAAAACTGTTTGGAGATAAAAGGAAAACACTCACTTTTTAGGGACTATGAGAATTGCAGCAAGTCACTGGTCAAAAGGTTAAGGAGGGGATATTAGAAAAGGGTATATTTTTATATTTTGCTTATAAATGTGTGTCTAGTGAATATAAGAAAAAAGATAAGGTCCTTGTTATTTATGTGATTTCTTGTCTTAATAAATGTATCTATTAAAACTCCTTTTTGTCACTTAATAATAAAAAAGTATTAATGATTAACCCTTTCGTGCCTTCTGTCACAAATATGTGCCAGCAAGAAACGCACTCACTTCCCGGCCGACACACTGGCTTGCCAGAGCGTTTTCTCATTCACCCCCGACCGTCAAATATATGTGCTAGTGTTGTGGAACATTTTAAAAACTATAAGCACAAACTATACACAATATATATAAACTATACACAAGAGGGCATTGTATGTCCGTATGGATTTAGATACATGTAGATTTACACTTGTACTCAATAGCAGAGTAGTATGCTACACATACAAGTGGTTTTTGATTATATAAACATGAGGGAAAAGGAATGTTTCTGAGACATGTTTTATGGCGGCTCTTTAAATTCCCATGTGGTGTTTGTTTATGTAAGCTGGGGAGTTTTGTTTATGCTAAAGCGTTGTGTATTTCGGTTTGCAGTCCAGTTTTTAGTGCAGAATTATATCTGACAGACTTGATTTTTTTTCTCTTTTTATTGTTAGATTTTCGAAGTGTGAAAGTGTGTAATTGAGCTTGAAATAGCTGAAATGACTCGAAATATTTCAGATTTTGATTCTGAAACAGATTAGGATAGTAGTAATAGTGACACTATAATATATTCTGATTGTTCTTTATGTTCATAATGGATCTAGTGATTTTAATGATGAGGAGGACATTTCTGACAAAGAAATTGACAATATTTTATTTTTTCACATTCCGAAAAAATCCTCCAAAACGGCAAATGAATTACTACAAGTGCAAGGACTGTCACATAGGATTTTTTGTAGATCCCTGTTTTTAAAATTTTTCATACAAAAAAAGTTTAAATAACATAGTATTCAGTTTTGCAATGTTAAAAGTCATTAAATACTAAGTAAAAAATGAAAAAAAAGGAAAGTGTAAAATATATATTTAAGTAAGAAATAGCTTAAGTAAATAAAGTATCTATAAACGTATAATATAAATCACATTCCGTTTAAATACATTATGCAGCATTATTAAATAACGTGTTGCTACTTCGTTAATTTCATGAATTAGGCTTAGTAGCAAAAAACCCTCTGGCCCAGGATACTCACTCACGAAATTGACTGACGGTCTCAGAGATAAGTGCACATTTGCTCTTCCCGTCGCAAAAGGGTTAAAGAACTTATAATTGGAGCCTGATCATGCTTAGACAGATACCTAGAACAGGGCTTTGCATCATTTTAAAGCCATTATCTTACTGAGAAATCCTATTTATTCTGTGTCATCATGAATGTCATTTTATTGGTTCATTAGAATGGCTTTTAGATTATTTGGTATAATAGCATCTAAATTTAACTCAATTAGATGTAAAGATAAGAAATGATTATTTAAAAAATGGATTATATTTTTAAAAGTCTTATATTTAAATTCGTATAATTTTTTTTGTTAATTTTGATTGAATATGTAGCAAATATAAATAAGGTACTTTATTGAAATACATCCAGTTTTTTCAAAAAGACATTAAGTTCAGTTTTCTTGTACTGCTGGTGGTGTTCAATTGCAAGATTACTTATGAAAGAAAGGTGTCCCATCATTGAAAAATATTAAATACTGCAATGTAGATTTACTGGCATAGACAATGTGGTCAGTTGTTGAACTTACATTAGGCATGATATGAAAGGAACTATCAAAGATATGCAACTGGTTGTGATTATAAACTCACTGTGTTTACTTTTAGTTATGAGATTAATATATTTGTAGAATCAGTTTTTCATCACTCAACCTGATGGGCATAAAGATGTTATCAATGGCATTGCAGAAGCTTTATATAAAAGAATAACCAAAGCACACAGGTATATATATAAATATTATTTCTCTATTTGATAAATATTTGATTTGCTACCCTTGGCCTTGTTTTACTGGATTAAATTCCAGATTATCTTGGACAGTCATTAAGTGATAAACATACATAAATGATTTATTAAACTGTTAATATTTTGTAACTGTAATTATGACTTAATGTTTATTAAAATATATTTACAGGTGATTAGTATGTTTTATTAAAATAAATTTCTACTTGATTTTAAGAAATTATTTTTAGTATTATTCAGAAATGACACTCTTTGTTTCAGAGTAAAGACATTTATTCTTATCTTGCTTTATTTCTTATTTTTTTATTAATCTAGTTTTTAAATGTTATTCAATTATTAAAATTTAATTATAATTAACACTAAATCAGATTAGAGTAATATTGTCATTGAAACAAACCTGTATGTGCCATCAGGGACCAATCACATTTCGATGGGGCTCTGAGGCCAATAATTACTTCTAGCTCTCTTTTATTATCTCAAGCAGGTTATCTCCAAGTATACAAGTCAACATTTATTTAATGTTTTACTTTTGCATAGGTGCCAATGCTTCCAATATACTCGAAGAATACGAAGTTTTCCAATTTTATGTGTGTTTCCAATTCTCTAACCAGAAAACTAATTCTTCTGATTTTCATTGATATAGTCTAAAATCCCCAAAAATTCCCTACAAATCCCATTCTCTCTTTGTTCTTTCTTCTATTGATAATTCTGTGTTCCAACTAGAAGTAAAATACGAATAATAAGCGAGTATTTGGGCAAAATTAAAAAATTCAGAACTTATTTTAGACAATCTCTGTATAATAAAACATTAGAATAGTTATTAATTGTGAAATGCAGTAAAAGTTTAAGTTGAATTTGACAAACAATTTTTGAAAATAGCAAAATCTTGTATACAGCATTTGTAAATGCTAAAGATTAAAGTTTGTTTTACATATTGGTTAAACAATATTATCATTTTCACTTTTTAATTATGTTTTATATATATACACTAAAAATGTTATTTCAATAAATTACAGATTTTTTTTCTTACTTTTAAAGCGTTTGTGAATGCTAAATTAAAATATATTTCATAGATAAAATAAACCTTGCTACTTTCCCCTATTTTTTCCCTTTTTTAAATCTGTATATTTATCTATGTTACTAAAAAATGTTGTTACTCCAATAAACTACAGATTTTTCTCTTTTGGAAGTTGGCATCTATGCTTTTGAAATTTTAAAAATCAGCTGCAAAAGATAATTCAATTAAATAAAAGTATATTATAGACTGTATTAACAGTTTGTATATAATCTTAGACTGTCTTTTTTTCAAAAATGAGTCCTTTTTTAAAATAGTCATGAATAGAGAAGCAGTGGCTGTATTTTGATGAACTTATGCACTATTATCTTCTTGATGAATCTAATTATTAATTTTCACATTGATTTTTCTTCAGCTAACTATTCAGCTATAGTTACTACTATAGTATACTCCTGTAATAGATTTTTATACATGTTTTCTGATGTTTTATACTACCATTCAGCAACAACAATTACTCCTACAAAATACCAATAATGGTGTTTTTTATATAAAAAATGTTTTTTATTGTATAAAGAACTACATTTAATAATACAAGTAAAATATTATGTCAAAAATCTTTTAAAAAACTAAATATTGCATTTTGCCAGAAAAAAACAAATAAGATTTGATTTGTGGGCACTTATTTTGCAGAAGTACCCCAAGCTATTACCTTGCTTTCCAGTTTGATAAAGCCCGGCCAACTCATTCAACATAATGCTTGAAAACATTATTATTCTTTTAGTTCTATATGTTCTTAAAGTTGAAATATTTTCCTGATATGCTGTCGTTTCCTTATATGCTGTATAATTGATTTTCAGAGATGGGGAAACTTTCCGTGTGTATGTCGTTATGCCACTTCTTCCAGCATTTGAAGGCGAAATTGGGACTGGCACTGGTACTGCCATACAAGCAATCACCCACTGGAATTATGCTTCTATATGCAGAGGTCCTGGGTCTTTGTATCAAAGACTACAAAAAGAAGGTAAAAATTTATATTGTCGTTATCATTCTTTATATATAAATAGTAATATCACTGTTATTATTATTATTATTATTATTTTGTTATATGAAAATTGAAGATTAAATTTTAATTTAGTACAAATTATATAATTAAGCAGTGAGGCAATATAAGATATTTAAGTAATTCGTAGCATATACAATTTATAATTAATTGCAGAGTATATTTTATGGAAAAGTTCATTCACAAGAATAACACAGTATTTAAATAACATAATAAATAATTAAGTTATTGTATGTTCAACCAAATTGTGATATCATAAATTATAATCAACAAATTTAATATTAGATTGGGCAGTTGAATATGAAATAAATAAGAGTGAAGTCACTCTTCTTTCAAAATAAAGGGGAGGGTGGTAATTTATTGTTTGACTAAATGAAGCACTCTGCATTGACTGATAAAATACACACATACATATATATATGCACATACCTTCCCTATCATTATATATATATATATATATATATATATATATATATATATATGTATGTGTATACACACAAAATATTAATATAAAATTGCTATCTGTCATTGACCAGTAAAGTTAATATCTTTAAAGGGAATGCCGATCAATGTCTGAATGGTGTTAATCTTCGTTACCAGAGTTCATGGGATTGAATTCCACTGTGGCATGTATGTTCATAGCCATTCAGAATTGGCTTTAAGCAGTAGTTCCTCATTAACTCTTGTGTTGCAAAATGTAGACAGTAGCACTCCAAACCAAACTAAACCTTAAAGGTAATGTCACATGATAAGGATAGTAGAAGAGGTTTCGTTATCAACAGCTTTCTCTTTCTCTCTCTTTTTCTAAATATCAAAATGTATAAAATTAGGTGAATCTGTGCAAATGGTGTATATGTGTATAAATAATTTCTAACGAATAAATATTCATGAAAATGACACTCATCTGTATGTGTTTTTTTTTATCTTATGGCTTTTTATTCTTTTAAATATAAATATTTATCATATTATAAATGTTTTATCTGCTTTTTAGTTGGGGATCCTAATGAATACATTACTTTTTATGGTTTAAGAAAGCATGGAAAATTGAATGAAAAGCTTGTAAGTAGAAAAACGTTTATCATACTATTTAGACTGTTTTGGATTTTTTATTTTAAAGCAACTCACTTGTTTAATTTTAATTATTTTAGATTACAGAACTTGTATATGTTCATAGCAAGTTACTTATAGCAGATGATAGAACTGTTATAATTGGATCTGCAAATATTAATGACAGAAGCTTACTTGGTTGTAGAGACAGTGAAATTTGTATGCTTGTTGAAGATGTTGATTTTGAAAAAACTGTTATGAATGGGAAACCATATGAAGCTGGTCGTTTTGCTTGTAGTCTTAGAAGAACTATTTTTAGGTAAGATGAATTTTTCTTCTGTTTATATTGTATGTCTATTAGTGCTCTCTGCAATTTTTTTTTGTTTTGTTTTGTTTAGAAATCAATTCTAATATTTAGAAATCATACTATAATTTCATTGTGCAAAACCTGCTTTTGCTTATGTAAATGTTTAAAAGGTTCTAAAGTTTAAAGATTATATTAATACATTTATAAATATCATTGATAAAAAAGTCAGTACTGCTGTGTAAGTAAAATATTTCTTTTTAATTTATGCATTCCTCAGTGTGTGTTTGTATGGTAGAGAGAGAGAGTATTATCAAACATAAAAGGAAAATGAAAATTTGCCAAAATTCTTGTTTGTTAGAATATTTGTTAAAAAATATTATATCTGTTAAATACTAATTATGTTTGCTTATTCAAAATATAATGTTGCAAGCCTTCATGCCATATCTTGATTTAAAACCCAGCTATTTTATCAAAATAATCATTTTTTACGTTTAAAATCAATAGACTTTTTAAAGTGTCCCCTTATTATTACCATTATTTTCTATGTAATGAAACTATTGATGTTAAGTATTTAAGCATTTTCTTTTCTAAAATTTGTAAAAATACATCTCTTATAAAATTAGTTGTAAGATACCTAATGTCATACATTTCATAATACATTGCTGGCTTCCCTCCCATTAAATTTTTTCAATAATAATAATTTTTAAAAACCTATTTGTCAGGTTTTATAAATTATCACATTGTATTTAATACTACAGTTCTCATTATGACTTTCAGGAACTTTTCTCAGTTTCTAGTAAGGATTAGTTTTTATTGTGTCTGTGCATTTACACGATCCAAGTAGACAGTCAAGTAGGTCAGGTTGAAAGTACTTCTTGACTCGTGTAAACGGTTCTGGTCAAGTAGTTCTTTATGGTGGACAAGTAACTTGACTCAAATGAGGCAATCAAAGTAAAGGGCACCAGTGTTGTGTAAATTCTGTATCATTGCACTATTGGCAGCTATCATTTTTATTTAGTATGTGGAGTTTCTTTCCATTTTAATATGTGATAGATATTAGAAAAGAAAATCAGGATTTAAACTGGAAGTAAAGCAAGGAACATAAATTTCCATCTTTTCAAATTGTTCTACTTAGTTGATGAAATTACAGATAACCCTACAACTGATAATTAAGGTAACTCAAAACAAAATAACTCTTTCACAAAAAAAGTTTATTCTAACAATAAAAGTGTAGGTAAAACTTTTTTTATTATGTTAAAAGGTGTCATTACTTTTAAGCAGCAACAAATGGAAATTTTTTTTTTCCTTTTTGGTTTACCAAACTTTCTTTTTATTACTCTCTAAGTTGCCTGAAATTTTCAACATTTGATCTGTATACCACATTAAACATTTTCTTATGTTTACTTTGTTTTTGGAAAAAAAATTTTTTTTTCAGTTAAGTGCTTGTTTTTAAAATTTCGCTGGTACATTATCTGCTGAACAGATGCATAAAATAATATAAAATGAAATATTACTTATTTTTAACTGCTAAGTGGAAGAATTTAATAAATGCAGAAATGCTGATAAATTTTCACAAAGATTATTACATAATTTATCAGAAAATTTAGTTTTAAAAAAGGGAATTTTATAGAATGATTCTAATATGGGTATGCAATTTCTTAAAGCATGGATTGAAACATAGCTTTATATTGCATATTTTTCATACTTATTATTTTTTTTTTGTTTATTTTGTTGAATTTTTTAAAGATTCTAAAAAAAATTGTACACTCTCTCAGAAACTTTCCCTGATACATCCAAGGGTATATTATGAAAAAATTATTTCCTGCTAAATGCATTACTGACTTAATATCTTACTAATATCTTAAAATTTACCCCCTCTAAAGAATCGATTTAATAAAATCAGCCATATTCTTTCCTGAACATTCCACTCATAGAACATCTGCTAAATTAAACACCTGTGTGATAAAAGATGTAAATTTTACACCAACTGAATGAATTTTCAAATAAATCTAAAGTAGTATGTTGCATTTTAAATTCTGTAAATACCAAATTAATTTAAAAAAAAATAGGAAAATAGAATTAGATGCTCTCATAACTATATGGAATAACTTTATAACATTATAATGTATTTTCGCAAAAGTTTGAAATCAAAATGTGCATTAGTTCTTGTTTAGAAGCAAGTTACTTGAATGGCAACTTGACTATGTGTAAACGCATTTATTCCAGCTGTAGATGAGTCAAGTAAAATAAGAAAAGCTATGCATGCACAGAGTTACTTTACTTGACTGTCTACTTGATTCATGTAAATGTGGTGTTACCTTCTGTATTTTTATTAAAGCCTTAAAATATGGTAATTTTTTTCAGATATTCAATAAATTCTCATTTTAAAAAAGTTATAAATTGTAAATATCTTTTTGTAGGGAACATTTGGGATTAGAAGAAAAAAGTACTCAGTCTATAGATATTCGAGATCCAGTTATTGATTCTTTTTATAAAGAAGTATGGATTAAAACTGCTGCTCTAAATACTTCTATTTATGAAAAGGTAAACAATTTTATATCTTGATAAATTCGGTTATATTTGAAGTGGGCATACCCATTAATAGTTTTATAAAATTTTATTGTTTTAAAATTTTTTTGAAGCTGATTTATATAGTAAACAAATAATTTAAAAGTTTATACAAGACTATATGTTATATTATTTTAATATTCTGGATATTTGAGTACTTAATGATTTAAAGTAAATTATAAAAAAAATATTATATTAAACAAACAATAGTGTAGAACTTCATATCAATTGCTAACTTCATAAATTACATTTTGTATTTTCTTATGGTAGCGAAACAAAATTATTCAAATTTACTTTATTTTATCACATTTGCTTTTATTTCACCATTTCCTTTGTTCTTAATCTGTAACTGGCTATATTTTCAGAAATAAAATGTGTGTTAGGGAGGTAGAAACAGAGAAAGCTTGTAATTGTAAATGGTTTCTCTTTTTTCTTGTATTTGTATCAGTTTTTGAGAAAAACATTCCATCAGATAGAAATGAGGTATAAATTTCTGATAGGTATCTGAGTCAAACATTATCAAATATTAATTATTTATGTGAAACATTGAAATCTCGGTGCTTGACCACATTATTTGATAACTTTTCTTTTTAAGTTAGTATCCAATATAATATTCTAATAAAGTTGTAAAATAATTTTCTTTTTCATTTTTTACATTGAGTATCCAATATAATATTCTAATAAAGTTGTAAAATAATTTTCTTTTTCATTTTTATATTGAATATCCTAATGACTATAATGATAAACATAATTTACTTCATATTAATAAAAATATATTTAACACTTATGTGTACTTGATCACATTATTTGATTTCATGGTTATGTAATATTGCTCTCCATCCAATATTTTTATTAAACTTCAATACTATATTTGTTATCTCTTTAGACTTTTTTCTTTTACTTTTTAAAATTTTACTTTTAATTTATGATGTGTAAAACACAATTTTTAACAATGTTTTAATGTCAGAAGAGGTACTAATATATATGTTGTCAGGTTTGAAATTTTAGTATCAGAAATTAAAGCTTTTATATCTAAAAAAAGTGAACTCTTTGTAAAGCAGAAAAACAGAGGGTAAAACAACACTATATAAGAGCAAAGCACATCAAATTTCATGAGAGAACAACAGGTAAATGTTGTGGGCTGATGATCAACTGTTTGGTTGAGTCTCGTATTGAAAATGAAATGGCAAATGTAAAGTTAAATGTTTAAATAAACTTTTAATGCCTGGAATGGATCATTTTTCATCCCAACTATGAGCCTGACATATGCAGACATACCAATCCTGAGTTTCTCTGGAGAAATGAGAGAATTTGAATAATTTTGCAAACCTAGATTTCTCCAGAAAACGACAATAGTTTTGAAGAATCAGAAGATTACAATTCAGCAAATTAAATAAAGTCTTGCAGAAAATAATATTGAGTATGTCATTCGTTCCATTCACAAATGCTGCATGTGAAAGAGTTTTCAGTACTGTGTGGAAAGACCAAACTGAATTTAGGTAAAATTTGAGTACACAAGCTCTAGAATCCCTAATGATAGAAAAATATTTTAGTCAGAGTTAATGCTGCCACAAGAAAAACTTTTCTGGAAAATAAGTTGTTAAATCTAAAAAAGGCTACTTATACATTATTAAATGCATTAATTTTAATTTACCCTTTATAATTTACTATGTGTTTATTTTAATTGCCTCGATTTAATTTAGAAACCAATAAAGTATGCGATTATGTTTAATTTCTTTTGGTTATTTTGTTCTGTTCATTATGTATGTAAATTGCATATTTGTGTACTTTGTGGGTAGCATGTTAAATTTTAAATCTGCGCTACTACTCCAAACAGATGTACCTGAATGTTGGTATGTCTGCATGTATATATATTTAATTACTAATTTAAGAAAGATTTCTGTTAAGCCAACCAACAGAAAACTGACAGTGTTAAGTAGAATGCTATACACTTGCTTTTAATAATTGATTCAATGATTTTGATTTATTTTATCAAAAGGTTAATATTTTTATAATATTTATATGTTTACCTTATTTTGTGTACTTGTGTGTTGGGGAATGCAGTATGTCTGCCATCTCATTATGTTCATAAACATTTGTGAAGGTATTCATTGAATTCCAACTTTATTTTCTGTGTGAGAAACTTCTGTTCTTTCTTGTTTTTTTAACTAAAAAACAAAGAATTAATTTTCACTATGAAAGGATGTTAAAGCTTCATTGGCTTATCTGTAGCACATTGCTAAAACATTTTGTAAAACAGTTGACATTAAACTTGAAATTGTTCATCTACCAGATCACATCAGTTTCCAAATTGAAGTTTGGCAGATATTGAGAGAACAGTTTACTATAGATACTTACTGCAATAGTATATTTCAGATCCGTAAAACCTCCTGGGCATTAACGGGTATACCTTTCAAAAAGTTAGTGAATTTAAATACCTTGGAACAATTATTAATGATCAAAACAAGCTGAAAACTGAGGTCAACAGCAGAATAATATCAGCTAATAAATGCTTCTATGGACTGAAAAAGCAGTTAAGATCCAAACTTATCAGTCGATTAACCAAACAGAGACTTTACAAGACTCTTATACTTCCTGTGCTAATATATGCCAGCGAAACTTGGGTATTAAACCTGGACACCCAGCGTGCCCTAGATACCTTTGAAAGAAAAGTTCTAAGCTATCTTCAGACCTGTGAATGATCAGGGGTGCTGGCAAATCAGATTAAATTCTGAACTATATAGGCTTTACAAAGAGCCTCGGGTTACACAAGTCATTCATAGTAATAGACTGAGATGGCTTGTACATATCTGGAGAACCCCTGATAACAACCCTACTAAACTGTATACTTTTAAAAACCCTGAGGGATCCCGTACCCGAGGACGACCACCTACAAGATGGCTAGACGATGTTGAAATTAACCTCAAATCCTTGAAGATTAAGAACTGGAAAAGAGTTGCTCTAGACCGTTTGAGTTGGAGGAAGCATGCTGTCGAGGCAGCTAGGACCTATAATAGGTTGTTATGCTCATGAAGAAGAAAACCTCCTGGGCATAAATATGCTATTACTGTTAAAATAGATCACCTGTTTAATAAGTGTTTTGAATTCATAAATCATAGACATTTATGACATTGAATGTTTTTCCCTAGACATGAATTTTGCTTTGTTGTCCTTAAAATTACGGAAGAATTGTTGTTTAACAAATTTCATGATAGTGAGGTTTAACCTCATACCATTATTTTTTTTCAGTCAAAAGATTTAAAGCTTTAAAAAAAAAGGGAGACTTGTTTTGCAATTTAAGTTGTTCTGTACTACTTTAGAAATCTCTCAGAATCTGTGCAACTAAAAATGTGAAAAATTGGGTCACATCCAATGGATTAAATAACATAAAAATGCTGCTAGGAAAAATATAATCTGCCCAAGCAGCATACAGATAAATCTGGAAAGTGGTTAAAAAGCAAGAAAATAAAGTTGTTTAATTGAAATGAGTTCTGTTTTGTAGGATAATAAATTTATTTAGATTCATTTTAGTTTTATTCAAATGTTTTTTTCATGTTGCTCTTGACTTTTATTTTTAGCAATGATTAATATGATTAACATAGCAATGATTAACTCTTGCTGAAAATACCAGATTTTTTTAAGGATTTATAGATTGTTGTGAAATTTCTATTTTAAGGGTTAACATTTTTCTCCACTAGGTTTTCCGCTGTATTCCTTCAGATGAAGTTAGAACATTCAGTGGGCTGAAGGAGTATCTTTCTAAACCCAACATTGCTGTTACTGATCCTGAATCAGCTTCCCAGCTACTCTCTGGTGTTCAAGGACATTTGGTACTAATGCCTTTCTTCTTTTTATGTGATGAGAATTTGACCCCTGCGGCAGGTACTAAAGAATCTCTCATGCCAGTTTGTCTCTGGACTTGATGGAATCATACTAATAATTGTATTTTTGTGATTAAGCTTTGTGGTGTTGCATTGTGGGGATTAAAGGTCACATCATTTTGTACTTATGTTTTATACTCTTGTAAAATATTGAATATACTTTCAGTGTAGAATCCATTATAAAAATTAAAAATATTTTTCATTGCTGATTTTGATAAAAATAAAGTTGTTTGCTGATTATACTAGAACATAATGTTTTCCCCCTTTTTTTTTAATGTTAGGAATTGGTGTTTGTTTTAAGAGTAATGTGTGTAAGCACACATAGTCTTGTTTCTTGAAACTATGTGCTTTTTACATGTATTAGTTGGTTTAAACATTTTTAAAATGCATATCATAATTTATAATTATTTTCTGTATGCATGCAAAAAGCATTTAACATTTCTGTTATTCAATTTGCAAAAATCTGGATTTTTTTGATTTTTTTTTTAGGTAAATTAGTGTTCAGGATATTTATTATGGATTCTGCTGTGTGATATATTTATAACTGTGCTTATGGTATTTATATTAATTTTACATACTCTTTAACTAAAAGAGTTCATGACCTTTACAGTCGGACTTTTCCAAATAAATGCACAATATTTCATAACAAAAAATTTGCAGTATTAAAAAATTGCTTTGAAAATGAGAAAAAAAATTACATTCCCATTTAAAATTTGCTCAAAACTAGTATAGTATAACACGTTTTACAAGTATCAAATGCCATTCAGCACAGTATGTTTCTTGCTCATGTTCTTATGTTTACAAACTGTTATACCCTGTGCATTTACAGTTATACATTGTAATCCTTACAATATTTATCATAATATTTTGTTTTAAAATATTTCTTTGTTAAATGTCTTGTCTTTAGAATGTGCAATGGCAATAGTTATATTGCTTTTTTTTTTGTTTATACATGCTGTGTAAAGTCTTTTAATAATGTTAATGTCTATAAATTGTAAATATTTCTTTTCCATGATACATTTTATGTTTTAACTTTAAAAAATGGTTATTTGAATCTCAGAGTTTAAAAACTGTTTAGAATGATTATTTAAGAGCTTTATATTAAAAATTTCTGAGATGTTGAACACATCATTTAGTTATTGCAGCCTATCAAATAATTTTTATATCTTTATATTAGGTCTTATTAAAACTTGAATATAAATTTTTAATCAAATTTATTGAATTTTAGTTTTAAATGCATTTATTCTGTAAAATGCAAGATTTTAAGTTGCATTCATATTTGTTATTACATTCATATTGCTGATAGGTATGTTTTAATGCTTCTAGATCTGTTATTGTATTTTTAAAATTTCTTTTTCATGTTGTTATATAAAATGCATGTGTTTGTTTTTAAGACAATCATTTTTCTTTTATATTACATATAATTTTAATATTGTATATTATATTTCTTTTTCATAAGTGAATACTTTACAGTTATTTTGTGTGAAATTTGGTAATCATTCTGTATTTCTTTTGCTAATCAGCCAATGATTATGTAAATTCTGTTGTAGTTTAATTTGTCACTTTGTCAAATGCCATATATCTCAATGTTTTTAGATTTGAATCATCATTTACATTTTAATTTATTAATAATTCTCTTGTATGTAAATAGTTAATATTTTAATTTGATGAAGTGTAGCACAATTTAGATAAAGAAATATCAGACATGGCATTTTACCTTTCATAATTAGTTTCAAAATTTAGCTTCAGTATTTAATGTTAGAACACCTATTAATGTCATTTCTACTCCAATCCATGTATATTGTTTTGTAAAGTTCCAATACACACACACACACACACATACCAGTCAGCAGTCTTGACAGTATAAAGATTCTAGGTCTTGTGTTGACTAAATTTCTTTGCAGATGTCAAATGTTGTCTACAGATAAACATTAGGATCCATACAAAAGTTTTCTTTTTAACTACTTGAAACTTTAATGTAAGAAGCTCCTTTTAAATTTGGCTTAATGTTTTTTTTTTTATTAATTGAAACTTAAAATGAAGGGAAATTTTGTTACACACAAAATACACTTCAAAATTGTCCCGTATATTAATTTTATACTAAAATGTGCATTTCATATTGAAATATTAATAATTTCTAATATAAGAACTAATAAATTTCATATGAAAACATAACTCTGTCAGTCTGGTTTCTTGGACTATCCCTGAACTGTTAAATGTTTAACCTGTTTTGTTACTGCAAAAGTTTCAGTTGTGTGTTGAATTAAAAAGTTATTGTTAATTAAATTTTTAGGTAACAAAATTTCTACAAATTGATTCTGATGATTGTCAAGCTATTTGCTGGATAATCGTCAGGCAGTAAAGGTGTTATCTTTTAAATAGTTCAAATCCTACTACTAGCTAATGTTTAAAAAAAAAAATTTTTTTTCTCTCTTCTCTTTCTGTAAAAATTTTCTCACAACTCACCTGGGGCTTTTTCAAAACTTGGCACTTACACTAATAGATTTTGTATTATAGTATTTAAACAAGCATTGTTAATCCAAAAAGCTTTTAAATTTTGATTTCTATTTAAATATTGTAAACAAATCATTTTCAATAAAATCACAGAGTTAAATCTGTAATAGTTTTCTATAGCTAATAATGTTAAGACTACCAAATTATGCAACTATAGATACAAGTTTTTTCTCTTATTAAAAAAACTGTTACACATATTTATTACACATATTATTAATTACAGCTAATGTATGCATCTTTCTTGTTTGAAAAACTTTTGTTATGCATGATTACATGTATTTTATGACGTAAAAATTGTCATAAAAATTTTACAAATATTACTGAAAGAAAATAATTTCCCACTTGACTCTTTAAAAGGGAAATTCTGAAAATTTACAAATTTTATGAGTGTCATTTATGTATACTTTAAACAGCTAATAAATGCTTATCATATTTCTGTAAAAAAAAAAAAGTTCAATATAATACGATAAAAATCCACATTCTACCATATTTAGATAAAATTACATTGAACAGAAAATAGTAATTATTTTGGGTCACTTATATTGTAAAAAGTAAATTTAGGATTAAACATTATGATTATTTAAATAATAATTATGATTATTTTAATAATTGTCCTTTCCACGAATATTCAACCTTTTTTTTTTTTTTTTTTTTAATATAGTCTATGCAGGCTGCTACTAATTTTTACATGAGTACAATTATTTTGATCTTTTCTAATTAAAGTTATGAACTATCTATCAACATAATAAAACTCTCCATTTAATAACACAAAAAATCGTTTGTGAAATTATTTATGTTTGAAAATTTTTATAGCAGGATAGGGGAGCATTATGTTTTTTATTGCACAATTTTAAAATTTTGTTCTGTTAATCTTTAAATTAGTTATGCAGCTGTTTCACAATGATACCCCTTTGTTTAAATTACACTTTTATAAAATTTTATAATTATTAGATTTAATATGAAATATATTTTTATGCATGTCATTGGCTGGTACTTTCTAAACTCTCATATTTTTTAACTGACACAATCTTCATTTTTTTTCTTATACTAATATTCTAGTCCTTTTTAGTCCTTTCTAGTCTGTCTTTAACCTAGATGAATTAGTCTAAAAGTCAATTCATACAATGTACTTACTTTTGTACATTCCTTGTCTGATTCTACTAAGATAAATACAATGGATTATTTTTTTTTCATTGAAAAATTGTATCTTTACATCAAAGTATTTTGATTTTCTCAATATTGTTATTCATTGAGAGAAAATACAGCTCATTTTATGAGATTATTTTGTGTTAATATTCACTGATTTTTGCTTATACTGTTTGCTCTATATCTTGCCATAAACTACCAGAAATTTAAGATCAGTTAAATTTCTGTGTGTTGCAATTTGTGCAAAATGCATTTATATTTTACCACCTCCAATGAATTTCATTGTAAAAGAAAATGAATGTGATTTAATACTCATACTGTTTATTATGAAGGGTGTCCTGAAAGTAAGTGTGTTTATCCTTTGATGATCAAAAGAAATTATTTTCAACAATATTAGCAGCATTTTGTTTGATATCTTGGAGTAGAATGTGCATCCATTCGTCTCTGGTTGTAAACTCTTGTTGTCCTAGCCATTGTGAAATAATGAATGCTTTGATTCCTATTCCCATCAACTGTGAGATGGAGTAAAATCCAGTTTATTGCTAATTTTTAATGACACTGTTTTTACACAATAATTTTTTGACACTTGCTATATAGGGACATACACTGATGGGCATATCCACTCATAGCCACAAGCAACTCTTGAATTTATTCAATTAGGAAATCATCAACTTCTCACCCTAAGTTGTGATCCAGCACTTTTAGATTTTCATCTTTTTTGTGTCTCGGAAGATATTTATGGGAAGTGGGGGAGAATTAGACAATCAAAAGGTCAAGAATGCCACCAAACAATGGGACAAAGAGGTGGTATGAAACTTTTGTCGAAGGTATAAAAAAGCTTTTCCTCCCAATTCAAAAAGTACATTGAGAAGGAAGCTAGATATGTTATAAAAGTTTTGTGTGTGTATGAATTTGTAAATTTTTCAAAAGTGTGTGTACATATATAATTTAAATTGAGTGCACTTACTTTCTGGAAACCTGTCAATACATTATTCTACTATTGTTTTCAATGTGATATTTAAAATATTTTTCAAAGTAATAAAATTTCACTTGTTACAAACTCACAAGTAAAATTTTACTTTTCATTTTCAACAGCGGTTTCCTACTTGGATAGCTTGCCTTCAAGAGAATGTGCCAAAACTTTTTCATAAAATTATTTTTGTATTATGATATTTACAAATAAATAAATCTTCACATTGTAACATAACCATAAAGAATGGAGATGATGTTTATTATTTTTCATACCTTTTTATGCATAGAATTCCAATTTACTAACTATCCAGAGAAAAAAAAATTAACACCTTTACAAATTTTGATGTATTAGATGTAGTCTAATTTGTAATTTAATTTGAACATAAATTTACATAGTTATGTATGCTTTAGCAAAACCTTGTTATTAATCTGTTAATTGTAGTTTTCAGTTTTTTTTATGAAATTAGTATTTAAATTGTGTCTATGTTACTAAACCTAGTAAAAATAAAAGATAGAAAGGCGTAGAAAATATTAGGAAGGTATAAAAATGAAGTTTGGAAACTGCTGATTTATAAATAAATGTCACTTATGTATTCTTTCTAATAAACAATATATATAATACAAATTTGGTTTGCATGATGCAAACCAAATTTGTAGATTTGCCAATTTTTTATCATTTAATTTTTAAAATTCTGTCTATTACTTTTTTTTATGCTTTATTATTTAAGTCCTTGTGGGTTCCTTTTAATTTTTTTGTTTCACAATTATAATTCCTAATGTAAAACTTTAGTTTTTTATAATAGTTAGTTTTGGAGTGAAAAATGTTATGTAACTATTATAGTAATGGTCTTCATCTCTCTTCCAAAAAAAAAAAGGAAGTATTGTATATATATTTATATATTCTCTTATCAGATTAACTGATTTTTAATAATTTTAAATATAATGTTAATTTTGTAAATGACAAGTTTTTACTGTCAAATCTGTACAAGTTTTGAAGTATAAATTTTTATATGATAAAGTTTTAAAACTGTTAGAAAAATATCCAAAACATTGATGTATTATGAGAATTGTAATTTGTATTTTTATAAAAAAATGAATTATTAGTTAATATGATTAACCTATCAGTTACATGTGATAGGAGAAGAAAATATTTTTATATTTTATTGATTAAAAGTGAGCAGTTTGATAAAAAGATATTTAATGAGATATTCCTATTTATTTTATGACAATAAATTTCTGTATATCCAAATCATATTGTATGTGGCTAGGAAAAAAAATTAAGATTATTCCTGTATACAGTCACAAAATCAATTTCTGAAAGTAGTACTTATATTTTCCCCTGTAGTGTCAATATTTATGTAGTTTGTACTTGAAATAAGTTTTAATGATTCAACCATTAAGTTATAAATATATATATATGTATAATTTTTCTTACTTTTAACTCTTTGCCTGTTATATTACAAGTAACATTTCCAGCCCTCATGTTTTTAACAATGTTGTCATTCAATGGACAGCAGTAAAAAATTATAAAAACAGCATTTTACTAAAAAAAAAAAAAGATTTATACTTGTTATACCATGTTTTATACTACTTTATAGAACTGTAATTTTTCTACTGCAATAATTCTTGAAAGGTAATAATACATATATTCTTGTATTAACTTTTATAATCATATTAGGAGACACGTCCAAGATTAAATAAATAGGAAACAAAATATGTTTAAAACAGGCAACGGGTTAATATCTTTTTCTTTCAGAATATTTTCACATCTCCATGCATTAGGCAGCTGTGAACTGATTCTCAACTGACAAAGTATTTTACGATTAAAATTGAAAGAAACATTAACACTCTTATGGTCAGAAAATTAATGTACTATAAGTTTTTACTAATCTTTCCCAATAAAAGCATTTTGTTAAATTTGTTGGTTTACTTTTATTTGATATCACCAAAGAAATATAAACTTTTTTCCTAAACTCATTTCTTAATTCTAATTAACATTACTGTATCAAATAAGAAAGAGGATAGAAATTTTATCAAGAATTCAGGGTTTGTGTTTTAAAAAAGAATTATCTTAAGCATCATTGTTAATGTTATTAGAAAATTACATTTACCCAATTTTCTATGAGATTCATTCGCAGTTTATATACCATATTGCTTGACATGATTTTGGAAATTTATAAATTCTATAAGTATGGATGTTAAATAAAAATAATTGAGGTGAAACTAAACTGGTTTAAAAAGAAGTGAGGATATGAATATTATACAGCAGCTCATTTATGTATGTGAAAAAAAATTCCATTCATTATTACTACAGGTTTGGCAGATGCTTTTTACAGTCATAAGTTTGTATTATGTATTATTTATATATCCTGTGGGTAGTAAAAATTGTTATTGGTTAATAAATATATATTGTGGATCCGTAAGTAAAAGAGTTTAAGTTAATAGAGAATTAAGGCTTTTTCTGTGTAATTCCATACCTCAAATTAATAAAGTAAATGTAAAGGGTTTCATGAAAGTTTCTCTATAATTTATATTGTTAATATAAACAATAAATACATATTTTAGGTGCCAGTAGATTGCAGTAACTAATTCTACCATTAAATTTAAAAGCAAATAATCTGCAACAGTAACCACTGTACTGGGAATCTGCCCATAGAGATAGACTTCTGAAATGATATAGTAAGATCAGTTTGTAACTTATCAGTTTGTAGAAGAGGAAAATATCAAAGGCTAGTTACTTTTTAGTAATGCTTTTCTATTTGTCTCTTTCTCTCTCTCTTGCTCTGCTATATACATAAAGATGGAGAGAGAGAGAGAGAGATGTATTTTACAGATAATAATTGGAGTACCATGTATTTGTTATATATCTCAATGATAGAGACACAGGTGTACAATGTTCCATGCCTCTGACACGGAGAGGACTTCCAAAGCCAAATAGTGCATAAAAAACGATTGAGAGCAATATCTCAAGTGCTTTCATATCTATAAATTGAAGGTGATCTGGGTGATTTCAGAACTGCTGATTCCTACAACACTCAAACTTTAAGAGGTCTAGCTTTTTTTCATCGGCTAATAAAATAAAAAAAAAATTAAAAACGGCTGATTAATTAACATTTTTAAATATGTTTGTCAGCTGGGTACAAGTTTGTGCCTCTTTGATTTTTTTTGTTGTTGTTGTTGTTGTTGTTATCTCAATCTTTTTAACTTCTTAATTTTAATGAAATAAACGAAAATTATACTATTCTGTTGACATTTTGTATGATGACCATTCCAATAACAGGGAGGGGAGGGAATTTTTGCCCCAGGTCGCACTAATCTAGGTCCACCACTACTGACAGCAAATTGTGTTTTCCCATAAGCCACAGTTGTAAAATGCACCGATTTTTTTCTGGTTGTTGGTTAATATTTTCCCTCGGATAGACGAAAGATTGTGGCATACTTTACTGTATTTGCGTTAGTGAATCCACTCACCGCAATGAGATGGGTTACCGGGTGGTCCTACACCTCAATAGTGAGGGAAGAAGGTATAGAAGAATTTCACGCAACGTCACGAACTACTAAAATGTTCTTCTCATTCATTTTCATATTTACAACAGCCAATAGGAAAACAATAAATTACCCTTCCTTTTGAAACTAAATCCAGAATTGTCATATGTTGAGATGTGCCCTGCTGCTTGAAATCGGCTCATAGTAGCCGTTCGCATTAGTTTATCGCGTACTGGTACGATATTAAATTAATTATAAGCTTAGTTTGAGCTATATTTATATTCTTACTCATTAATCAGGCATAATAATTCAATTAAAAGAAACGAAACATTTTCCAGTCTACTTAGAA
This sequence comes from Pardosa pseudoannulata, assembly GCA_032207245.1. Lineage (NCBI taxonomy): Eukaryota > Metazoa > Arthropoda > Arachnida > Araneae > Lycosidae > Pardosa > Pardosa pseudoannulata. The sequence goes on from CM063501.1 coordinate 47,254,720, forward strand.
CAACAACTTTTTATTCCATCATAATTTTTTTATAAAAACTTAACAGCAAAACCAAAACTTGCAAACGATAAACTTGTTACAAACTGCAAACGATTTTTAAACGAAAAACAAATCATTGAGTCTGTGCTACTACATCATTCCCTCCCCAGTAACAAAGTTACGATACTAATTAAATACATTAAAAGACAAATAAAATTAATAAATGTAAATTAAATACTACTATTTGTACAAACTAAAATTTACAAAATATAGTTCCGCAAGTATAGTTCTAAATATAGTCTTTATAACGAGAAGGCGGTTTTATTTCTCTACCTGAACGAGAAAGGTTGAACCGTAAATGCTTAGGCGATGAAGCTTCTTTTTGCAAATTTTGTGTCTGCGATGTCACTGGAGGAGTCTCTGCAAATTGTTGAACATTCTCCGTTGGATGTGTTGAATAGTTATTTTCATTGACTGGTAATAAGTAAGCAGGTTTTAATCGATCTAATGACACATTGACATTTTTGCCTTTTACTTCAATCGTGAAATATTTTTCATTTCGAGCAATTACAGGAAACGGTCCTTCATAAGGTGGTTTCTAGGGGCTTTTTAAACCCTATCAATGCGTATAAAAATGTGAGAGCAAGTTTTCAGATCTTTATGGAACAAAAATTGGTTTGTACACATTGGTTCTTGCTATTCTTGGTCTTATTACTTCCATAAATTTTTGTAAATCTTTTGCAAAGGTTTCCGATGTTATGTCAGTGGTTTACTCTGTGGGAATACAAGCCCACCTATATTTAGTCTATAAGAGAAGAGGCTACTCATACAAAGTTGCATGGCGTTCGGGAATTTTGGGCTTTTTCTTCGGTCTTGGACTTTTAATAACAGCACTTGCATCATCTTCATGGCGTGTATTTGGATGCTATATGTCTCTTCTGAGTTTTTTCCACTTCTCCGAGTACCTCACCACTGCCATTATCAATCCGAAGTCGCTGAGCTTAGATTGCTTCTTATTAAATCACAGCAAAGAATATGGTATAGCGGCATTTAGTAGTTGGATAGAATTTACCTTGGAATGGTATTTTTTTCCAAGTATAAAAGAAATTAGATGGATAAGTTGCATTGGATTAATTATGTGTGTAGTTGGTGAGATAGTAAGGAAAGGTGCTATGTTTACCGCCAGAACAAATTTCAATCACATTATTCAAAGTCACCGTGAAGAGGGACATGTGTTAGTGTCCCATGGAGTTTATGCATGGTGTCGACATCCATCGTATGTTGGTTGGTTTTGGTGGTCTGTTGGCACTCAAATTGTATTATGCAATCCTCTCTGCACTGTGACATATGCTGTTGCTTCATGGAGGTTTTTTCGCCAGCGAGTCGTCGAAGAAGAAATAACTTTGTTAAATTTCTTTGGAGAAGACTATGTAAATTATCAACGTCGTGTCCCCACTGGCTTGCCCTTTATTAAAGGCTGCAGATTAGAACTCTAAAAGTATTTGATATTTTCTAAAAAAGAAAAAAAAAATGTTTAAGCAGCATGTTAAATTTTAGATTTGGTATGTATATATTTAAGATGGCTTTTTAGTGTGAAAGCCAATTTAATGATGAATCTGTGTTAGTAAGTGGTTAGTTTTATTGACTTTGCACTTAATGAGACATACCCAGTTTTGTTTTAGATGTACAATATAAAAGAGCTATTGATTTATTCTGTGAAATATGACACAAAATTGCATATACTGTGTTCTGACTTGGTTGTTCTTACAGAGTGTTGCAGCGATTGTAAAATGCTCAAATTCCAGAGTTGAAAATTCCCAAGGATCTATTTGTACAGTCACCAATAATATTTGAAATAAGTCATTTGGTAATTTTCTTTAGCTGTGTAGTTTTTTTAAATGAACTTGTACATAATGATGAATAAATATGTATTTGTACTGTGCTAGAAGTTAGTAATTAGATATAAGCAAATATATTGGGTTTGACTATTAGTAAGCTAAACTTTTTATTGGTTTATTTAAGCCAGTTTATTCCTTAATTAATTTAGCTTATACAACAGTATTCTGTCAAAAAGCATGACTGTGTATATAGATATAAAACGACAGATATAAATGGTTTGAATATGTGAATCTTGTAAAATTTATCTGATAGCATTAAAAGGATTATCTGAGTTGAAAGGTATTAAACTAGTTTCTGAGAAAACAGTTTAGTATAAGTTAAATTCATATGTGAGCTATGATTTATTAAACTAGTTTAATATTTAAAACATGGTCTAGTTTTAAATATGTTGTAAAGGTTTTTTTTTAATCTTAAGATTACTTAGATTAGTTACATCAAATTCATTTTGTCTTTTCAAAATTTGTTAGAGAAATTTTCTTGGGTTAACTAAAAAAAGGTAGGAAAAAATCTTATTTGATCATTTTGAAGATGTACAAAAATTGTCAAAATCATAAAAGGGGGGAGGGATATTTAGATGCATTTCTCTTTGTATGTTTCTAATTAAAAGAATTTCTTATCTAGAGGTGATGTTTATAGCATCATAACAAATGCATTTTAAATTAATGAACTGACTCTGCTTATATCCATTAACTTTTTAGTCTGTAATGTTTTAAAAAAAATGTATGTCTTTGATTTTACCCTTGGTTTACATGTAGTCATTTGTTTTCAGGAAATTTAATCTGTTGCAATTTTCTAGTAAATATAAAAAATAAAAGCAGGATTGTTTATTTCCTAGGTTGCGAAGTCAAGTGATGACCAAATGTGTAGGGTACAGCAATTAGTGGGTTCAATTTCCTGTGTATAGCTATTCAGAATCAGCTGTAAGGAGTAGGCCTTGGTTTCATTAACCCTCATGTACAAAAAATTAGATTGGATCCAGGGCTGTGGTGTGTTGTGATATAAAAAGATGGCACTTTAAGAGGACAGCACAAGTGGCAAAATCAATTTGCCACTTGTTGGCCCTTTAAATGTTTTTCGGTAAAAACATTTAAAGGGTAGCATTTTGATGGCTTGTTTTATATTGAAGATATCTACTACACATTCCTGACTGCAGCACTCTATACCAAACAAAGTATAGAGAAAGTGCATGTTTGTAAACAAATACAAATGCTGACTACAACTCAACTTTTTGTTGGCAAAGCATTTCTTGTTTTTATTGTATCTTATGAGCTTCGATATGGATCACATATACAATAAAACTAAATTTTATTTAAGGGAAGGTGAAGGAAAAATCAGAAACTGGCCAAGCATGTCAAAATAGATTTTTTTAGCACTTACAAAATTATATATATATATATATATATATAATTAAACACTTACACATTACTATTAAGTATCATAATCAATATATAACTACTTTGATTATGCTAACAGGCACAATAAACTATTACATAAATAAGAATAATAAAATGTATAAAACCTGATAATTTAAAGCACAAAAAATAATTATATTTATAGGTACAGTACTTCTCACATAAGCATGGAAAACACATTAGAAATATAAAAAAAAAACTTACTAATAATATAAAAAATTCTTAGAGCATAATAATTTTATATAGTCTATTACATTACAGTAAGATTAACGTTTTATTACCATTCTGAAAATGTTTGCCAGAAATTTTCGAAGAAGAACTTGGAGTCCAGTCTTGCCTTTTCAAAGCTTTTATCCAAAGCATTCGCAATGTAGGATCTTCAGGAAAGCAATAAAATCCAATATTTTCACCCTTTTTTGCAACGCTTAGTACAGTCATAAGAACAACAGCTTGTTACCATTTTCAGAAAATTCACAAAATTAAAACCCCCAATAACAAGCACAACCCGTAGGAAATTCAAATGTTTTGCCAACGAGGAAGCTGAGCTGCAATTTTTGCTGCACCTGACGTCGTGCACATTCTGTATACAAAATTTTTTAGTCATAGTTTAGACTTCTTGCTGCCATCATACAAAGTGTAAAAAAGGATTTTTCTTCCTCACAACATAGCTCTTGTGATTGATAACAGAGGATTTAACAATAATATTGTTTATAAAAAATTGAAAATTAAATTTTCAAGTATAAGAAACCTGAAGTGATGAATTATAAGCTCTATATCCAAGATTTATTATTTTATAACTTTCATTTTTATTTGAAGATTTATTAAGTACTTAGGTATATTACAATAAATTTTCTTACTTGGGCAGTTGTAGAATTTTAAGAGAACAAATCTTTAAGAATGAGAAATTCCTAACTGTAAATTTTAAAACATAAGATTTTAGTATATATGTGTTTAAGTAATAAGTATTGTATGATTTTGTATCCTCTAGTATTTCAGAATTTGATGTTATGCTAAAGGATGAATTTTTTATATAGACTTTTGTAGAAAGTAATGGATCATATTTGAAAATGAAAAGAAAATAGAAAATATGTCTAACTAACCTTATGAGACCATCATCTTTAGAGATGTTTATACTGTGTTTCATTAAGTAAAATTACAAACCAACCAATCCACTAAACAGACTTTGATTTGTAGATTGGTTGGTAAAATGAAACATCAAACTTCCCTTCCCATTTCATGCATAACTTGCCATTAACTGAACAATAAGAATTTAAAACAATAGGAAACTTTTAATTTTAGAATATAAAATTGAAGTCATAGATTATACTATGTATATAATTTTCAGTTAGTGCCAACATACCTAAAAATATTAAGTAAATTAATGTCTATTATTTAAAATCTATTTCTTCATATTTTACTTTCCCAATTTTGAAATATGATGTAAAAAATAATAATCCTGTAAAGAAAATGGTTAGAAAGACCTTTTAGTATATATTTTTTTCCTGTGTGAAAATCTAATAATTAATGCATTATTTGTCAATATGGAGGAATTTTAAAATAGTTAAAATATTGAATTTAATGGATGCTGTGCCAAATGTAATGTTATTCAAGCACTAGGCATGTGTAATTTTTTATGTACGTATAGATTTGAATTGTTCGTAATTTATGTGTAAGAAGATTAAAAGGAAGAGAATATGTAGAATGTATACTGTAAAAAAGGTACCTAATATTTTGCAATTGTTCAAAATTTATAATTTTGAAAGGGTATTCATTGAAATATTTGTTTTATAGTTCTGAGTTATTTAGAGATATAAAATGCCAGTAAAGGTTTTTAGGTTCAATTTTATTTTTTGGACTTCACTGCAGTTTAGGGTACCATTGATTTTGATTCTTTATCTATATATATCATCGCCAAGTATGCAAGTTTTCTTACATGTGGTAACCTGAAGGTTTTTCTAACTGCAATTGTGTATAAAATTTTTGTATACAGTTATAAGTATTTGAATACTGTTAGTTTATGCTTTTTGTTTCATTTTCGTTGCTTTTATAAAGTATGTACTCATATTTTCTCATAAATCTCCGTATGATTTAGAATTAAAAAATTTGTCTCCATGTGTTTAGAGATTTAAAAATTTGATACAATCTGTGTATAAATTTTATCTATACTATATTTTTATTATTTTAATAAGTACAGTTTATGCTTTTTATTGCTGTTATAGATGTTTATCATTCATCAAAAAATGTCGTCAATAAAATGAGGGGTACCCTAAACTGCATTTTCATCATTTTTTGTTCAGATAGAGAACTGTTTGCTATATACTGACTAAAAAAAAGTTAAGCAGTTTTCAGATCTACTGATATTTTAATTGACATTTGAGTATCTGTACATTTTAGTTTACTTACTGTATACTAATTGTTCTTTCTTTAATGATGATTATTTTATATACTTTTATTTAAGAATATGCTTAATCATTTATAAAATTTATGTAATTTATATACTTCAGTTTATAAGTTGCATAAAACTAAAACTGTTAAGACTATTATAATTTGATAGAAATAAATACACAAAAAGAATGATAGAATTTTAGTATTATATTTTGATAATTGTTCAAATTATCATTTGCATGAAAATTGTTTTAAATATATAATATATATATATATATATATATATATATATTTAAATAAAAAAAAATTTTGAGATACATATCATGAATTCTCATTAGCTTATTTGTATTTTTACTCTAGGATTGCTACAAAATTTACAGTCTGTTTAATTGATTAAATTTTTTATGTTAAGTCTAAAGTGAAAATCAAAGTAATGAAATATGTGGTGGTATTATAAGATAACATACTGAATGCACAGTTATTAAGCTTGTCTTGATTTTTATTAAAATCTAATTCAGTTAGATGTTATAAAAAGGATATATATATATATATATATATATATATATATATATATATATATATATATCCATTATTATTAAATAAAAATAAATCCTGTTGAGAAAATGAAATATTTTTTTCTTTTAAAAGCATATTTTTTGTTTTAATTAAAGGTATTCTCCATTATAATCAATCATTTGTATCCCAGAAATAATTAAATAGTCTCGGGTTAGAAATTTATTCCAACCTATCCTAGTAATGTTAATCATCTATCACTGGAATAAGTTTGTATTTTGATAAATTTCGATTAAAGAAACATAGGAGAAAGATTATGAACAAGAAAAGAAAGCATTCTCATGTGTTCATATTTTTACAAATTGTATTTATGATTGTAGTTTGTTTAAGTCTACCTATTCTTTAATGTTTAACAAAAAATAACTGGTATACTTTGTATGTATTCTAATTTATACTGTGATATGTTAGCATTATTTTATCATAAATTTTATTCAAATAAGTGAATGTATGTATGTAGAAAAGATTTAAAATGTTCATTCTCAGTTTTTGCTAGTTGGTTGTATTTTTTTAATATAATTATTAGCTACTTAAAGGTTAAACTTTCTGATTGAGTATATAGATAAATCTGTTAACTACAAACCTTGAAATGGCTATTGTTTTGTCATATTGTTTAGTTCAGTTCAATCATATTGTAAAAATTGATTTTAGCATCTAAATGTATACAGTCAAACTTCTCTTTAGTTTTCTTGTTAAATTTGTTAATAATATGTGTTTGCTGTTTTCATCTGTATAATTTGAGAGCATTAAACTGTGATAGTATTTAATGTCCTCTGAGCTGAGGTTATTTCTGTGTTATCATTTTAAAATTAAAATATTCAAAATTTTACTATGAGGTTGTATGCCAAAATTTAAGCTTTTTTTTTCATGTTGCTGATTTATAATTAATTTAAAAAATTGCACATTATTACAATTCTATCCTCTTTCTTAGAATTTAAATTATTATTATTTAGTCTTCAGTACTGTTGTATGTACAGTAAAGAGCCTCAGATCTAGAATTGTCCAGATCTCTTTGATTCTGAATTTTGGACTTTTCTAGGTAATATTAACACCCTCCTATCTTTTTCACATTCTGCAAACTTGTGTGTATGTCTGAAATTCATGTGCAGCACTAAGCGGGTACATGTTAACACTACAATTGTAAAAAAAGAATAAAGAGTGGAATCATCATTTTAAGTTCATACTTGTATTCATTAGTGTAATAGTTTCTTGACTAATTGGCTCCTTTCAGGTGCTCATTTGAACACTTATGATTTGCAGTCTGGAAACTTGATATTTGAAATGAATAAAATGTGAAAAGCTTTGCTTTCAGAAAGTGTTAGAAGAGTACAGGGGCTATCAATCCAGTTTTAAAAAAATTACAAATTGTAACAAACAAAATTTATATAATTGATAAATAGTTTAGATAAAAATAAGTAAATGAATTCTGAGTCATAAGGTATGAAGTTTATAATATTGAAAAAACTGACAGTGAGAGAAAATGCTCAGATTTGGGGCTCTCTACTGTTATTGAAATTAAGTTTATTTTTAAACTTATCAATTTGAAAGAAAGTAATAAAAGATATGAAAATTAGATGTAGCCCTTTAATTTTATTATTATTGTATCTAATATAATTTATTTTAATCATTTTTGTAACACAGCATATATAGCCTTTTTTCATATATAAATACAAAAAGGATTATATGATTTAAATTTATTGGCTACAGAAAGATGTTTTTAATAGCTCAAAACTTTTAAATGATAATCAGATATGTTAGAAAATGCCATATTTATATATGTATGATACATGCTTCAAGAAATAAATAATCAGGGCTAAAAGCTTAGATGCACATTATGCACAGAATAATTCTTACTGCTTCAGCTAATCTTATAAGTAAGGTAAGAATTAAAGGAAAATATTGCTAAATAGATGTATTATTGCATTATTTTTCACTTCAGTTGCAGCTGTATAAAACAATGTTAATAAAATATGTCAGACAATGTTTGAATTGGTAGGGCACTGTATTTTGATAATGAAGTCCGTGGGCTCTTGCTTCTGACAGGGATTTCTATTATCATTTGATATCAGCTTTAAGCAGTATTCTCTTTTCTTAGACCTTGTGGTGCAAAAAGGTGGTGCTTCAAACCAAATCAGCTGGTATTTCTAATCATTAATTAGTAGTTCACAAATTCTCGCCATCTGGCTAAAAACCCAAATATTGTCCAGTTTCAGGAATATGAATTAGGAAATCAAGGGTTAGGATTCTGTTATTCCTAGTAGAAAGAGTTAAGAAATGAAGTTGTTTGTAGAATAACATTGAAACAGTGCTGGGCCAAATGGTTAGGGCTCTGACCTTCGGTACGAGTTCATGGGTTTGAATCCCACTCTGGCATGTATGTGCCTAGCCGTTCGGAATCAGCTTTAAGTAGTAGGTTCCGGTCTCATTAGCCCTAATGTTGCAAAAAAGTAGACCGTAGAGTTCCAAACCAAACTGAAACAGTGCTGGGAATTGATTCTTCTGGTCATTCTTACATTCTGAATAGTTGCTTGCATGTCAAATTTATAATGCATGTTATACATGAGATAATAATGCTCACTATTTTTTCTTGTCAAGGAGGTAAGCATTATATTCATGTGAATATGGTATTTGTCAATAGCACTACTATACATCTTTACTCAATTATAAAGTAGAAACTGATGATTTAAAAAATCTAAGCATATTGTATTGTATTGTAGATTTTTTATAAAAATATTCTTTTTATTTATGCTTATAGTCTAGTCAGTTTACAGTTTAAAAAGTGAAGCCATTACATTTTTATCTCTAAAATTTATTATTTTTTAAAGTGTAAAAATTTGCAGTTAAATTTCTGCAAAAGTTCTCTAATCACTTTTCTAAGGGAATATAAAATTAGACATTTTCAACATAAACAAAAAAAAAACCCAAAATTTATTCCTTTGTTTTATGCTGTGCAAAATTTAACATCCATTTTAAGGTAATATTTTTATGTCTGCTCTTGTAATCACGTATATTATTGCATAGAAAGATTCAGATTTTTCATTACTTTTATTATTTATTTCTATTAAATGTGAAGAAAATTTTTTTTTATGCTTTTCAAGTTTAAATTTTTAGTTTAAAACTATATTTTAAACATCGCACTCCTCAGTAGGAAGAAAAATTTTGAATAGTGTGTATATTCTTTTTTCTAGAAGTGTAAAATTTATGTATTTAAACAGCCATACCAAAGGGAAATGACAGGAACTGGTAATTGTAATATAATGGTATTTTCCAATTGAAAGTTGACAACAATAAGGATTTTATTATGTTACCCGCAGTATTTTTTTTCGTTAACTAGTTTGGTTTTATAAATTTAAAAAAATTATCAGTTTTATGAAATAGTTATAATTTTTTTTTCTAATTTTGATTGAGGCAAATTTTGAAATAGATAGTAGAGGATTAAAAGTATAGTTAGTAATTAAGAAAATGTATTTCCTATGAAAACACAGAACTTGTTTGTAGAATTTTGCATAAAAAATGGCATTCGTCAGATTTGTATATATTACATCATTGTTCTAAAATATTTGTAGATTTTAAATCTACTGTTCGCTTAAAGTACTGATGACTGTTGAAAAATTTTAAACATTATTACATTTTTATTTTTATCACATTCAGATGTACATTAACTTATACATACATACATACATATATATATATATATATGTACATGTATATGATTCTGCTTTAAATTGTTTGATTTTATTTTAAGCAATATTTTCTTTTCTTACTCAAATTTTATCACAATTGTTTTTCTGATTACTCCAATTTTATTGCAGATATGATTTTTTAAAAAAAATCAATATCTTTTCTTGTTTTGGCATGTATATTATGAGTAGACATTTGCCTGTAGTTTATATATTGATCAAGTTAATTCAATTTTCAAAATGTTTTTTAAGCTAATTATTTACTTCCGCACTTCTAACCCGTATTTGAACTAGAAATAAAATTACAGAATAAAATAATATTTGAGCTTAGAACCACGCACAGCTTTTTAAAAAATTATTCTACACCATGATCCTTTTTATTGCTATATTAGCATAGCAAATTGACTGTACAGCTATTCAAAGTTGCACTAAAAAAATTATAGATGAATAAAGTGTAATGCTATATATTCATTCAGATCTTGCAAAACTTTTTCTACCTATTATTACTTACTTGTAATAGATGCTTGGAGTTGTTTGTTATTTCATTTATGTAAAGCATAGGAAAATAAGTTATTTTAAAATTTGTATCAGTGATAGAATTAAATCTTTTATGTTACTTAAGGAAATATGTGACAGCAAGGCCAAAAAATGGTAGAAGGAAAAAAAAATGGGTAACACTGGTTGATTAGTGGAACATTCTTGGATAATATATATGTCATATATATATATATATATATATATATATATAAAAATTTTATATATGGAAAAGTCTTCTTGATAATAATAATAATGCACTCAAAATATACTGAAAATCTGAAAACTGCATTTTTTTTGTGGTAAGCATATGCGAATTAAGACCGCTCCATGTCCAAGATAAATCTGAAACTTTTTTTTTAAGCATAAATAAGACAGCAAGGCCAAAAAAAGGTAGAAAAGAGAAAAAAAAGAGATCTCTTTTTAAAATCTTTTAAAATGACAAACCAATATATATATATATATATATATATATATATATATATATATATAAACTCCTTTTCGCCACTTTCTTCCATTCTTCTGTGTTTGGAAAGATGAGAATAATGCACTCAAAATATACTGAAAATCTGAAAACTGCATTTTTTCTCTAAGCATATTAAAAAAGTTAATCAAAAATGTGTAGAAACAGAGACAGTTATAAAGTTCTGAAAGAATCTTAAATCTTTTAAAATGACAAAAACCAAATTATGTGTATGTATATATAATACATACACACATATATGCACATATATATGTATATATATTGTGTGTGTCTGCCTGGTTCTTTGTGTGCACTCCATTGTGAAAGTTATGTTTTAGAAAGTCTTTATGTTTTCAGTTCTTGTCTGTTGTATAATTTGCTTGATTTGAATTGAAAAATATATGTAGCTTTCTTTTCTCATGTTTATTTTTTCTTGTTTACGTAATTTCTGATCTATGTTATTTGACATGTAAACATTCTAAAATTGTGTTTGAGAATGTATGACCTCATCAGAAATGCTAATAGGGGAAATAGAGAGTGTAGACATTATATAAGCTAAATGTATGTATAAAATTGTTAAACTTGAAGTGTGTTTATTTGTGCAGACTGAATATGTGTTAAATTCTTGTGTCACATATATACATTGCAGAAATGATCCTTATGTTATCTCTTTTATAGATTTTTGGTTTTAATTTCTGATTTATGGATGAGAAACATGTAGTCCTTGTTTACAATTTTGTAAATATTTTAATATAAGTTAAAAGCATTAGATATTGTTTGATTTTGATTCAGTATTCTATATAAATGAACTTCCGTAAATGAGTTGTACAAAAATTACTTTTAGTATTTATTACTTTTGGTAATTTAGGGTTGCTAGTATTTATAAAATTGAATAATTTATAAAATCATAATTTATAAAAATTGAGTAATATTTAAGTAAAATTAACATTCTTCTATTGACACTATAGTTCCCAGAACAGTAGTTTTAAAATTCTTAGTAAAATTGCATTTTTTTTTTTTTTGTTTCTGGTATGCTTAATTAAATACCTAATTTTTGTGAAGAACTAAGCTACAGAATGTTAGTGTTATACAGTATTTTATCTGGAGCTTGTAGTTAAAATCATAAATTAGCCCTATAGCTCTATTCTTCCTGATACAGTCTTCCATAGTTGCATTGAGGTTGGGGCAATATTCTGCTGAAACAGGCACATATTTTGACAAAGGTTGTCATAATATAGAGAATTCATAATACTTTTAAATCTGTACTTAGTGCATCTTTTAAGAATTCCCAGTACTGAAACAATCACTAAAGCAACCTCAGATCATGCCAAATTCATTTTTACCCTATGTATTAGTAGTTTTTTACTGGGCAGGTTTTTTATTTTATTAATATTTAATGTTTAGATTTGGTACTGTCATATTTTTTGTGCTCTCTTGTGAAACGTTTTTGTATGTTGACGTTATCAGTGTTATGAATAATGAGGATATTGTAAATCTCAGCAAATGAAGAATAACTTGAGAAAACTTTAATTAAATGCACTCATTGATAGAATTCCACCCCCTTTTTATTTTTATTTATTTATTTATTTTTTTGAGGTAATGGTTTATGCATAAAACGGAAGAGTAAACTTTTATGTTGAAAAACTTACCAGATACAAATTTAAGTATTCTGTGTTTTGATTCATTCATTCATATATATATATATATATATATATATGCAGTAAAACTTGTTTAAGAAGTTTTTATTTTCGGTACCTATTTTTCTTCGCTGAATTCAAAGATATTCTAAGGTAATTATGTTGTTTTCATTTATTAGCTGATTTTTTAAATATGTGAGAAATGTAAATTTTTGAGAAAATCAAAACTATTAGCTGCCTTTTGATTACTGTTTTTTTTTCTCCTCTCTGTTCGCAAAGGTCAATGTTTATGGCTGAAAACAATTATCATTTTTATATAAAATGTGCCTGAAGAAGTTTATAAAAGCTTAAGACAACTGGACTATTATCAATTACAAATTGCCGATAAAAAACAAAAGCAAAAAAACTATAACCGATTTTTTTCTGTAAATTAAATTCCAGTGGTGTTTAAAGCAAAATTTCTTAGCTGAGTTCAAAGATATTCTAAGGTAATTATGTTGTTTTCCTTTATTAGCTGATTTTTTAACCCTCCGAGTGGAACACACCGGGGAAAAAAAGTTTCCAAAAATACGCTAAAGTTTTATTGTGTCAGTGACCAAAGTGTTCTATGATTTTTTACTTCACCCTTTGCCCCACCCTCGTTATTGTCCCTTTACTTCCGGTTATAAATATATATATATAAATAGACATTATTGATTGTTAATATTTAATACACATAAAGCTCGTCAAGTCTCGAAGATCATCACATAAGAAATAATGTATTCTAAAAGAACGAATAAAAAAATTTTTTTTGAGAATTATTTATATTTTTTTACTAAAGTCATCCAAGATATTTCAGTGGTGCATTTAGAGATATATATGTTATCGCAAACGAAATACTTCGAAATAGAGATTAACAAAGCCCTGAGAAGCTATCAGTGTCTTTGTTCCTCAGAGAGTAGGAGTGCATCCCTCAATAAATGTCAGTCAAAGAGGGGTTCAGTTCCTAAACAATCGACCTGACCCTCCTACCTCATAATTTCATGGGGGAAAGCACTGTCATAAATGTACAATACATCTATTTTTGGAACGTTTTTGGGGGTCGAAAATTGTCTGTGACAGCTGGCGGAATTGTACGTGCAAACCGCTTAGAGGGTTAAGTATGCAAAAAAATGTAAATTTTTGAGAAAACCAAAACTATTGTTTATATATTATTTTATAAAGAAAATATTCTCTCCTCATTATCTATGTAATTATTTTGTTTTTAAAAAAATTAATTTCATTTAAGAAGTTTTCTCTTTCCCTTCCCTTAGAAAACTTCTTAAGTGGGTTTTACTGTATATATATATATATATACACACACACACATACATACATACGCGTAAATAATGCTTATTGCCTGATTTTCTGTTTAAGAAGTTTTTCCCCGCTGAAGAAGTTTTTATCAGTTAGGCCCTTGGAGAACTTCTTAATCGGGTTTCACTGTATATATATATATATATATAAATTATTGTGTAGATGGGATTAGGATATGATAAAGTTTCTAGGGGATTGCAGTGTAGAAGATTTTGTAAAAAGAAATGAAACATGCTTCCATAGAATGTTTAAAAATATTGAATAATCTAAGTTTGTAATGCATTGATAGACCATGCTGATTCAATGCTCTGTATAAGTTGTAATACCATTTTATTTATTTTCATTTTATTATTTGTTTTTTTCCAGAACTTTCACTCACTCACTCTTTTAAATTACTTGTCCCCCTTTTTTTTTAAAAAAAAAGGGAAAATCATTTAGTATTCTCTTATGATTTTTTCCCTATTAAGATAATGTTTGAATCTCACATTTCATTGACTTTTCTGGTATAGCCACATGTATAATGTATAGTGATATTTATATAAGTAGTTTTAAACATTTTTAAGTTCCTTCATAGAAACAGTAAAACATTTATGTAATTATGTGTACTTTGATGTTCTGAAAAGTTTGGTGTGACATTGTTAATTTTTTTAATGTTTTTACTGTTTCACATTATGTATGTCAGTTATTTTACAGTCCTGATGAAGAGTAAACATTGCGTGATGTATTTTTACTACTTTTTTTTATTTATTGCATATCATTTTTTTTTATTATTTGCGTAATCTATAGATAATTCATTTTGTAAATTTTTATTAGATAAATTTTATACTCATTTATGCATAATGTATTTGGTTAGGTCGTTTCTATGTGATATTCACTGTTTTATTTTTGAGAGAATTTCAAATGCATTGTGCTTGCTGTGTATATAGTCATGATTCGGTAAGTTTAGTACTTTATGTTAAATTCTATGAGATATTGTGCCATCTTGCAATAATATGTGTGCTTTTAAAGTATTGTTGCTATTTTACGCAAATTTTTGTAATGAAATAGTAGTAGACAAGAATAAAACAATTCTCTTTTATATGAAAGAGCCTTTTTCTTTTAAATTTTTTAATAGTCTCTGTTTACTTCTGAAATAACGTACTTCAGAGCCTTAGAGAAAATTCTAGAGTTTTGTATATTGCATTTTAAAACACATTTTCTAATATTTTTTTTATGTCATACTTAATCAAAATTTAATTTTTTAATTAAAATTTTAATTTTTTAAATTTGTCTACTCTTTTATATTTTAGTATTTTTTGCTCCAAATTGTTTGGTATATTTACTGAACCATATAGGTGTAGTTAAAAAAAACTTTTAAGTGATTAGACCTTATTATTTAATTGACAAGGCTTTCTGGGCATAAAGACTTAAGAGAATTGCAGTCGTAACCTGAGAAAATGAAGTCTCAAGAACCGTGGAATTCACATTTATTTCCTATTAAAAAAGCATTGGTCTATCGATTGTCATTACAGTGCAACAGCTGGAGCAAACAGTGATCCCTCGTTTTTCGCGGTTAATGGAGACCAGAATCTTCCGCGAAAGCTGAAAAACCGCGATATAGGATTTGCCCCTAGGAATTTTTGTGTATGCGGGTACACGAATGTTTTAAATATGTAAACAGTATTTATACTTTACACATTTAAAACAAAAATTACAACAGTATACGTATTTACTTAAACGTGTCAGTGCTAATTAAGAGATTTTAATTACAAAACCTTATACAGTAATCAGTGCCCGACTAAGATACTTTTGTGCCCAGGGTACAATCCAATTTTTGTGCCCTCCACCCCCATGCAAATTCGTAGCGAATAGTTATAATAATTACAGTCATATAAAAATTATAACATTGAATTAGCAAACAGATTTAAGAAATTAGCATTAAAGTAATATTCAAAATCAAAAACACCAAATTTTCATTTTACGTAATCATTATCTCTGTTTAGCCATGCTAAAAATTAAGGACTTTTAAAGACCTAGAGTGACCCACTTTTTTTATTTTTACCTTGTCACACTCACAAGCTCTGTGGTACAGAAAATAAATAATAATAGAATTAAAAATAATTTAAATTGATGAGATAATTTAATGGTTTATAGTGGTACGTTGCTAATAATCTGTCTTATAAATATGCAATAACCCACAGGATAAAAAAAGAGCACCAGGTTCGTTGAGGGAATTAATTATCAGGTAAATAAAAGTAAAAGTAAATGGGAAACAATAGAGTTCATGACAAACACAATTACCTCGTATAATAATTTATTAAAACTTAACGATGGTAGCGTATGTTTGCCATTTCCCCCCCCCCCCACTTAATATGTGTTTCAAGCACTCGACTAAATTTTCGTGCCCCCTAAAATTTTTGTGTCCAGGGCACGTGCCCAAAGTGCCCGTGAGATAATCAGGCCCTGACAGTAATAAATCAACATTGCTTTCTGAGAGAGGCGAAGAGTCTGTGCTATGGCAGAGTAGAGGCTCTCATTTGACTCTTAGAAGCTTTAGACTCACACGAAGACTCTTCTGCTAGAGGCGCTGACGGTAGAACCAGGGGCTTTATCTTGGAGAGAAACATATTCATGGGTAGTTGTCTTTGTTTTTTCTCTCATTGGTCGATGTCGCACCGGAAACCAATCACGCGTTTTTATGAGAGCCCGTGGTAAGATCTCCGAGTCAACTCATCTTTATTTGGCATGCAGAGATCCTTTCTCTCGCGCATCAACATGAAACAAGGCTCCTTTACGCAATGTGGCGTGGTTACGACATGGTTGTATATTTTCCTTTTTATTTTTTGATGAATATTTTGGAAAAACCCGCGAATTACTGAAGCCGCAAAACATGAAGCGCGAAGTAGCGAGGGAACACTGTATGATCAGTCAAGGGATACCCATGAGGCACAGTAAGTGATTGCCTGTGGGCCTCAATAATAGCTCTTACTTTTATGTCTTTTTTATGGTAGCGTCTTTTAACGATGGGGAAGATCTGTCATCAGAGAAGTTAAGTATTTTTTTAACCATCGGATTTATTAGACAATGAAAATCAACTGTTTAAAGATGGTTGTCCATAATACGGCATCAACAGTGCTTTTGAGATCTACTGAAATAGTCTTTTGTTACCATTTTTCTGAAAATTCTCTACCACTATTTTATTTATGATATATAATTTTAATGACACCATAATTCCATGTCTGGTTGTCACCCTTCTATCTCCTTACTCTTTTATGTGTTTACTTTTCGCTCGTTGTCATTTTTGTGCTTACTGATAGAAGCCTCTGGATTAACGGGCTTGGCCCATAGAGTCCAGTTGCGTCATCTCCTTTGATGTCTGGTTGTAAGGATGAGTACCATTCTATTTTACATGGTTTCCGTTCACCTGGAAAGTCATGGAAAATCATGGATTTAGACAATGGATTAATTTCGTCATGGAAAGTCTTGATTTTTCAAGCAAAATGAGTAAAAGTCATGGAAAGTCATAGATCCGCTAAATTACCGATTAAAAAAAATGCATTGAATTGTTTAATTCTATTTTTACTTGTCATTTGACTGAAGTTACTGAGTTTGGTATTTATGTATTATCCTATTGACCCTATTGCCAAGTAAAATTTGTTCATCAATTAAACTCAAAGCAAGAAAGCTTAATGGGTGGATAAATGTATATTATTCTGTTCTTTTTTCTTAAATTGTAGATTAAAGTTTTATTAATATAATAATAATTATTTTTTAATAAAAATTAGTTAAAATTTTTGCACAAAATCTAAGTTTATCTCTAGGGATATTGTATACAAACATTATAGGGTTATATTTGGCTATTATTCATGGTCACCTGGATAATACCAAAGTACCCTGAATTCAAATTGGAAACATTTTGATTGAAAAATTGCTATATGATTAAACTTAGGTATGTAGATACAACAATTTATTTTTATGTATGTGAGTTTATTAACACTTATAAAGTAAGTTTATAGTATTTTTATGATAAAATTCCTGTAATTTCTCTAAAAGCATATATTTTATTTGTATGTACATCAGAAGTTTTATTCATATATACTTTTAACGAAAGCTTTTTAAAGTCATGGAAAATGATCTACTAAATCAGGGAAAGTCATGAAAAGTCATGGATTTTAAAAATTTTATTTTGGCAGATACCCTGATTTTACAAATAATTCCATTTACAAATTTCACACAAGAGTATCTTAAGATTCAGAAAACTGAAAGAGACATTATAATTATAGTAAAAAAAAAAAAAAAAAAAAACTAGGAAAAGTTGATTTTTCATTTTTAATATCTATTAGCATTTAGTGGGTTTGTAAAGTAGATTATAGTATAAACACTATTTTAAGGGCTTTAACAGAACTTTGTAAGGTTCTGCCAAAACACATTACATTTGATTGATAATGTTCAATGTATCAGTTCTAACGAGTGACTGCAGCAAGTAATTTATTTTTTTTAGCCCATCTATCAAACAAGCGTAGGAGAAAATAGTTTCGTAGCAAATGGTGGCAAAATTAATATTCAAATATTCCAGAAAATTAATATGCACAAGAGTTAACGTTTTTAATAATGCACGTACGTTGATACTTGCGAGCACACATAAATTTAAATATATACACTTGCCACTAATTCTTGTTTAACACTTATGTAGTATACTAAATGAAACGCTAAATCTAAGTAAAGTACATTGTTAAATTTACACATGTAAGTGGGAATTAAAATACATATTATAGTTACACTAGTATAATTGCCTAAAAATAGCATTATTATTTTAAAATAATTGCCGAATAATTATAATTACATATGTTGCTTCATATGAATGGGTATTCCGGGTAGATTCAAAAATAAATGAGGGGGGGGGCTGTGTTTGCTATTTAAAAGCATAGTTTTGGAGTTGGCTTGCTTTATATCATTGTTTGTTATATCATCTTAAAGCGCCACTAGCCAGGTTGCTAGTGCTGAGGCCTTATTTCTTAGGCTCTTCACAGTCATTAGCAATGTTGCCCATGTTTGTGCCAATGTTATAGTTGGTTTTTCAACCCTCTAAGCGGTTCGTACGTACAATTCCGCCAAATCGATGATAACTTCAAAACGTACAATTTTCGACCTTCAAAAACTCTCCGAAAATGGATGTAATGTACATTTTTGCCAGTGCTTTTCCCAATGGAGTTTTGAGGTAGGAGGGTCAGGTCGATTGTTTAGGAACTGCACCCCTCTTTCACTGACATTTCTTGAGGGATGCACCCCTACCCCCTGAGGCACAAAGAAGCTGACAGCTTTTTATGGCTTTGTAAATCTCTATTTAAGTATTTCGTTTGCGGTAACAGATGCATCTCTAATTGCACCACTTAAATATCTTGGATGACATTCGTAAAAAATATAAATAAGTCTCTCAAAGAATATTTTTATTTGTACTTTTAGAATCCATTACTTCTTATGGGATAATATTCCATACATGGCGAGCTTTATGTGTATTAAAAATTAACAATCTATAATATCTATTTATATATCTATATATAACAGAAAGTAAAGGGACAATAACGAGGGTGGGTTTCCCGCATTTCATTCTAGTCGACAAAGGGTGAAGGAAAAAATCATAGAATGCTTTGGCCACTGACACAGTAAACCTTTAGATTATTTTTTGGAGATTTTTTTCCTCGATGTGTTCCACTCGGAGGGTTAAAGTGATGGTATACTGTTAATTACCTCTCTAGCATGTAATGCTCGGCCTTTCCAACCTCTCCGCACACGCAGTACTGGGTGATGCCGTTTTTCAGATAAAACCTGTGGAAGGGCTGCGAGAAGGGGCTGTGATTAGACAAAAGATATGTTACGTCGGCATTAAGGCTTAATAAATTTGTAGATCAAGAGTCCTGATTCTGCAACGTCCCATAGCTTTGCAAGCCATTCATTAGGTGCTTTTGTAATTTGTTTTTTTATAAATGGTTTTTCATAAGGGAGAATCTTTTCGGGCGATGTTTCTGATGCTCCCTTGTTCAATTACCTGCTGCCTCATTACCAGTTGTTCCGATGTGCACCTTGACCCAGCTTAGCCTGACGTCTTTGCCTTTTTTGTACAGACGGTGTAGTCTGACCTAGGTGTCTTGTACTTGACCATTGGTCTGCTTGAATGTTTTTATAGCGTATAAGCTGGCCTGGTTGTCGGATTTTATATCATACTTATTTTAACAATGTCCACGACTTGATCTTTATTTCTGCTTCTATACCATTTCGACGTTTGAGCTTGTATTGGCGTCGTATCACATTCCACAGCCCAGAATAAAGATTACATAAAAGGCATCTGAAAATGATATGAACATAATAGCTACAATATTCATGAAAAGAGTTGCCATAATGGTAGATTAGAGATTTGCTCATGTGGTAATGGGCAAGGATGCGCTCGTCAACATAAACACTAGAGTCAGGATAACACTAACCACATTTGTCAGATGTCATTTGTGAGAACTTTATCGCATAAATTCGCCTGTCTTCCTATCGATTATAAATCATGAATGAAACTCAGGCTGAATAACATATGGATTATTCTAAAGTGATTCAAGTATTTTTAATCATACAATTCGTTTCGACAAGGCGATCAAGTATCCATGTCGGAACAAATTCAAGTGAATGATTTTCAAGAGGTTGAAGGAATGGGATATAATGCGAGTCCTGTACATTTTTTTGCAAATAAGTTTATCAGTCAATCAGGAGAAGCATTTAAAATTTGAAAGGTTTTCTTTTCATCTATTATAGAATCTTTTTACTGAAATAGATAAGCTGTTTAATGGAATATTATGATACCAATGGAAGGTTTAAGATTAACGAGATATATCTTTTAGAAAAATCGATTGTAGTGTCAATGCCTTACCGTTTTATTGATTAAACAAACATATTCTGCCAGAAAAAAACTGAAGCCTATTATAATTTTTTTAAAAGGTGGCTTTTTATGTCTTGTTATAAATTACTATGAAAAATTTTGTGAGGAGTAAACATTGCATTGATTTTTTCCCAAAATACTTAACATTTGTAGCCTTAGAACTATATCATAAATCTCAGACTTGTTTCATAATTTAAATAATAATCTTTTTAAAGCTGAAAACAACTGTAACAGACTATAAATCATTTTTTAAAGAAAGTGAATGTATTATTTGATTTTCCTTGTATTAACCCCTTCCGGTATGATTTAATAATGAAAAACTGTGCATGAAATAACCATTTAATTTTTATTTAAAAAACTTGTTTCATTTTACAATTCTTACATATTCTTAATTAAAATCCACATTTTACATAATGTTAAATAATATCAGAAACAGTAAAATTAAGAAAATATCAAAGCAAAACATTAATAAGGTATACAGATAATAGTCTTCAAGCTAGTGGTACTTTTCAAAACAAAGTGCAAAGGAATTCTTAATTGTTTACACCACCAAGTAGTCTCACTTTTAATTTGATTCTTGTAACACACGCGGCATTTCTTAGTAGGTTTTCTTTTATTCTGACTCATTAATTTGGCAATGACTTGCATCAAGAAATTCTAAGTAAACAAAATGCAATAGTGACTTGTGATTTTCACAAGTGATAAAAGTGTTGCCAAATTCAGTACACTAGAAATTTTAAACTAAATTATCATATTTAACAGTAACTTTAATCGCATGACGAGTGTAGCTCGTCATTGTGCGGTATGGAATGAAAAACTAATGACGAGCTAGACTCGTCATTTTACCGGAAGGGGTTAAAATATCTTATCAATGTTTGACCAAAATGAGAAAGAATTCTAAGTTTGAAAATATTAAAGATTAACTCTTAATTTGTAAGTAATACTCCGTTTTAGAATTAAATGTGGATAATATGAACTTGTGTCTTTTCCTCGTAATGCCAATCAGGGTTGGCATGATTTAAATCAGTTGATTTTTTGAATAAATCATTGATTTAAATCTTTTTTTTTTCACTTCTTTTAAAACCTATATTCCAAAGACAGGAGAATTGGGAATCAGTCAGCACAGTAATACCAATAAGTAAATAAGTGTAAATAGATAGCATGTGCTTTCCAAGAATTTAGGGGTGTTGTTACCAGAAAGTATAGGGTTAGTACAATGACTGATTATGACTGGTAGAAAACATTTTATGTAATGGGAGGTAAAGAAAGTATTACAAAACTTGATATCCAGTTTGTCTACCAAATAACAACAGCCGTGGCTTCATCTGCTAGAATGGAAAGACGGTTTTCTTTTTTTGGTACTGTTCATTTTAGCCTTCGTAACCAATTAGGAGTGGATAAAGCATCAAAGCTAGTATTTTTATTGAAACAATTAAATCCACAATTTGGTACTTAAATATTGAAATAATTGTGATTTTTTAAATAAATAGTTTGCATTAAAAGAATATTTAATTTGTTCTTTTAATTTACATCTTATTTAGTTTGCACTATCCAATTACAAAATAATAGAATGTATTTAGATTAAAATTTATATATTTAAGTTTAGGCAATCAGTGTAAAGAATATACTAGATAGATAAGATGTTACATCTTATAACAAACTATTCTTTCTATATTACAAAAAACATAAAAACAACAATTAAAATTAGTATTCAGAAAAAATAAAAAAATCCGATTTAAATAAAAAAAAATCTGATTTTTTTTTATTTAAAAAAATCATGATTTTTTTCCAATCCTGATACCAATATAACACAGAGCAAGTATTCTACAAGAAACATGTAACGGCACCATGTTTGTCTATGATGCAAAAGAAAAAAAAAGATGTGGATAAGATCAATTTTTGAGATGAAGTAGCTAAAAATTGCCTCAACTAGCCAGTTTTATCCAATGATAGGCTAGGAAAATTTCATGTTATAGTCTTTCTCTCCAATCACAAAAGAACATAGCAGATAACTTTGGATGGAAAGGGGAAAAAAGGGAGGGGGATTAAAATAGCGAAGATTGTTTTTTGTGGAATCTCCGAAATTATAATAAAAGTAACATATTACAGCTTAAAGCAATGCTACATCGCTTGGATCGAAGAAGTGGAATTTGTAACAACAAATAGATCAGTTTTTAATTATATCATTATTGAATACACATAGCATTTTGATAAATCGAATATTTTTCTTAAATGTTGGGATGCAGCGCACTCACCGGGCATAGCGAACATATTTGGATCCTTCGAATTAGTAATAATGGGACTCAGTGCCGCTGCAGCAAGTTCTGATTTCATTTTTTTAGCCCATCTATCAAAGTAACGTAGGTGAAAATAGTTCCAAGGCAAATGACGACAAAATTAATGTTCAAAGAAGTTCCAGAAAATACAGTCATCGATAAATTTTTGTCTGTGTTCATGATGAGAAGAAAGTGAGCGAAATCCGATTCTGGATAGCTGTCGGTGAGTTGTCTACATTTTTCTGCTATTTCAGAAGATATATTCGAAACTTTAGAAGCGGTGTGGCTTACAGCGAGGAGCATTACTAAATCACTGAAAAATATCAGGTACAAATCAACGATGTGATAAAACCCATAATAAGTGATACTAGAAGTAATAACGTAATATGTAAAGAGCAAAGAGGAGGCATTCCTCAGAAGTAAAAACATCACTAGTGAGCTCAAATTTTTGTCAATCTCCAAAACCAAGTTTTTAATAGCTAGAAACTTTACCAAAAGGTGCTTGTAAGGAGGAAGAGGTTTCGAATTCAACAAATTCTTGAAATATTCTAAAATAGAGCAGATATTTAAACAGACAAAAGCATAAAAAATACTGTAAGTGTTTAAAGGCATCATAAATGCAAAAACTTGGATAAATATAAGTATATAATACGAAATTCTGTTGATCAATCGTGAGTCGAACTGAAGCCCAAACATCATAGCTTTATGAATTCCGTCAGTATTTATTTCCGCTAAGGCAGCAAATACACAAAAAATTGAATTGACTGCCAGGTTTAACATTGCCCACAACTTGATCTTTCTTTCTGTTTCTTTACCATTTCGAGGTTTGAGCTTGTATAAGCGTTGTATAATTTTCCACAGGCCAGAATAATGCTTACATAAAAGATATCTGAAAACGATAGCTACAGCATTCATGAAGAGGGTTGCGATAATGTTAGATTGAAGATTTCCCCATGTGGTAATAAGCAAGGATAGGCTCACCAACATAAACACTAGTGTCAGAATAACACTAACCACATTCGTCAGATTATCGCATAAATTCGCTTGTCTTCCTGTCAAGTATATATCATGAATGAAACTCAAGCGGAATAAAATATGGATTATTTTAAAATGATGCCAGTATTTTTTATCATATAACTCGTTTCGACGAGGGGATCGAGTATCCATGTCAGGATCGGTATCAAATTCGAATGAATGATTTTCGGGCGATCGACGAATCTGGTTTGACTTATACCTGTATATTTTTTAGTTAATATGATTATCAATTAACTAGATGAAGCAATCACAATTTGACTGAGCTTTTCTCCGATTATTATATTCTTTAATGAAATGAATACGCTATATAATTGAATATTATTAGGCTAATGCATTGCTTAAAATCAATGAAATGTCTTTCTTAGACAAAGTTATCTGAATTATGCCTTATCGTCTTATTGATTGGACAAACACAGTCTGCGAGAAAGGAATTAATGTCTGTTATCAGTTTTTTTAAAGTGTTTATTTTTATGCTATTTTATAAATTACTAAAAACCTCTTTTGATAATAATAATAAACTTTGTTTTAAAAAAGTAATTCCATAAATCATGTAAGAATTCTAAAGAAATTAGCTAAAAGTTATAGTACATTACCAAAATGAACATTGGTAAATAAAGAGCCTTTTTAAACATTTTACGATGTTATGTAATACACTCATGTCCATAAATTAAGGATAATGAAGTTCAGGCAATGAAAGAGACAAAAGCAAAACAAATTTGACTTATTTGTAAAGTCTATTTATTAAACAAAAGGTAAAGAGCAAAAAAGATGCTATATGTTTGACATAATTAATAAAAATTGCGATTTTTACTCCCTGGAGCAAATTTTAAAAAAGAACCTATTTACAGAAAACAGTATAACATGGTTAGTATGATGGTTAATACGGAGTATGTCTCCCGGACTATGCAATACAAGCGTTAAAACGCCTACGCATGCTGAGAATCAGATTATCAATCTGATCTTGGGGGAAAATTACACCACTCATCAAGCAATGCCCTCCGAAGTTTCGATAGACAGTTGGGAGGGGGTTGACGGGCTGCAATTCGTCGGCCAAGCATGTCCCAAACATGCTCTATTGGATTCAAGTCCGGTGAGTATGCTGGCCAATCCATACGGGTGATATCCTCCGATTGAAGGCATTCGTCTACAATGTTTGCACGGTAAGATCAGGCGTTGTCATCCATATACAGAAATTGAGGACCCATGGCGCCCCGAAACAAACGTACATGTTGTTCCAGAATGACATCCCGATAGATGTGGCCTGTCATCGTTACACTCTGAACATGCAGGTCAGTTCTGGAACCAAGAATAATTCCTGCACCACCGTAACGGTGTCGTTCAATGGTGTTCTCTTGGTGGTAACGGGTACCTGGCGCTCTCTATATGAAAGTCCGGCGAAAATCAGAATGTAAACTGAACCTGGACTCGTCGGAAAACATCACACAAGACCACTGTTGCGGTGTCCACAATGCATGCTCTCTAGCCCAGCATAATCGCAGGCGACAGTGAGTTGCGGTAAGGGGAACACATCTGACAGGCCTACGAGCATATAGACCAATGTTCCCTAAGCGTCTGTACACGGTCTGCCTTGAAACTGTTGTACCGGTAGCTGAAGAGAGCTGACGAGACAGGTCTGATGCTGTGCTCCGTCTGTTTCTTTTGGCAGTAACTGCCAAATACCGGTCATCATTCGGCGTAGTAACTCGGGGGCGACCTGTGCTGTAACATCTACTCACATTATCATCATGTTTGAATAGTTGCCAAAGCCTGGAGGTGACACTCTGGGCGATTCCAAGTTCTTCGGATACTTCCAGCTGGGTACGTCCACATTCCAGTCGTCCGATAATTCTACCTCGTAAAAAATCATCCAAAATGCTTCCTTTGTGCCATAACTATGCGGTTATTGCACTGAAAGGCTTTTAAAGCGCTTGTGAACAATTTTACTTCTTTGCTACCATTCCGTATATACCCCTTTCATACACTCTCGTCATTGTGACGTACTATCCGTGCCATCTGGTGGTTTCCTGCAATTTGCATATTCTTCTTCAAGATGTGTGTGATAATTCTACAGGTGAAATTTTTATTTTAGAGTTCAATTTCTGTGTGATTCTGAATTATCCTTAATTTATGGACATGAGTGTATTTACTTTTTCTTGTTCTTGATTCTTTCTATCTCTTCTCACGGAGAAGACAGTGTTTTAAAATTATTGTTTTTGATATACTTAAGAATTTTAAGTCAGTGTTTTGAGAATTTTTTTTCTTGTTCGCTGAAATTTTTCAGATTTATTCAAAATGGCTCCAATTAGAGATTAAATTTCATTGTTCTCATATTATAAAAAGATGCTTTCATGTAAGAATTTACTGTAGCAGTAACGAATCTACGGCATTCTATAGAATAATAATAATTTGAACATACCGCATATAAATTATTACATAGCCCCAGAAGAGCTGTTATTAGTGTATAAAATAATAACGAATGATTCTTACTTCACCAAGCCGGGACAATCTGGTAAGTGTGTCTGCACGCAGACGGTCAACTCTTTAAGTCGGTAGATGGAATAAATGATATTGCCAACTAAAGTTTTTTAAAAAGAGTAATTTTCAGAAGCTATTTATTGAAAAAAATTATCGTCTTTTATTCTTCTCTCCTTCTCAAAATGGATTAATCGTTGTCATATGACATTGGTTAGCATTTAACGAATACAGTTTCTTTGATTTCCTTTCTTTTTAAAGAAACATTTCAATTATGGGAAGATGTTACTCGTTCTCAAAACACATGGTAGGGTATTCATTGAGTGACATCATTCACTGTATTCTTTTAGAGCTCAAGTATAATTACACAACAGATGTGAAAATAGAAGGCAGCACTGTAGTAGTTGTCAGTAGCAGTCATATAAACACAATAGTAAACTTCAATGGTAATGAATACTTATTGTTAAAAATCAGTATTGGTATTGGTAGCTACTTGTCGCCTGAACGCAGGCAACAAGTAGCCCAGATATTATGGTATTAATACCATAAAGATGACGGTACCGCTTTCGACCGTACGGAAAAGCCCAGGTCAAACTATGGCCGAATAGGCATGGCGCTGCCCTTTGGTGCAGGAGTTCGTGGGTTTGAATCCCACAGTTTGCATAAATGTTGGAGCCGTTCAGAATCAGCTTTAAACAGTAGGTCCCTGTCTCATTAGTTCTCGTATAGTAGAACATTAAGTCATGGTGATCTAAACCAAACCAAACTAAGTGCACATTACACCCTGCAGTACTCAGATTACATACAAGTCAAAATGAAGTTTACTTAAAAAGAGGTATTAATAACCAAGATGAATCCGTAACTCACATTCAGAATATGGGTAAACCACGTTTTCAAAGTACAAAAGTTTTAATTCTTCACTTGTAATAAATATATCATATATAAAGATTTATAGTTGAAATTCAGCTAGTTAAAAATAAGTGAGAACTTAAAAGGACGGGTACTTTCAGACGAGTTTTGAAATTTTCTATAATCCATTTTATTGCGTGAAGACACAAAGTAACAAAATAAAAATAAAAAACGAGTATATAGTACAAATAAACTTCGTGCGCCGCGTCTATATTCTCTCAACGTCATAGTGTTACAGGCAGTCTCGAAAATACGCAACGGCAAGCGTATTTATAACTATCATGTCTCTTGAAAGTTATCACGTGTGTACATAACAGCGTATAAAATGAAAGTCAGTTTTAAAGTAAAATCTGTCGATTCTGCTGTTAAAAAGGCTATTAGTAATATAGAACGAAATATTTGTTTTTCGATCGGTAATCTTCTTACACTTTAGCTTTGTTGTTGTTATTCATCCTCCTGGGTGTAGGAAAGCCTTACTCCAGGTCCAATAGACCCCGCCGCATTAGGATACAGGTCCATGGCTAAGGGTAATCTACAGCTTCACTTGAGTTCGGAATCACGAGGGCCAGAACCACGGTAGCTCAGTCGGTAAAGGCAACGATCTCGTAACTGAGCGGTTGCGGGTTCGGAACTCGAGCCGGCCTAAGATCCGCCGTGTCCGTTAAAGGTGCTGGAGCTCGTTAAATATGTTCGTGATCACAATGTCATCCAAGTTCTCAATCAATACCACTGGGGGTGGCAAGCCAAGTCTATGGGTCTTCTGCTTGGTCCCTGCTTCAAAATTACGAGGACCCACTTGAGCATAAGTCGTACTTTCACCCTCGTGGTGCTCGTTATAAACGAAAGGCGCACCCCTTCGCCTTGATACGAGTAGCATCCAGCTCAATCGTGCTTGGTTTCACTAAGTGGCATAAGTGGTGAACAACAACAACAATAACAACGATCACGAGGTCCAAAGACTGACTAAACCTCATTTGGGTCCTCGTAAGTTAGAGGGGACGAAGCAGAAAATCCCGGGCTTGGCTTGCCACATCAAGATGTCTCGTTTGGGAACTTGGAGGACATTGAGACAGCGAATCTATTTTACATGCCTCAGCCGCCATTAATGAACACAGCGGGTCTTTGGACGGTTCGAATCTCAATCTCGCAACCATCCAGTTACGAGATCGCTGCCTTTCCGATAGAGTTACTGCGGCTAAGTACTAAAATAATCGGATGCATGAGTTTGTAGTTCATTACACGAATGCTCAAATTTAGGAGTTATTAAACTGGATACTGTTATATTTAAATTATTAATAAAATAATTATTACAGATTATTGCTTAAACTGAATATTACTAAAATATACAAATACTGTATAAAATAATTTTTATTTATTATCCGAACAAATCTCGATCAGAAATCAATAGATGTTTTATTTGTCATCCGTTATTGTTGCAGAAGTTGTCCAATATTGTAATATTTTTGTTCTGTTTCTATAACACAATTATGGCTCTCTGGAGAAACGTGGTGTACAATTTGAGAATCGCTTCATTAATGGTATACTTTTCCAATCTAGGGCTTTCTGTAGCTCTACCCACAAGTTTTTCCTTAATCTGGTACCGGAGGATAAAAATAATCTAATAAATCATAACGAATAAAAATATAAAACAGTTAACTTCCACTAAAATATTACATACCCAAATGCGAGCCGCGGTAGCTCAGTCGGCAAAGGCAGCGATCTCGTAACTGAGAGGTTGCGGGTTCGGAATCCGAGCCAGCCTAAGATCCGACGTGTTCACTAAAGGTGACTGGGGCACGTAAAATAGGTTCAGGGTCACAATGTCCTCCATGTTCTTAATCTTGCCTCTGGGGGTGGCAGTTAAGTCTGTGGGTCTTCTGCTTGGTCCCTGCTTCAAAATTATGAGGACTCATCGAGCATAAGTCGTACTTTCACCCTTGAGGAGCTCGTTAAAAGGAAAGGCGCACCCCTTCGCCTTAAATCGAGTAACCTGCGGCTCATACCGAGCTTGGTTTGACCAAGAGGTATAAGACAACAACAACAATGCCAAAATGCTCTATTTACATGTACTACAAATTATGATAACTCTTATGGTAGTTACCATTAAAAATATGAAACGTCCCTCAGTGGTGTGTGTCAAAAGAGAATGGTATAAATAATGACTAACTCACATGCATGGTCTAGTAACATTTGAGCTTTCGTGTTAGAATTTCGAAGTTGCTGGAAACTCAGGGGGACAGACATGGGGCTCTGAAGTCACTGCGAGCAGAGAAGTGGAACATCGAAGGTTCTCTAGGAGCCTTTTCTTTCAAAAACCTTTTTTCACTTCCTCGACACCTCATTTTTTTCTCCTTCACTTTATGAGGAAATATATGAATATCTCACCCTTTCTCTTTTTTTTTCAGATTATCAATAATCACTTTGCATATACCTAATTTTAACTTTTACATCCAACGGTATGTGTTCTGTGTGTTACCCTTTCTCTTATTTATTATTATTACTATTTAAAGGAAATAAAATGTATTTAGACATATCCAACCAACAAACCAAACGTGCCAGCCAACTCACAACCAAAGAAAACGTGGTCATCCAGTAGGCAAGAAGAAAAATTTTACTTGCAAATGTTCTTGAATTCCTAGAAATTTGAAATAAAATCATGATACCCGAGTCAAAATAACCCGGGGCTTATGCTAACGGTATAAAAGCTTGTGCAAATTCAGCAGTATCTATTACTTTTCAATAGTTGTCAGTTAAGGAAAATATAAGTTTGGACTATTGTGCGCGCTACGGTGCAAATTTTTGTTACACTAGGACTATAACTTGCTGATGGATCCCTAATCCATAAAGCCTAGAAATATTGATATCTGCCGTGGGATTTCGAAACCAGGGATTATGGTTAATGCAATGGAACACCTTATTTCTTTGCTAACTATTTTGATCTTTCATGAAATATGTACAATACTCGATTTCTCAGTTTTGGGTTTCGTAAAGGTTTTTCGATTCAGAAATTTTAAAAATGCAGTTCTTTTCTACTTGATTTTATTTTAATAAGCAAGAGAAGATCGTCCTCAAAACCATTTAAATTTCTTCTTTTTAAATGTTTAACCCTTTGAAGGTCACGAACATAAATTCTTTGGAATATAAAGAAATTAGTTTATAAATGTTATCTATGAACCTTATGAATGTAAAATATATAAAATTTTTTCTCAACATTTCTTAGAGGGGCATACCTTTAGGAGGGTTTGAGAGGTAGTTAAAATGATAAAACCTTCCCCTTGTACAGCGTGAATATAATAATTTTTAAAATTTTAATTATATTGTAAGAACAATAAATAACTATCCTTAAAGTAGTACAATAAATAAAAAGTTTAACAAATAGTACAATAAATAAATAGCTTAACAAATAGTATAATAAATAAATAGCTTAATAGATTGTATAATATATAAATAACTTAAAAATAGTATAATAAATATATAGCTTAACAAACAGTATAATAAATAAATAGTATAATAAACAGCATAATAAATAAATAGTATAGTAAGCAGCATAATAAATAAATAGCTTAATAAACAGCATAATAAATAAATAGCTTAACAAACAGTATAATAAATAAACAGTTAAGCAAATAGTATAATAAATAAATAGCTTAACAAATCGTATAATAAATAAATAGCTTAAAAATAGTTTAATAAATAAATAACTTAACGATTTATAAGTGTTGTTTGGTAGATACTTTTATTTGAAGTTATAAGTCAGAAAAATCCAATTACTGACTTTCCAGGTACTGAAAGTTTAATTACATATATTCCAAAAGAAAAAAAAAATGTAGTGCTGTCATATATTAAGGTTTAAATTGTCAAAACATAAAAAATTGAAAAAAACATTCATATGTCTACAAAAGTAAAGAAAAAATTAAGATATTTAAATGTGGTCTCATTGCTAAACTACTGTCCTCTAAAGGGTTAATAGAGAGTCACAAATAATTGTGCAAAAGCAGGGATCACAACACCAATTCCTAGGACTTCTCGTAAATACTCTAAAAGGTGACATATCCTTGTAGTAAGACAGACTATAGAAATAAATAGATTTCCAAAACAAAAATCAATATAACACACGTAGGAAACTATTTTACAATTCGCTCGTACCTCTGCCTTTTTATTATGATTTATTCTACCCAGCGAATTCCAAAAAGATCCCGTGACCTTCTCCCTCGATCGTTGCTGAAGTTGTTACAGACGTCAAAAGAAGTGTACTTACTTTATGGTACTGTCTTCTAACAGTGGGAATGATCTGCCATCAGAGAAGTTAACCCTTTGCCTTAAAACAACGTAAAGGAGACGGGATAGTATTACTGTGCCTAAAATGAGAACCTCGTATCACACACGTGATGATTCTGTCAGGCCAAAAGTGAAGAGCTCGTATCAGACATGTTAATGTTTTTAGCAGGGCTTCGAACCGGAACTGAACCGAAAACCGGAAAAAACCGTTATTTTGGTCGGAACGAAAACCGGAACTGAACCGAAAAAAATATCGGTTTATTTCGGTTCGATATATCTTTCAGTCATTTTGTTACTGTTACCAACTTATCAATATTTTCTAATTTAACGTCAACTTTATAATTACATATCCGCACTTGTATAAGATTGCAATGGTGGTTTTGGCAGCTCCAGCTACACAAGTTAGTGTTGAAAGAGCGTTTTCAGGTTTAAAATTTATTCTCCGAGACAACAGAAGTAATCTCAGTGAAACCACGTTAGAAGATATATTAATAATTAGAGGCAATTTTCATATGTTAAATAAATAATATATTTTTTACATAATTATTGCAAGGCCAAGTGCACGATGTGAGAGTCAAACGACGAATGTGGGTAATCATGAACCTAGTTGTCAAATGCGATTTTGATAATGGATAACAATGCCAATGCTAGCCGCTCTTATCGTACCTGCTGTTTGTATCAATTCACATAGTGTACCAATTAAAAAAAGAATAAAATCTTCTAAATTTTGATAGAATTACATTTTTTGTTTATGATAGAATTATATTTTTAGTACAAATAAGAATATACATAAAATGAAATTATTCACTTGGAACTGAAACGAAAACAGTTATTTTTGGCGGAGCGAAAACCGGAACTGAACCGATATTAATTTTTTAGTTGAACCGGAACGAAAACCGGAACAAAAAAAATTACGGTTCGAAGCCCTGGTTTTTAGGCATAAAGTTTTTGTTTTTGCGTTATTGTTTGTTGCAGTTGCGATATAAGAGTTAGTCGTTTATTCTTAGGCGTAATTTCAATAGAGTATTATATTATATGCAATAAATAATTCACTGTTGGTGCTTAAAAAATTCTTTAAAAAATCTAAAAATTTAACCTAATGACAAAAAGGAAAATTGATACGAATAACGGTGCTGGAAAGTATACTGATTACACCTTTGAAACTGAAACAGATACCGATTTGGATACAGCTGAAGATAGCATTGTAGTTTGTCCTGTAAAAAACGTGTGCAAAATTTAGTTAGTGATGAAAGCGATACTAATGAAGAAGAAATTTTGACTAATATTATACATTATTCACTTATAGGTTATTCACGGAATAAATTCTACATAGAAAATATTTAAACGACTGAAAATTTCTTTTGTTATGCAACCAAAAACATAGAAATAATATTATGTGAAATTAAAAGCTTAAATTTTTTTAATAAAAATGAAATGAAATATAATTATCAAATTCTGTGGTTTTATTAAATAGTAAATGAAGCACTGTTAATGTAAACTGGTTTGCTCACAATTTAGCCGATGATGAAACAGCTTCTGGTCACGACGCATGAGAAAAGCTTTCATCGAAAGAAGCACACACAATCGTTGCTCAATACATAAAGGAAGAGGTTAAACATACTTTTTACCCATCAGATTTATTACACAACGAAAATCAACTGTTTAAAGATCACTGTCCATAATAAGGCATTAACAGTGCTTTTGAGATCTACTGAAATAGAAGATTTAGTCTTTTGTTACCATTTTTCTGGAAATTCTCCACCACTATTCTATTTATGATATATAATTTTAAGAACACCGTAGTTCATGTCTAGTTGTAAGGATGAGTACCATTTCATAAACAAATATTTCATACAATAATATCTTAAGATCCAGAAAATGTAAATAAAGCATTAAGAATAATAATTTAAAAAAAACTAGCAAAACCAAATTTAAAAAAAAATGCTGTACTAGTTATTAGTGGATTTGTAAAATAGGTGACATTATTAACATAAGTGCTTTAACAGGACATTGTAAGACTTTACCAAAAATCATTACATTTGATTGATAATGTTGAATGTATCAGTTCTTACGAGTGGCAGCAGCAAATAATGTTTTTATTTTTTTAGCCCATCTATCAAAGAAACGTAGGAGAAAAAAGTTCCGACGCAAATGACGGCAAAATTAATATTCAAAGAGATTCCAGAAAATACTGTCATCGATAACTTCTTGTCGGTGTTTATGATAAGTAAAAGGTGGGCGAAATCCAACTCTTGAGAACTGTTGGTAAGTTGTCTACATTTTTCTGCAATTTGAGAAGATAAATTCGAAACTTTAGAAGCTGTATGGCTTACAGCAAGGAGCATTACTATATCACTGAAAAATATTAAGTACAAATCAACGATATGATAGAAACCAAAGAATGTATTTGCAGAAATAATGACGTAATATGTAAAGATCAAAGAGCAGCCACTTCTCAGAAGTAAAAACGTGACTAGTGTGCTTAAATGTCTGTCTGTCTCTAAAACTGAATTTTTAACAGCCAGAAACTTTGCTAAAAGATGCTTGTACGGAGATAGCGGTTTCGACGTTAGCAAATTTTTGAAAGATTCTAAAAGCGAGCAGATATCTAAGCAGACATAAGCATAAAAAATACAGTAAGTGTTTAAAGGCATCATAAAAGCGAAAACTTGGATAAACGAAACTATGCCATACGAAATATTGTTAAGCACTAGTGAGTCGAACTGATATCCAAACATCATAGCTTTATAACTTTTTTCACTAGTTATATCTGCTAAAACAGCAAATATAAAAAATATTGAATTGACTACCAGGCTTAACATTGCCCACAACTTGATCTTCCTTTCTGCTTCTTTATCATTTCGAGGTTTGAGCTTGTATAAGCGTCGTATCACTTTCCACAGCCCAGAATAATGCTTGCATAAAAGACATCTGAAAACGATAGCTACAGCATCCATGAAGATGGTTGCGATAATGGTAGATTGGAGATTTCCCCATGTGCTAATAAGTAAGGATACGCTCACCAACGTAAACACTAGTGTCAGTAAAACACTAACCACATTTGTCAGATTATCACACAAGTTCGCTTGTCTGCCTACTGAGTAAATATCATAAATGAAACTCAAGCGGAATAAAATATGAATTATTCTCAATTGAAGCAAGACTTTCTTATCGTACTGTACGTTTTGTCGAGGCGATGTAGTATCCATGTCAGTGAACAACTTCGAATGATTTTCAGGATAATGAACGTAAGGGAATAATGCGATTCCTGTACTTGCATATTTTTTTGTAAATACGTTTATCAGTCAATCAGGAAAAGCTTTTAAAATTTAATAGGCTTTCTTTTCGTCCATAATGGAATCTCTGTACTTAAATAGATAAGCTACTATAACATTATGATACCAAAAGAAGGTTTAAGATCAACAAGATATATCTCTTAGAAAAATAGATTTTAGTGTCAATGCCTTATCGTATTATTGATTAAACAAACATATTATGCCAGAAAAGAATTGGAATCTATTATCAGTTTTATAAAAGGTGTCTTTTTTAGGCCTTTTTATAATTACTATAAAGAATTTTGTGACAATAAAAATAAATTTTGCATTGATTTTTTTTCTCAAACTACTCAAGATTTTTAACCCTAGAATTGTAAAATAAATCTCAGATATGTTTCATACTTTAAATAATAAACTTTTCAAAGCTGAAAACAAATTAAACATATAACAAATAATTTTCTTAAAAGAAATCGTATGCATGATTTTACATTCCAAGTATTAAAATATGTATAAAAAGATGACTTGTAAACAGGGCTTCGAACCGTAATTTTTTTGTTTCGGTTTTCGTTCCGGTTCAACTAAAAAATTAATATCG
Organism: Pardosa pseudoannulata; assembly: GCA_032207245.1. Taxonomy (NCBI): domain Eukaryota; kingdom Metazoa; phylum Arthropoda; class Arachnida; order Araneae; family Lycosidae; genus Pardosa; species Pardosa pseudoannulata. The sequence goes on from CM063501.1 coordinate 47,290,352, forward strand.
GTTCAGTTCCGGTTTTCGCTCCGCCAAAAATAACTGTTTTCGTTTCAGTTCCAAATGAATAATTTCATTTTATGTATATTCTTATTTGTACTAAAAATATAATTCTATCATAAACAAAAAATGTAATTCTATCAAAATTTAGAAGATTTTATTCTTTTTTTAATTGGTACACTATGTGAATTGATACAAACAGCAGGTACGATAAGAGCGGCGAGCATTGGCATTGTTATCCATTATCAAAATCGCATTTGACAACTAGGTTCATGATTACCCACATTCGTCGTTTGACTCTCACATCGTGCACTTGGCCTTGCAATAATTATGTAAAAAATATATTATTTATTTAACATATGAAAATTGCCTCTAATTATTAATATATCTTCTACCGTGGTTTCACTGAGATTACTTCTGTTGTCTCGGAGAATAAATTTCAAACCTGAAAACGCTCTTTCAACACTAACTTGTGTAGCTGGAGCTGCCAAAACCACCATTGCAATCTTATACAAGTGCGGATATGTAATTATAAAGTTGACGTTAAATTAGAAAATATTGATAAGTTGGTAACAGTTACAAAATGACTGAAAGATATATCGAACCGAAATAAACCGATATTTTTTTCGGTTCAGTTCCGGTTTTCGTTCCGACCAAAATAACGGTTTTTTCCGGTTTTCGGTTCAGTTCCGGTTCGAAGCCCTGCTTGTAAACGCAACGATTATGACAATGTTTGGCAAAAATAAGAAAGAGTTGTAAGTTTAAAGATATTAAAGATTAATTCTTAATTTATAAGTAATACTGCGCTTTAGAATTAAATGGGGATAGTATGAACTTTTCTCGTAATGCCAATATAACACAAAAAAAGTATTCTACAAGAAACACTTAACGGTACCATGTTAGTCTATTATTCAAAATAATTAAAAAAAATGTGGATAAGAGCAATTTTTGAGATGATGTAGCAAAAAATTTCTGCAGCTAGAAGTTCTATGTAATGAGAGGCCAGGAAAATTTGATGCCATGGTTTTTTGCCCTACTGACAAAAGAACATAGCAGATAGCATGGGAAAAAAAGATCTGCATAGAATAACGAAGACTGTTTTTGTGAAATCGCCGAAATAATGAAAAAAGTAATACAGCCGACTCCGCTTAATGTGATAGCGGTTAATATTATCAATCGTTTATTGTTATCGAAATCACTTGGTCCCGATTTTCTCTATTCATTTGTATGTTAAAATTATCCCTTTATGTGATCGTTACATCGGTTAATGTTATCAGTTTTCGAACCTCATTTTAACTGCAAAGGAATATTCACAATATATTCAGGAACCCGTTCTTTTTTTTCCCTTCGCTGTTATTTGAATTTCCGAGAATTCCCCCTCTTCCAACTAGGGAAATCGCGAATTAAAAAAGGAGTGGAAAATTACAAGTTCCTGGAATTTTCAGAAATATGCACACCCTGCTGGTGGTTAATGGTTGTCAGAAGGCAACATATTCTTATTGGAACTGAGAAGGAGCGTATTCACATTTTATGCCTTGCTCGCTTACATGCAGCTTGTCGATATGGAAGCCAGAAAGCGAAATGATTTAACATTAAAACAAAAGATCAAAATTTTAAATCATTATGACAGGTTGATGGAACTAATGAGTCAGATGGAGAATCTCTTGATATTGAGCCACCTCCAACAAGTGCTGAAATGAGAAATGCGTCGAAAGTGTTTAAACGTGGAGTACAACACTGCTCCGATGACCTTAAAAAACATTATGATTACTGTTGAATCTCCAGTGGCAACAGAATAAAAACGCCAAGCTGTGAGAAGCGTCGCGTCCAGAAAAAACAAACAAACAACAAAAAAAAAAACTTTGAACTTTTATTCGTAGTAGAACTATTCGTCGCTTCCATACGAACCGGAAGCTTAATTCTAAAATATTTGTATTCGAGTTAGAGAAATTCTGTTATTATTTGTTATCCTATGTTATTCTTAATTAAATCTATGTTATTCCTTATTGAACTTTATTCGTAATTTTAAGGAATTTTTTATTAGTTGTGGAAGGATATAAACTATTAAAGATACCGTATTCTAAATAGTAGTCTTATATTTTTTAATGGATTTTGTGTGTGTTGAGCTGAAAGTTTGCCATCCGGAATATGGGAGGAGGTAAGTAATTACCTTTCTCATATCAATCATATTTCAGTAATTACTTTTTATTCTTATTCGTTTTTTGTGGAGTTTAAAATCTCCAATTACGAACAATTTATCAATGAGCTTCTTAGAAAACACAGTAAACAGTCAACAATTGATGAATTTTTTTATTATGTATATAATTTTTATGTTTTAAATGGTAATATACAGTACATAAATATAAGGTGAGTTTTTTCATTTTATTTTGAAATTTAGTACGTGTGAATTAAAGAGGGGTAAATTTATCTAATTCTTCAGGATCTTCAGGATGGTATGTCATCTGGATTTCCTGGGCCGGGCCCTCTAATCCAGAGATTTCTAACAGTAAGCATAAAATAACAACGAGCAGAAAAATAAAACAACTAAAAGGGGAAAGAGGGGATAAAGAGGTGGATTCGTGAGTTCAAGACACAAAAATAAAGAGTAGAAAGTTTAGGGATAGAAACAAAACACATATTTTTGCGGCCAGTGACATCCGTACAGAATTCGTGAAGAAAACAAAGTTAGCATTTAAAACTCAGAAGTTAACAATTAAAAAAAATCATAATTAAAAATGTGGAAATAAGCTTAAGAAAAATAAAAGTAAAGAAAATTGGAAATAAGCTTAAGAAAAATAAAGGTAAAGAAAATTGGAAATAATTAAAAATTATATGAGAAATTGGAAAACATGGCAACGTGTGGGACAAAACCATGAACCTCAGGTTCGCGAATCATAGCAGGGCAAGCACACTGCTAGATGCTCCACACTTTCACAGATAAAAAAGACTTAATAGTAATGATATCAAAAATACTGTCTATTGGAGAGATTTGAACAATATGGTTCTACCTCACAGAAGGAGCGGAGAGCCAGTTCAAAACTAAATAGAAATATCAGAAAACGTACGATTTATGATGTGTGGTCAATTTTGAGAAATTTTAAAACTTTTTTCTTACATTTACCTAATTTTGCATATCGTTAATTGTTATCAATTGGTTTTTGTTATCAAAATTACGGTGTCAAAAATTGATCCCACTAAGCGGAGTCCACTGCATATTAAAAGTTTAAACAATACTACAATGACGATAAGAAGTAGTATTAGTAAAAACAAAGAGATAAATTTTTAATTATATCATTATTGAATACATATAGTAATTAATGAATCATACATTCTACAAGATCAAATTTTTTTATTAAATGTTCGGAAGTAGCGAACATAATATTTGGATTCTTCAAGTTTGTTATAATGGAATTCTGATTTTATTTTTTGACCCATCTATCAAAGTAACGTAGGTGAAAATGGTTCCAACGCAAATGACGGCGAAATTAATGTTCAAAGAAGTTCCAGAAAATACAGTCATCGATAATTTTTTGTCGGTGTTCATGATCAGTAGAAGATGATCGAAATTCGATTCTGGAGAGCTGTCGGTGAGCTGCCTACATTTTTCTGCGATTTCAGAAGATATATTCGAAACTTTAGAAGCGGTGTGGCTTACAGCGAGGAGCATTACTAAATCATTGAAAAATATTATGTACAAATCAACAATTTGATAAAAACCAAAAAATTTGATACTAGAAGTAATAACGTAATATGTGAAGAGCAGAGAGCAGGCATTCCTCAGAAGTAAAAACATCACTAGTGAGCTCAAACTTTTGTCAATTTCTAAAACTGAGTTTTTAATAGCCAGAAACTTTGTCAAAAGGTACTTGTAAGGAGGAAGAGGTTTCGAATTCAACAAATTCTTGAAATATTCTAAAAGCGAGCAGATATCTAAACAGACATAAGCATAAAAGATACAGTAAGTGTTTAAAGGCATCATAAAGGTGAAAACTTGGATAAACGAAACTATGCCATACGAAATATTGTTAAGCACTAGTGAGTCGAACTGATATCCAAACATCATAGCTTTATAACTTTTTACACTAGTTATATCTGCTAAAACAGCAAACACAAAAAAAATTGAATTGACTACCAGGCTTAACATTGCCCACAACTTGATCTTTCTTTCTTGAACTTCTATACCCTCTCGTTGTTTTAGCTGTTGTAGGCATTGTACCACTTTCCACAAGTCGCTGTAATTCTTACATAAAAGACATCTGAAAACGATAGCTACAGCATTCGTGACGAGGGTTGCGTTGATGGTAGATGAGAGTTTTCCCCATGTGGTAATAAGCACGGATGCGCTCACCAACATAAACACTAGTGTCAGAATAACACTAATCACATTCGTCAGATTATCGAGCAAGTTTGCTTGTCTTCCTACTGTGTAAATATCCTGAATGAAACTCAAGCGGAATAAAATGTGAATCATTCTATAATGATGGAATATTTTTTTACTGTCGCTTTGGCGAGGCGATCTGGTGTCCATGTCAGCATAAAACTCCAACTGAATGTTTTTCTGCACGATCCACGGATGTGACAAAGTGTTTCTAAGCTAGTATATTTTTCAGCTAATGTGATTACCAAATAATCGCGTGAAGCAATCACAATTTGACCGATTTCATTTTCGTCGATTTTTTTTATCGTTTATTGAAAGGGATAAGCTATATAATAGGATATTACTATGCTAATGAATTGCTTAAAATCAATAAAATAGAGACTTAGAAAAATTCTGAATATAAATGCCTTGTCTTATTGATTGGAGAAACAGAGTCTGCGAGATAGGAATTGATGTCTGTATAAGTTCAGAAAAGTGCTTATTTTTATTCCTTATTTTAAATTACTAAAAAACTCTTTTAATAATAATAATATACTTTGCATTAAAATATTTATTTCAGATATCAATCATTAATTTTAAAGAAATAAGCTAAAAGTTATTGTATATTATCGAAATGAACATTGGTAAATAAATAGCCTTTTTAAACATTTTGCGATGGTATGTAATATTCACAATTTCTTGTTCTTTATGCTTTCTGTCTCATCTCACGGAGAAGACAGTGTTTTAAAATTATTATTTTTGATATACTTTAGAATTTTAAGTCGGTGTTTTGCGATTTTTTTCTCATTCGTTGAAATCGTTCAGATTTATTCGAAATGGCTCCATTAGAGATTAAACTTTACTGTTCTCTGTAAAAATAATGTAATGTTGGCCTAGTATTTGAGAAAGAAGAAATTTAAACTCATTAAAAAATACATGGACAAATATGCCTTGATTAACCCCTTGCCTGTTTTGCACGTACACCGTACGGGAGCTGTTATCGTGCCTTTAATGATTTGCCCGTACGCCGTACGGGCAATCCGATTTCTTTGTAATTCTCACTGTTTTAGCAGTAAGTTTCCCATATATGTCCGCAAGATGTTAGTTTTCGAAATGTATTTAGTTTGGTTTAAAAGAGTGGGATATCTGATAGGTTGTGCATTACTCCGCGAGCTTTTAGAGTTTTTGGCTTGAGGTTTTGGGATATTGACCAAAAGAGTTTTAGCAGCAATTTTGCCTACAAATAAAAACTAAGACCTAGAAACTAGTGCTATGTGTGTTCACTGAAGAAAAATGACATATACAAAATAATTGAAAAATTGTCATAATTTTGAGAATTTGCCCTGCTGCGTGAAATCGCCTTATTGCAAAGAGTTTAATCATCGGTTAGCTCTAATCACTAATTAACACGCTGAATGCCAAGGCAGTTTTCAGAAATCTGGCCTAAAATGACAATTTGATTTAATCACATTATATTATTCTTGGAATAATTATATTTTTTGTCCGTTTAAAAAAAATTCTGTTTATGTAAGGCAGCATTGATTTTTTTTGTTCTTTTCCCATAAGCCATCTATCGATATTAGCTCTGATATACTGCGAGTTTATTCGTACCTGTACGATAATGGCAAGTAAACACAGTGCGAGATAACTCGTAGTTGTTGTCCTAGAAAAGAACGCCGTCTACAAGTTATCTCTTAGTTTGCAGTCAACGTGTTAAGAAATACAGCCTTAATTTGTCCCATGCACTTTGAGGAGGATTCCTTAGGTTTAAACTGAGAACAAATCTAGAATTTTTTAATAAGTAGAGCCATAAATGTTTATTTTGATTCCCGCATTCAAAATCCTCTAAAAGAGTTTACGTTTCATTTTTGTTTTACAAACTTTTGGTAAATTTCTGAATCATATTGAAACTTTTCTAAATCAATAATATATGTAATCAATAATAAAAGTTTGTTTTACAAAATTTTGGTAAATTTCTGAATCATATATTGAAACATTTCTAAATCAATAATATATGGGATGTTTTCTGTACATGTGTAAAAGACAAATTAGAACTACCAAAATAATTATTAAGAGTAGAATACAGGAACATGGAACTTTAAAATTTTTTTTCTGACTTTAACTTTTTGAACACATACGAACTTTGATATATTTAAAGCTTTAAGCCTGGGTTACAACCTACCCCTACCTCTTTCTTTCAGAATACTTCTACTATATTCTTTCATGTAGGAATTTAAAACTTTTTTCGGCTTTACTTGTTTAAGTAGAAGAGGGAAAAAAAAAAGATTTTGAATTTTTTACTGACTTCGATTTTTTAAAAACGCAAGAATTTAAACACATTTACTCTACCTTACTGCAACTTGAACTGTCTTTCTCATTTTCTTTTTCGATTATAAGACTAGAACAGAGGAAAAGAGGTCATTGAATTTTTTTCTGGCTTCGATTTTTAGAACTACCTAGCACCTTCTTCCTAACCCGTCCAGTCGCCCTTCATCTATTCTTTCCCCACCCCCTCCGCCATCCACAAACTTACCCTTTCCATCACTATTCCATTTCAAATGTTGCTAACCTAAATACACGTAAGCTTATAGCTAGTTCATAACTGTAAAGTTTCAATAATGAAAGACTTAGAAAATAAAGTTCTTCTGAAGTTTTAGAATTTCAACTAGAATTAGAGAATACATGCATATGTTACGGTGAAAGACCGAAATCTGGAGAATGTCTACTTTCACCGGTGAATGTCCACATTCACGTAGTCGTTTGGTGTATGTCCGAAATATTTGCTAAATACCCTTATTTCTGATTTACACCGGTAAATGTCGACATTCACCATGCACTAATGGTGAATGTTGAACATGTCGGATATTTATATTTACTTATCCGTAATTCAGTCAAATCTATAGTACTAGCACATCTAACTTTTGAACTTAAAACAAACCGAACACTCTTAGAACAGAAAATAATACCAATAATTAACTTAATTATATGATTAACGTTATACTATCTTATTTGTTGCAACAATTTAAACTGTTATAGCCCTTTGAATTGCACAATAGTCCCTTACATTTCCAATGGCATTTAGAAATGAAACATTTCTTTTTGCAATGACACCGTTTATAGCCACGCCCTCCAATTCTCGAATTAGCTGCAGCGGCTTCTCTTAGCGACATTTATTGAGAAGAAATCTCATCTATGGAGAGTAACTTTTCATTAAAAAGTATAAACAGATTACGGGTGTAAAGCTGCTCGAGGGTACCATTTTTGTTTACTAATTTTTAAAAGTCGGAGTCTTATAGTCCAACAACAACCGCCAATATATTTCGGGCATCTGTACGACCATGATCGACATCAGGGACTTGTATTCATCCATTTGAGCAGGAGAAAATTTTCTTTTTGACGTTTATAACGTTTTAGTTGCATGCATTAGAAGATTATCTTTTGCGGTAGCTCTTTTAATAGAAATAAACTTCTGCTGTTTAGTCAGGACTTGATAGAAGGCTTAGAAGGTTGAAGCTCCTCTTCGATATTTTCCTTTGGAATGGACGAAGGGACTTTGGAGTATTCCTTCATGGCATGGGCTATTTTGACATATATTATTGTGTGTTTTAAAAATAAAGTATGATTTAAAAATGTAACAAAAATATTTTTTTTCAACATTCACCACCATGGGGATTGTCGACATATACCGGTGATAGTCCGAATACGTAAGAATATAATAAAATATTCGGTCTTTCACCGAGGTATTTGGTGTATGTCGACATTCACCGGTGAATGTTGACATTCTCCAATTTCGGGCATTCATAGTAACACATACACAAATTGGTTTGGTTTGATTTGGAGCACTACGGTCTACTGTTTTGCACACGAGGGCTAATGAGACCGGAACCTACTGTTTAAAGCCGATTCCGAACGGCTACGAACATCCATGCCATAGTGGGATTCGAACCCACGAACTCCAGTACCGAAGATCAGCGCCCTAACCAATCGGCCAGCGTTCGGCTGTACACAAATTGGAATATTGCATTGAGAAACTTTCTATACCTGTTTATGCTTAATATGAACCGTACTTCTTTACAAGCTGAAACTGATAAATTCCTATCTACGCTTCTAGTTGGTTAAGGGAATATAACCATACTTTGTATTGCAAAACATGCCACAAAAAGCTTGAACTACGACGAAATCGTCGACGCTTAAACTAGGAAAATAATGCTATAAATACCTTTACTCTTTATACAGGGTGACCCAAAACGAACAGCATAAACTCTGCACAGCTAGATTCCTCGTTTGGAGTGCATAAAAGCTGCCCAAAGAACGTTCCTGTCTGATCCATAGTTTACGAGAAAAACACGAAAAACAAAGTATGACGTCACTGCTGGTGCAGGAAAAAACACTTTATTGAACATATCAACGGAAGTATGTGCACAATTTAAAGCAGGTGTTCCCTAACAGTTCGTAAGGCATTTTCATTACATCGGTCGTATTTCAGGTTCATGTCGCAGAACGGAATACATGGCCACCATACGAAGACTACCGGTAGCTGCAGGATGCAACCTTTTAAATACCAGTTCAACGGCGGCCTACCGTCATTCCATGCCGCGTGCATGCATGACGCCATATACGCGGCGAACGTTTTAAATAACATCGTCTGGAAAGATATGCAAAGGCTGTTGTTGATATGTCCAATAAAGTGGGTTTTTTTTTCACCGGCAGTGACGTCATGCTTTGTTTTTCGTATTTTTCTCGTAAACTATAGATCGTACAAGAACGCTTCTTTGGGCAGTTTTTATGTACTCCCAATGAGGGATCTAGCTGTGCAGAGGTTATGTGGTCGTTTTGGGACACGTTGGTACATAGGGAAAAAGTTTACCATTTTTTATTTTGTAAGTTAAATTCATTCTGAATATATGCTACAGGGATAGAAATTATATATATTTTTTCCTCTCTGTAGTATTGGGGGCTCCAGTCAGTTTTCTGCCACGGGTGCCAAAGAACCTAGCTGCGGCCCTGTTTGATGCCATGGTTTTTCGCCCCACTCACAATAGAACATAGCAGATAGCATGGGGGAAAAAGATGTGCTTAGAATAGCGATGATTGTTTTTTGTGGAATCGCCGAAATAAAGAAAAAAAGTAACACATTAAAAGTAAAAGCAACACTGCTATCACGATAAGAAGTGGTATTAGTAACAACAAAAAGAGCAGTTTTTAATTACATCATGACTGAATACACTTAGCAATTAATGAATCATACATTTTGATAGATTGAATATTTTTCTTAAATGTTCGGATGTAGCTAACATAATATTTGGATTCTCCAAGTTTGTTATAATGGGACTCAGTGCCGCTGCAGCAAGTTCTGATTTTATTTTTTTAGCCCATCTATGAAAGAAACGTAGGTGAAAATAGTTCCAAGGCAAATGACGGCAAAATTAATGTTCAAAGAAGTTCCAGAAAATACAGTCATCGATAAATTTTTGTCTGTGTTCATGATGAGAAGAAAGTGAGCAAAATCCGATTCTGGAGAGCTGTCAGTGAGTTGTCTACATTTTTCTGCAATTTCAGAAGATATATTCGAAACTTTAGAAGCGGTGTGGCTTACAGCGAGGAACATTACTAAATCACTGATAAATATCAGGTACAAATCAACGATGTGATAAAACTCATAATAAGTGATACTAGAAGTAATAATGTAATAAGTAAAGAGCAAACAGGAGGCATTCCTCAGAAGTAAAAACATCACTAGTGAGCTCAAATTTTTGTCAATCTCTAAAACCAAGTTTTTAATAGATAGAAACTTTGTCAAAAGGTGCTTAAAAGGGGGAAGAGGTTTCGAATTCAACAAATTCTTGAAATATCCTAAAATTGAGCAGATATTTAAACAGACAAAAGCATAAAAAATACTGTAAGTGTTTAAAGGTTCTGTGTTCATGATGAGAAGAAAGTGAGCGAAATCCGATTCTGGAGAGCTGTCTACATTTTTCTGCAATTTCAAAAGATATATTCAAAACTTTAGAAGCAATGTGGTTTACAACGAAGAGCATTACTAAATCACTGAAAAATATTAGGTATAAATTAACTATGTGAAAAAACACCAAATATTTGATACTACAAGTGATAACGTAATATTATTTTTTTAGCCCATCTATCAAAGTAACGTAGGTGAAAATAGTTCCAAGGCAAATGACGGCAAAATTAATGTTCAAAGAAGTTTCAGAAAGTACAGTCATCGATAAATTTTTGTCTGTGTTCATGATGAGAAGAAAGTGAGCGATTCTGGAGAGCGCTCTACATTTTTTTGCAATTTCAAAAGATATATTCGAATATTTAGAAGCGGTGTGGTTTACAGCGAGGAGCATTACTAAATCACTGAAAAATATTAGGTTCAATCTAACGATGTGAAAAAACACCAAATATTTGATACTACAAGTGATAACGTAATATTATTTTTTTAGCTCATCTATCAAAGTAACGTAGGTGAAAATAGTTCCAACGAAAATGACGGCAAAAGTAATATTCAAAGATGTTCCAGAAAATACAGTCATCGATAATTTTTTGTCGGTGTTCATGATCAGTAAAAGATGATCAAAATTCGATTCTGGAGAGCTGTTGGTGAGCTGTCTACATTTTTCTGCAATTTCAAAAGATATATTCGAAACTTTAGAAGCGGTGTGGTTTACCGCGAGGAGCATTACTAAATCACTGAAAAATATTATGTTCAAACTAACGATGCGAAAGAACTTCAAATATTTGAAACTAGAAGTGATAACGTAACATGCGAAGAGCAGAGAGCAGGCATTCCTCAGAAGTAAAAACTTCACTAGTGAGCTCAGATTTTTGTCAATCTCTAAAACTGAGTTTTTAATAGCCACAAACTTTGTCAAAAGGTGCTTGTAAGGGGGAAGAAGTTCCGAATTCAACAAATTTTTGAAAGATTCTAAAAGCGAGCAGATATCTAAACAGACATAAGCATAATAAATGCTGTAAGTATTTAAAGGCATCATAAATGCAAAAGCTTGGATAAACGAAACTATGGCAAACGAAACTATGCCAAACGAAATATTGTTAAGCACTTGTGAGTCGAACTGATATCCAAACATCATAGTTTTATAACTTTTTTTACTAGATGTATCTGCTAATACAGTAAATACAAAAAATATTGAATTGACTACCAGGCTTAACATTGCCCACAACTTGATCTTTCTTTCTGCGTCTTTACCCTCTCGACGTTTGAGCGGTTGTAGGCGTTGCACCACTTTCCACAAATTGCTGTAATGCTTACATAAAAGACATCTGAAAACGATAGGTACAGCATTTGTGACGAGGGTTGCGATGATGGTAGATGAGAGTTTTTCTCGTGTGGTAGTAAGCAAGGATACGCTCACCAACATAAACACTAGTGTCAGAATAACACTAACCACATTCGTCAGATTATCGCGAAAGTTCCCTTGTCCTCCGATCATATAAATATCATGAATGAAACTCAAGCGGAATAATATATGGATCATTCTATAATGACGAAGTTGTTTTTTACTGTATAAATTGTTTGGATGAGGCGATATAGTATCCATATCAGGATGCAACTTCAACTGAATGTTTTTCTGGACGATCTGCGGATGTGACTTAACTTGTTTCTAAACCAGTAAATTTTTTAGCTAGTTTGAACCTCAAATAATCGCGTGATGGAATCACAATTTGACTGATTGCATTTTCGCCAATTTTTCTATCTTTTATTGAAATGGATAAGCTATATAATTTGATATTATTATGAGAATGAATTGCTTAAAATCGATAAAATATATTTTTTAGAAATATTAATCTGAATATAAATGTCTTTTTGATTGGAAAAACAGAGTCTGCGAGTTAGGACTTGCTGTCTGTTATCGGTTCAAAAAAGTGCTTATTTTTATGCCTTATTATAAATTACTAAAAAAATCTTTTAATAATAATAAGGTACTTTGAATTAAAAGATTTATTACAGAAATCCATCATTATTTTAAAAAAAAATTTGCATGCTTTTCAGCAGTCCGTTTTATTGCGCAAAGGCACAAATATAAAAATAGATCACAATGGGCTTTGTGTGTCGTGTCTATATTCTTTAGACGCCATGGTGTTATTCACAGCGTCGAAAATAAGCAACAATAAGCGTTTTTATAACTATCATGTCTTTTGAAAATTATTTCTTTACGTGACAGCGTATAAAATGAATGTCAGTTTTAAAGTAAAATCTATCGATTCTGCTCTTAAAAAAGCTATTAGTAATATAGAACAAAATATTTGTTTTTCTATCTCTAAACTTCTTACACTTTAGCTACGTTGTTGTTATTCATCCCCCTGGGGGTAAGTTACTCCAGTTCTAATAGACCCCACCGCATTAGGAAACAGGTCCATGGCTAAGGGTAATGTGCAGCTTCATATGAGCGAGGAACCACTAGGGCCAAAAACTGACTAAACCTCAAAAACAAATCTTGATTAAACAAATCACATATAAAAAACGAGCACAATACAAATGAGCTTCGCGCACCTTGTCTATATTTTTTGGACGCCATAGGGTTACTTGCAGCCTCGAAAATACGCAACGACAAGCGTATTTGTAACTATCATGTTTTTTGAAAATTATCATGTGTTTACATAACAGCGTATAAAATGAAAGTCAGTTTTCAAGTAAAATTCTTTCGATTCTGCTCTTTAAAAGTATTAGTAAAATAGAACAAAATATTTGTTTTTCTGTCTCTAAAATTCTTACACTTTAGCTTTCTTGTTGTTATTCACCCCACTTTGGGTGTTGGAGAGCCTTCCACCAAGTTCAATAGACCCCGCCGCATTATGCAACATATCCTACAGCTTCATTTGAGCCAGAAACCATGCACTGACTAAACCTCAATTGAGTTCTTTTGATTTAGAACCAAGGATTAAACAGAAGACCACCAGGCTTGGCCTGCCACTCCTGCCACTAATGTTTGGGAAACTGGAGGACATTGAGATCACGAACTCCTTTTACGTGTCACAGCCATCCTTAAAGATTACAGCAGATCTTTAGATGAGTGAAGCCTCGATTCCGCTACCCTACAGTTATTGGATTGCTGTCTCTGCCGTTTGAGCTACTGCAGATCATAATTTAGCTTTTTTCCGGTGTTAAGAACTCATAGATGCATGTCTTCTGCCTTTTTTCACTTTAAGTTTTTATTCTTCTGTCGCATTGTCAAATTTATGCCCACTGTTCGAAATCTTGGGATCAAAGGGCTTGGCTCTGGCAATGCTGTGAATCCATCATCCTGTAGGTCCACGAGGGAGGTGATTAGGTAGAAGAACGTATACTGTATAATAAGAAAGTTGAACGGAAAAGTTTAGCTATGAAGAGAAACTGAAATTTATTTATTTTTTTTTTCATTCAAAATATTTCAAAACTCGTATAACATAACATATTTTTACTTTTAGATTCAAAAGTATTAAATAGAAAATGTAGAAACTTTTTTTTTCACGTGAACACCGAATTTGGGAGGTAATGCTCTTTTCTTGTCGGTTGTAACTCCAGACTTTCATCGCAAAGAAAGGAAAGGGGAAATTGTACAAGGTATCCTCGAACCTTCTTCAATTTTTCCTTAGCAGTTTCAGGATCGGTTTTAGCAAGTTCAGCTGTGTTTAGGTATATTTTTAGATTCTCGAAATTAGTCACGTGGTCTGTTGGTAAACAGCAAAACACCTGAGGAGTATAATAAAGAGAATGAAAATCGAGAAAAAAAAACCTAAGTGAAAGTGATGCATTTTTACAATAGAAAATTATTTTAACATACATTTTTAAAACGAATATTGGTTTAGTAGCATTGGTTTAGTAAACCTTCGTAAGTAACAGATAATCCCCGAGTAGCGTATACGTCTCCGAAGATCTCACGGGAAAGGCCAAATTGACAAGGGTCAAAGATCAGCAACTCTCATAGTCAGTGACTACCAAGAGGAAAGTTCGTCGGACTACCACTGCCATCCGAGAAGCCTAAGACAATCCAAGCAGAATGTAGTTGACTAAGGCAGTGAAACGGTGCGGGTTTTCGCATCTAGAGTCAGCCGACTATAGAGAGTCACAGGAGTCACATCTTGCACGGTAGAGCACCATATGCGCTGGAACTACTCCATAACAGAAAGGTTGAGTAATACGTGTAATGCCTGAACGAAGGAGCATCTTTCCAATCTCCACGTACGGCAGGATAATCGAATCTCAGAGATCGAGTTCTTCGAACAACAGCTCGATCATTTCCCCAAGTCTCATAGAACTGTGGTAATCACAGAGAATTTTCGAGGATTTCGAGAATGGACTAGTTGGGATCCCACTGAGAGGTACTACTTCCTTAACTCCCCAAGGCATCGATAGTGGAAGACCAAATGGTTGATGGTTCCCTGTCCGCCATCAAACGGGCCTCTCTTACCGAATATTTTAAGCTGATGTGGGGGGGGATCCCATGTCCAAAGAGGATTTTATTCAGATAAATATCTATCTCGCACCTTCCTAGTGTCATTCGGAAAGAGTGAAAAGGTTAACCTTCCCTTATTGGAGTCCCTGCATCTCTCTTGCCAGGCTTCAGTAGTCGCCTTATTCAATGCTCCCCCGACAGCACACCAAGAGAAGGACATAGTGGCATCCATCTCCAGTTTCTGAGTAACAGATTTTGCAAGCGAATCTGTCTCCTCATTGCTAGAGATGTCCTGGTGAGCAGGCGCCAGCTTATCTCCACCCTAAGACCCTTGGACTCAGCGAGTCGACTATAGATGTCTTTAAGGAGCACTACGATGGTAGCTGGAGACGTTCTTGATCACCAAGAGGAATGCGAGACTATCTAAGAATAGTCCCAGCTGTCCTCCAGCGGATATATTCGGCAGAACCCAGAGTAGGGCCTGTAAACAATACCTCAAAATTACAACCACCTGATATCATATTTATAATTTTGTCAACTGTATCTACATTTTATAATTTTCCAAGCCTTACGTGTGACTTTACTTTAACAGCAGGCTTACTGACTGAAATCAGGAGAAATAGCTATACATGTTTGCATATGATAACAAACAAATATACTATCATACAATTCCTCTTTTTTATACATGGAATTTTTTGATATTTAAAATTACAACTCATCAGTACTGAAAACTGACTGTAATATTCAAAGTTGTGCGTGTGTGACTTCTCGTACTGAAGCCCGTTGCGTTGTCCACGGTGCCACAGATACATTTGCAGTGAAGGATTTCAAATGGTATTATAATAATCTCAATAAGTGCGCAATTCTGGATTTTTAATAAAAAAAACCATTTTCGATCGGATCAAACTGTGATTCTAAACCAATCTCGAATCAAATTAATTACATACACAAAATTTCATTGAAATCAGTCCAGCCGTTTAGGAGGAGTTCTATTACAAACACACGGACGGAAGAATTTTATAAAGATATAATTTACCCTCGAGAGTTCATAATAACTTAAATTTAAGGTATCCATCAATATATATATTCAGGAGAAATAATTCAGGAATTAATGAGTTAAAGTAATGTAAAAAACATTTTAGATTATTTATTCTTTTTCCTCATGATTTCACTGTTTATCAAGGGTGTGCAACGTGAAGCAACTGTTTTAAGCAACTTTCATAATGAAAATGTGGAAAGTAGTAAAGCTCTTTTAAATGTTGAATTTTTAAGAGTATTTTTCAAAATTTCGTATCAGAAGCTGAATATTTAAAATCCTGCCTTCCTTATTCTGCAATATGTTTTCTAAAGTTTACAAGAATATATCTGTGAATTTTTCATCAGGTCAACGTATGATTTTTAGAAACTTAACAGTAGTATGTAGTGAATTGCAGCGTACTTCTACTCCAATTCAAACCTTAAAAAATGTCAGTACCTCCTCGTAAATAGAAGTATTAGAGGCTGCAGTTTCATTCCAGACATCTTGAAAAAATTCCAAGCTGCTAGGATTACTGAGATCAATTTCTTCGCTTGACTGCTGCATTAAACCTAGATGCTCTCTACAAACAAGAAAACAACTAAAAGTAAACCATTGGCATGACATTGTGAAAATCATGTAGTTAATTCATAAAGATAAATATTATGTTTTCATATCATCTTTGCAGTATTTTGGATGTATTGTATCAATAAGAACGAATTGTATCACTTTTAAGCCCGTATGACATGAGACGAAGATACTTATTGACAACCGTTTCGTGCTGTATTCGGGTTAAAGTACTCTATTACACATAAATTTTTCCCGCACTGCAAGAAAAACAATCGCATGTAACAATTGTCAGTGTGTATCGCGTTCACCCGCCTGCGGTGCGACGGGCGCGTGCCGGGCACTTCGAAGGGTTCAGTGCGGGGTGGGTTGGCCCCATACTTGCGATCTGCCCACTGCAGCCGGGATAAGCCTGGAGGGCCTCACGTCGATATGGGCCCGGTTTGCGCTTGATTGTCAGTGTGGTCTCGTGAGATACATGCCTTAATGGCGTTGAAATGTAAGAGTTCGTATATTCTTTGAGATTGGTAATACAGTAGAACCTCGGTATAACGACCCCCTGGGGACCAACATCATATGGTCGTTGTAATGAATTGGAAAAATAATAAAAAAATTAAGCAAAGAAATGATGCAACAGTATATACCTATAGAACAGTTCCATTTATTTGTATTTCCATTACTGAATTTAAAAAAAAAGTCTTTAATT
This sequence comes from Pardosa pseudoannulata, assembly GCA_032207245.1. Lineage (NCBI taxonomy): Eukaryota > Metazoa > Arthropoda > Arachnida > Araneae > Lycosidae > Pardosa > Pardosa pseudoannulata. The sequence continues at coordinate 47,307,388 of CM063501.1, forward strand.
GATGCCAATTTCAAGTTCATTTGGAAATTTTCATTATCATTGATTACCATATCCGTTAGATTTTGAAGGAAATCTTCAGAATTAAATTGTCCTTCAAAATATTGAAGAAAGACATTGATTGCATTGAAGGCTTCTTTTTCATTCACTTTTTCAAAAACTAGGACGATTTCTTCTCCGTCGTCGGAATCGCAGATTTCTTCATTTCCGGCAATACGGGCAATAAAATTGTCCTCATTCAAATTTTCTTCTCAGCACTGTAAGTTCCGTCTACTGCAATAAACTCATAAAAAAGAAATTGAAGATCCGGAAATTTGACACTGAGGAGCTGGGTCATTTCATTAGTGTCTGGAGTATCATCTACAGGAGCACCGGGCGATAAGGGTTCCGGCAACGGTTGGAATTCAGCTGACTGATTTTCCAACTCTTTCTGAAATTTTTCTTTTGTACAGGTTTCTTGAAGTTGCACCACAGTACAATAATTTTGAAATAACCTACTTGCTCATGAGTTCGGCGGACTAAAATTGGCGGTCGCTCTAACGAAAAGTAATAAGCTTGGGGTCATCATAATGATTCAAAATTAACATTATTCGTATGGTAAAATAATTGGGACTTTTTAAGATGGTCGTCGTATCGTGGGGTCGTTAAAAAGAGGTTCTATTGTAATTGCATTTATTTAGACAACAAATTATAAATTATGATCCCATAACCTAAATGGAAGGAGCTTCATAGACTGATTTGATGTCACTTGCAATAGACCAAGGACCTTGATTAATTTAAGGCCTCTATAAGGCGAGACGAAGATAGGCAGGGACAACTGTTTCGCACGTATGTTTGGAGCTGCAACTGGATGAAAAGACTATCAGACGTAGATTTTCATGTGAATTCAATGTAAAACACTACTCACTGTAATCCCAACAGACTTGTAACTGGGATCATCCCAGATCGCGTGGCCTAATGTAGTTTCTGTTATTTTTATTTTTACTTTTTTTTATTATTATTCCTTTTTTATATTATTATTATATTTCAACTCATAATTTCTTTCCCCTTTTTATGCAATTTGTAATTTTCATTGTTTATTTGTAAATAAAGGTAATCCCTATGATTAGGTGCATGCTGGGCGATTTGTGTTCCCGGGGTTGCGCTCAATGCCTACTCCACCGATACGGGAGGTTGGCTACAACCCGCAGGGTGTTACAAAACTGTCGTAAGAAACAGTTTCTAGAGCTGTCTTCATCTCTTGTGATACATGCTTCAGGCGATCGTGATGCACACTAATCTTGTGCATCCTCAGAAGTAGGGATATTTACGCCTTTCTCTTCTATTGCTGCCCTACTGGTAAAAAGAACATCGAAACCCACAGATTTACCTAGCATTTCCTCATATACAAGGTGATATTCTAGTACATGTTAATACTCGAGCTCGGAATTTAAAGATTCTAGCCTCGTACGTTAGTCAAATTTTCACACTTTATTTATACTTAAGGCAAATGGAAGTGAACAAGGATTGGTACCTGAAGAGTGCCGTTCTCAAAGAATAGCAAAACTTCCCGGCTCCGTAAGGTTCCTCGAGAAAGCTGTTGTCTCTTATTATGACCGCTATCTCAGAATCTCTTCTTCCTAGCAAGCTGCGGTCGTTGATGTTGGCCGAGCCTATGATCGCCACACGGTCGTCGGCTATCAGAAGTTTACTATGGACATACACCAACTCCGTAACCTAAAGAGGCAACTTTTTAATAAACCTAATTAACAGAACTTTTTTAAACGATTAAAACTTGAAGGGTTTCATGAAATCATCCTGAATTACTTTTGGCTTATTTGAGTACAGTGAAGCCTTTCTTAAAGATCACCTCTCATAATGACCATCTATTTTTGAATTAATATTTTTGTAAATAATGTGAACAATGTTAGTTTTCTCTCCATTACAAGACCACTTATATTTCCTGTTTCCTCTGAAAATACCACTTTTTAACTTTTAAGTGATAGGGTAGGATTAATTTCCTCGGAGAATCTAATTTTCGACTATAAGGTATATTAACACGTTGACTGCAATGGGGGTCACCGGTGATTGGTACTCGACTTGGCTACAGCACCGTGGGGGCGACCGGCGACGCAGCAAATAATAGAAGTAAATAACACATTGACTGCCACGGAGGGGTCACCGGTGAACTGCACTCGACTTGGCTACAGTACCGTGGGGGCCACCGGTGACCGGCGACGCAGCAAATAATAAAAGTAAATAACACGTTGACTGCCACAGGGGTAATTGGTGACCGGCATTCGACCTGGCTACAGCGCCGTGGGGGCCACCGGTGACCTACGAAGCACCAAATAATAAAAGAACATAACACGTTGACTTCCATGGGGGTCACCGGTAACCCCCACCACGAAAATTGCTTAAAGCATGATTTTATAACTCAGTTTATGTGCTGCAAATAATGTTTCAGCATAATAGACATCGCAAAATGAAAAGTTTACGTCGGCGCCTTGGGCAAACCATCGAAATGCGTCTGGTAGTCAACGTGTTAATTATTTTTTGTTTTAAGTTATACAACATGCGATTTATAATACGAAAATTCACTTCACTAACAGACGAGACAAAAATGTCATGGGAAATACAAAGGAAAATCCATCAATATACTTAAAGATATTACGATAAATAAAATGTACAATGGCAAACGCAGTTACAAATACCTGTCTTTGCTTCCGAAAGGTGGACTAAGCAATATATCCATTGACAAATGCTTTGATCATATCATTAAAGATGATTCAATTATGAGAGACAATTGAAGTTGATTTTTGACCCCATATCACGGAAATATAAGCAAGTACTTACGATAGTATTATGATGATATATCATAAAACTGGGATAATTGTCTTAAAAATATCTAGACAAAGATAAGGCTTCTTTTTTCTATAAAATATTTAAATTTTAAAAACATTTCTAAAAAGGAATGATGCTACACCCAGATTATTTTATCTATTTTAAAACTTGCTCTAGCTCATACGATAAGCTCTCTCCAATTAAAGATTCTATCAATAAGTATTTGGACACCAGTGATAGAAAAGAAAAATTAACTTTATTTACACTCATGTCCATAAATTAAGGATAATTCAGAATCACACAGAAATTGAGCTCTAAAATAAAAATTTTTCCTGTAGAATTATTACACACATCTCGAAGAAGAATATGCAAATTGCAGGAAACTACCAGATGGCGCGGATAGTACGTCACAATGACGAGAGTGCATGAAAGGGGTATATTAGGAATGGTAGCAAAGAAGTAAAATTGTTCACAAGCGCTTTAAAAGCCTTTCAGTGCAATAACCGCATAGTTATGGCACAAAGGAAGCATTTGGATGATTTTTTACGTGGTAGAATTATCGGACGACTGGAATGTGGACATACCCAGCTGGAAGTATCCGAGGAACTTGGAATCGCCCAGAGTGTCATCTCCAGGCTTTGGCAACGATTCAAACATGATGGTAATGTGAGTAGATGTTACAGCACAGGTCACCCCCGAGTTACTACGCCGAATGATGACCGGTATTTGGCAGTTACTGCCGAAAGAAACAGACGGAGCACAGCATCAGACCTGTCTCGTCAGCTCTCTTCAGCTACCGGTACGACAGTTTCAAGGCAGACCGTGTACAGACGCTTAGGGAACATTGGTCTATATGCTCGTAGGCCTGTCAGATGTGTTCCCCTTACCGCAACTCACTGTCCCCTGCGATTATGCTTGGGCTAGAGAGCATGCATTGTGGACACCGCAACAGTGGTCTTGTGTGATGTTTTCCGACGAGTCCAGGTTCAGTTTACATTCTGATTCTCGCCGGACTTTCATATGGAGAGCGCCAGGTACCCGTTACCACCAAGAGAACACCATTGAACGACACCGTTACGGTGGTGCAGGATGGCTCGTTTGGGGAGGAATTATTCTTGGTTCCAGAACTGACCTGCATGTTCAGAGTGTAACGATGACAGGCCACATCTATCGGGATGTCATTCTGGAACAACATGTACGTTTGTTTCGGGGCGCCATGGGTACTGAATTTCTGTATATGGATGACAACGCCGATCTCACCGTGCAAACATTGTAGACGAATGCCTTCAGTCGGAGGATATCACCCGTATGGATTGGCCAGCATACTCACCGGACTTGAATCCAATAGAGCATGTGTGGGACATGCTTGGCCGACGAATTGCAGCCTGTCAACCCCCTCCCAACTGTCTATCGGAACTTCGGAGGGCATTGCTTGATGAGTGGTGTAATTTTCCCCAAGATCAGATTGATAATCTGATACTCAGCATGCGTAGGCGTTGTAACGCTTGTATTGCATCGTCCGGGAGACATACTCCGGATTAACCATCATATTAACCATGTTATACTGTTTTCTGTAAATAGGTTCTTTTTTTAAATTTGCTGCAGGGAGTAAAAATCGCAATTTTTATTAATTATGTCAAACATATAGCATCTTTTTTGCTCTTTACCTTTTGTTTAATAAATAGACTTTACAAATAAGTCAAATTTGTTTTGCTTTTGTCTCTTTCATTGCCTGAACTTCATTATTCTTAATTTACGGACATGAGTGTAAAATCAATAATTGGTAGAGCCTCCACGAGAGGCAATTACAGCGTGAAGCCTCAGGGGCATACTTTTCACAAGTCTTTGTATTATAGATGGTGGTATTGTCTTCCACTCGGCTTGGAGTAGACATACTAGTTCCTTCACCGATTTTGGACGGGTAGTGCATCCCTTAATTCGGCGATTCAACTCATCCCTGAGGTTCTCGATAAGGTTCAGGCCTGGGATCTGGGCAGGCCAGTTCATTAGATGAACTCCATTGGCACCATACCAGGTCCAAATACTTATTGGTAGACAGTGTATTTCAGATCATATTGTACTAGTTGAATAAAGGATAATTTTGAAAATTTGCTTATAATTATGTTTTAGTGCGAAAAAAGAGAAAATGGGGCATAAATCTATGTTTAAATTTTAATTTGAGCATTGTATTATATAATAAAGACCCTTCGAAATATTTCTAGCATTGAAAATTAAAATATTTGTTATATTGATGTGAGTGAAGGCAAAAACGTCTACTTCTTTCAAGTTGAATGTCAAATCCGTTATCAGAACATGATAACAGACTAAACAAGTAACGGCTTTGATATTCAACTCCAAACATTCGGGAATAGTTACATACTCCGGAAAATCTATTTTCCAATGTTCGACATAAATACCTTAAGAATATGATTTGTTTGGTAATACATATACACAGTAATAATATAGATAATAAATTTATATAATAAATTATAGTGGGCTCCGCTGAATGGGATCGCGATTAATGTTACCAATCGCTTATTGTTATCGAAATTACTTGGTCTCGATTTTCTCTATTCATTTGTATGTTAAAACTATCTCTTTATCTGATAGTTATATCGTTTAATGTTATCAGTTTTTGAACCTCATTTTAACTGGTAAAGGAATATTCCCAATGTATTCAGAAGAAATCTATTGTTTTCTTTCCCTTCGATGTTGTTCGAATTTTCGAGAATTGTCCCTCTTTCACCCAGGGAAATGGGGAATGAATAAAGGAGCGGTGGATTAATTACCCGTCCCTGGTATTTTTCAGAAATACGCACACCCTGCTGGTAGTCACTGGTTGTCAGATAAACAGAAGGCAATACATTCTTATCGGAACTGAGAAGGAGTGTATTCACATTTTATGCTTTGCGCTCCTCCATGCAGCTTGTGAAGACTCCCTTTTGTCCGAGCACGCTCCAAACTGTAGTACACCTGCTTACCTGGACAATAGCGTGGCATCGCAGAGTCTGGGATCTTGACAATCGGACTGAATAGACGAATACGCCCCTTATGGATCTCGTTAATGAATGCTCGGAAATTCCGTGAAGAGACAGCCAGCGAATGACAATTCAGTTAAAAAGTATAACTGTAACTTTAGCTGGAGTTTTCATGTAACTGGGATCTTAACTGACCCCCAGGTATAAAAAGCCTACAATTGCCATTCACCTTCTGCTTATTAATTTTCGTCTAAACTCAAGCATTTTTCTCACGCGTTTTTTTCCCCACTCACATAATTTTCTTTTTAATGTTATTGCCAACAAAGTACTCATAGATTGAAGCATTACCATTGACAGCAAACCCAGTACTAGAGGGCTTGGCCCAGGGAGTACTGTTGCCAATTCGTCCTATGTGGCTCCTATGTGACTCAGGGCTTTTCGTCATTTTTTTCGGAGTTGTGCTGACCTCGTGGAGGCTTTCGCCTTTTTTACCAGAGAGCTTGCTAGTTCTGGAGATTCGTAAAGTCTGCTGATATAGGGAGCGACAGAATCTCGATACCGAACGGGGAACAAATTGGGTTTGATTGCACCCTGAAAAGCCTTCCCATTTGTAAGAGATTATTAAATCTCTTCGTTTTCTTTCGACTGGGATTGTCGTGAGGAGGTTTTATCGGCAACCATCCTTTGCAGTTCTAGATGATTTAGGAATTAACGTTCCTTTGTAAATAGCCGTATTTAATCCAGAATTAAAGTGAATTTCCAATTTTATTCTTTGACTGTGATCTTTTATCCACGTTACCTTTCATTTGAAAATATTGAAGGCGTTACAAGCTTCTCGATATGGAAGCCAGAAAGCGAAATGATTTAATATTAAAACAAAAGATCGAAATTCGTTCAGGTTGATTATGATGACGAACACAGACATGTCAACTACTACGGATTCTCCGGAGAAATGAGAAAATTTGATAACTCCGGAAACTCCTCAGATTTCTCCGGAAAATAACTAAACTTTAGAACAGCTAAAATATTAAGATTCAGCAATTAAATACAAAGTTTTCCAAAAAGTAACGCTGAATATTGCTCTTTTCATATAGTAATGCTGCATGTTAAGTTTGCAGTACTGTACGGAAAAACCAAACTGAATTTAGGTTAAATTTGAGTAGACAAACTCTATAATCCCTAATGATAGAAAAATGGAAATATTTTAATCGGGGTCTGTAATACTAGACTCAAGACTCGAGTTGGTGTTACATGGGCCCCTGTCTTTTTTTTCGGCGGCCGAAGACGGACACCCCAAGAGAGAGTGGGCAAGCCCTGTTCCAGGGAGGTTCAACAGGAGGGGGGCGATGGATGCCACCCCCGCCCGCGCCAGCTGCGGAAAAGGACATTTTTCCCGTGGAGGAGAAAGCTTGACCAAGAGGGGGGGATTCCACCCCGGCCCTCGCGAAGAGGGGTAGAGAGATGCCCGGTCGGAACGACGGAGAACAGTTTTCTTGTGAAAGGTGCTCAGACCGAGAGAGGTGTTTTCCGCTCGGCACAGTTTTTTTCCCCTCGGTCTTATGGCAGCCATTGTTAGGCGGAAGATGTTGACTGTACATATGTCTTAACAGAATTTGTAAATAAATGTTTAGTCAAGAGTTTTGTCATTGCAGTGCTTAATTGTCGGCAATATAGGATTTAATCGAACCCAAGATACCTGCTCCAGTAACAATAGGCGAACAGGTATAGAAATGAGGCGTGCAGACATCAGAAAGTGCAGCCGGGGACGCGCGAGGCGTTATAGGGTCAATGTTGCTATAAGAAACACTGTTCTGAAAAATAAGTTGTTAAAGCTAAAAAAAAAACTACTCATAAATTTTTAAATGCATAAATATTCATTTACAATTTACTACTGTGTAAATATTTTAAATTTAATTTGGAAACCAGTAAAATATGTACTTATGTATAATTTGTAATTAACATGTTAAAATTTCAAACCACGCTGTTGCTCCGGACACAAGTACCTGAATGTTGGCATGTCTGCAAACAATTTATCAATGAGCTTCTTAAAAAAAGTCAACAATGGACAGTCAATTTTTATAATTATGTATACAATTCTTATGTTTTAAAAAATAATATACAGTACATAAATAGTTCGTGTTCGTAATTTAGTTCGTGTGAATTAAAGGAAAGGAGTAAATTTATCTAATTATTTCGTTTATTGTTATCGTTTATTGTTATCAGTCGGTTATTGTTATCAAAATCACGGTGTCCCAAACTGATCACATTAAGCGGAGTCCACTGTATATATAAAACATGGGCTACGAATTTATACAACGAGAAATCATTAATTCCATTTTCTTCTCTGAAAGTTACAAAATACTAGATATGGTTTTGATTTAATACATCAAAATGACAATCGATATATTTTGCATACTCGATTAATTTTATGTGATGAAATTTTATAAATAAAGATTTTCTTACGGGCTTGTTACCCAATACGCCATGCGTTCGCAAGCCGTAGAAGCCAATGTATTGCAACGGATCTTTCACTGTGAAATAGAGAAGAAAAATCTTAACGTTAAAAATAAATAAAGACATCAATTCTGAAGAAATTATTTAAAGACTGGTTCTTTTTTAAGATCAACCTCCTTCAATAATTTAAAAAGTTACACATTTAGGAAAAAGATAATCTACAGTTTTTATGATAATCAAAAGTTTTTATTGATTACGGACAGAATTTTTAAGTCACATAACTATTATTTTTAATAGTTATTTCATAGCTCACAACATTGCATGACTATTTCTGCGCATTCATAGTTTTTTAAGTTAAATTAAATCAATTTAATGTATCCTTTAAATAATGAACTTACGTGCTATTTCTTTGGTAAAAATTAAAATACAGCAAAATTTATCGATTGAATACTTTAATTAAAAAGAAAAATATTTGCGGAAAAGAGTATTGAGAAGAACATATATTTATTTCATAGTTACCAATTTAAGAAATTATATTACTTTATATATACAAGAAATTATATTGTATAAGAAATTATATTGCTTAATTTCAGCTAAAAAACAATTTTGTTTATTCATATAAAAATGAATACAAAATGTTGTACATAATGAGATAAATGTAAAAAAAAGGATAGAAAGAAAAGAAGAAATAATCATTTACGTTTAATATTTTAAACATTTTTTGTTCAGTCTACAAAATTTTTGAAAAAAAATATAAACAGAAAAAAAAACTCTACTAAATTAACTTACAATAAAAAATTTTATTTATTGAAACAAATAATTTAAGCTACCGAAAATTGAATTATTCTTTACCAATTACACTTGGAAATAGTCCATATGTTTCTAGTTTCTAGGGTTTGCTCAACAACGTAATTTTCCTACATTCATGTCTTGGAAGGCAATTCACTGGAACACAATACCAAATAAAATCTTATCTAAAATCTTTTATTTTCATTTCAAAGTCGAAGAACTGAAAACAAATCTGGCACAGGAAAGATACCACCATGCATCTAATCATTTGAGAAAATATAGTCCTGAGGAGTGGATAATCACGTGGCTAAATTCATACGAGAGAGAGCTTGGTCAGTAGTTCTTTTGTGACAGAATAATTGCATACAACGGCATAAAGATTGCAAGGATTTGAGAGAATTCACAGCTTGGTTAGAAACATGAATAAAAGGCTCACACGTAGCTGGTATTAATTCAGGCTGGGGTTTTGAGAAGTGTGGAAGGAATACCATCTCAATGATTTATCTCCATGATTCAATTTTGGATGGCTGGGTTTGGTTTAGTTTCGAGCGCTACGTTCTACTTTTTGCAACACGAGAACTAACGAGACCGGGACCTACTGTTTGAAGTCGATTCCGAACGGCTACGAACATCCATGCCGCTGTGGGATTCGAACCCACGAACTCCGGTTTCGAAGGCCAGCACCCTAACCATTCGGCCATAGTTCGGCTTTTGGTGGTTGGGAAAGTTTAGATTAGAAAAATAGAACTCGAATTGGGCGAATTTTGAAGAGAATGATAATTTTTGGGTAATAATTTATTATCCATTATACACACATATACACTGGAACTGTTAAAAACAGGAAGTGTTGAGGAAATGAAAAAAAGCTATTTATCTTCATAATGTTACAAGAAATGCTGAAACGTCCGACAATTAATAATGATAAAGCCCTGAAAGTGCCAATTCTACGATCAAGGTCCATTATGGTCTTTGATTGATTGTATCAGTTGTTTGCCCAGCATGTTGATCAGTTGCATTCAAAGACACCAGTCAAGAAAATGACAGGTAAATTTGAGCAACTACTGTAGACACACAGTTTTGTATCATTTCATTAGCTTATTCTGCTTTCCGCTTACACTTTTCATTTTAGACCCTACATTGCTAAGCAAAAAGTGCTTATTTTTTGTGCATTATATCTATCTGTAAAGTGTGGCAAATGAATTCAGGGACAGTCTATAGATTTGTGGCATCACCGTAGCTGGCACCAGAAATGCAAATTTCTGCGTGTGGCCACGCCCGCTTTCCGCAGCCGTATGCGCTTTAAATACCGGAGCAGAGCCCTCAAGGAGCGAAGCGTTTGCACGTTCCAGCAGTTTTCCCTCCGAAGGCGAGCACTTTCGACTCTCCGGCAGTTCCCTCGACCAACAGCACGAGCTTCCCACCTTTAACGCCTGCTACTGATCTAAACCTTCTGTAACGTTGTACAGCCTTTATTTTTTTAATGTTTTTGCGGTGTAAATAATCCTCCTGTTAAGTTTGAAGAATCAGCGTGGATTTATTCCTTCATTTTTTATGGAGTCAAGAGGGAGCAGTAACCAGTCGCCATACCTTCATTGGTAACATCCCTTCAGATTTCACCCCAAACGTTTTACATTCTTGAATGACACTTACAGTGCCTCGAGAGTCTGACCATGAGTGAGTCGGGTCCACGGCAGATTGACTTGTAAATCCAGCGAGTTATGGCCTGAATGAGAGTGCCACTGCCAGTTCCGATTTCACCTTCGAAAGCGGGAAGGAGGGGTAGAACGACATACACACGAAAGTCTTTCTCCTCCCTGTGCAAAATGAAATACATAAGGGGTTTTAATCCTTTACAGTTCACAATTCTAAATTCCTTGGAATTTAATGGAAATTGTTTACAATGTTATCTATAAACCTTATAAATGCGAAATTAGTGGAAAAAATTCCCTCAGGGGTCTAGATATGAGAAGCGGTTTAATTCTAGCTTGGTTTGGAGAGCTACGGTCTACTTTTTTTGCAACACGAGGGCTAATGAGACCGGGAACTACTGTTTAAAGCCGATTCCGAACGGCTACGAACATCCATGCCATAGTGGGATTCGAACCCACGAACTCCGGTTCCACGAACTCCGGCCATTCGGCCATCGTTCGACTTGTTTATCAAGGATTTGTAACGTGAAGTAACTATTTTAAGCGACTTTCATAATGAAAACGAGGAAAGAATTTGCATAAAGTAGTAAAGCTGTTTTAAATGTTGAATTTTAAAGAGTATCTTTTAAAATTTCGTATCAGAAGCTGAATATTTTAAATTCCTCCCAACCCCCCCCCCCCTTATTCGGCAATATGTTTTCTATAGTTTACGAAAATATATCTGTGAATTTTTATTCTGGCTAACGTATGATTTTTCGAAACTTAACAGTAGTATGCAGTGAATTGCAGCGTGCTTCTACTCCAATTCAAACCTTAAAAAATGCCATTACCGCCTCGTAAATAGAAGTATTAGAGGCTGCAGTTTCATTCCAGACATCTTAAAAAAATTTCCAAACTGCTCGGATTACTAAGATTAATTTCTTCGCTTGACTGCTGCATTAAACCTAGATGCTCTCTAAAAACAAGAAAACTGAAAGTAAATCATTGGCATGACGTGAAAATCATGTTAGTTCATAAAAATAAATGTTATGTTTTCATATCTTTGCAGCATTTTCGATATATTGTATCAGTACGAATAAATTGCATCTCTTTTAAGCCCGTATGACATGAAATGAAAATACTTATTGACTTATTTATTATTTATTTATTTTAACTTTAAAACCCTCCCTTTGTACGCCGTGAAAATAATACTTAACCCCTTGCCTGTTTTGCCCGTACACCGTACGGGCGCTGTTATCGTGCCTTTAATGATTTGCCCGTACGCCGGTCGGGCAATCCGATTTCTTTGTCATTCTCACTGTTTTAACAGTAAGTTTTGTATTTTTAATGTCAAATTAGTCCAATATATGTCCACATGATGTTAGTTTTCGAAATGTATTTAGTTTGGTTTAAAAGCGTGATATTTCTTATAGGTTTTGCATTACTCCGCGAGCTTTTAGAGTTTTTGGCTTGAGGTTTTGGGATACTGACCATAAGATATTTTTTGGCAGCAATTCTGCCTACAGATAAAAACTAAGACCTGGAAACTAGTGCTATGTGTGTTCACTGAAGAAAAATGACATATACAAAAGAATTAAAAAAAGATTAGGTATTTTTGTCCGAACTGTGACGTTGGACTATGCCTCTAACCGTCTTTTCAGATTTATAACACTAAATCTGATCTTTGAAAAAAGCAGGTGAAATAAACGTACTTCTAGTATTTGCATTTGTTGAAATGTATAATCGCACTCATACTTGACGACTTGGTCGATTATTGTTATATATAAGTAATAGCTTTCTTTGACGTACGAGGCTTTCTTTAGTTGATCCTTTTGTGTTTTGATTGGCTGTGTTTAATTAGTTTTTGCCTGTAATTTGATTGGCTGGACGCAGGATCTTAAAACTATAAAAGCCCAATGTACCTCGCATTTCTTGATTATTTTTGGTGTTTCCAATAAGAGGTGTTTGCGATCTGCGGATTTTTATTATGCTTCAACAGCATTAGAAAATAATAGTGTAGTAATTGTAATTGAAAATATTTTTAATTTTATATGCAAAACTGTAAAAGTAACTTCCCTTTCTGGGGTACACGAGACAGAAAAATCAGTTTCCAGAAAAAACATTTTTTTTATTTCCTGTAAAACAGTTGAGATATTAAAAATATTACTTTTATAACATTTTCCAGTTTACAAATGTAACATGAACAAAAATATGCAATAAAAAATGTGACTTTTTTGAGGTCAAATAAGTGAAAAAAATTAAACTGTTAAGGGGTTAATTTAAATTATATTGGAAAAAAAAATGAAAATTAATTTTAATATTTATAAAAATTTATAAAATTTTATAAAAATTTTTTATAAGTTTTGTTTTCATATTATAAACGTAAAATATAATTGTTTCAAAAAGCAAGTTTAAAAATGATTACTAAATAATGCAAAGTGCTACCATCTATTGAGTTTAAAAAATAGCCAAAAAAGTCAAAATATTCAAAAATAAGATCAGAAACTTAACTGAGAAACTGTCCTTTAAAGGGTTAATTTTAAATTTAAATCTATAGGTTAATGATGTCTGAGACTCTTGACTGCTTTCAGGTTAAATCTGGCCTGATGTGATAATAGTCCTTGTATTTCTGCAAAGAACGCTTTCGAGTGATCTTCTTCCAAAAATTTTGTGAATTGTTTATTATAAACTGGATTAAAACACTCATTACGCAATTAAATATTTGTAAAGTAATATATGACGTTTAAAATCGGGGAGGTTCTTGAATTTATTAAATTTTAATTTCTTTTGTTTTTCTTGAAATAAAATATCATTGCTGGAAATTTTTTTTTTGTTTAAAAAATAATTTGTCTATGAACTATATATTTCTTTTAAGTACTTTATTATAAAAAACTGTAAATGTTACTATTTTAAACTATATTTTCTTTGGTAAGTATAAATTAAAAAAATTTCTGAAAAACTGTATACGTGAACTACTACACATTGTACTGATACGGGAGCGTTATTTTTTACTGGGTAATACCGGTGGGTACACTAAAAAACATCGATACTTGAGCGCGGGTCTATTTTTTGTTTTTGTGGTACAAAATAGGTATATACAAAAATCGATGGGGAAAAGAAAAATTAAAACTATTTTTATATAATCATTTACTATTTGATAAAAATTAAAACTATTTATAATTTTCTATACTAAAATTATTATTTTTTTTTTTATTATTTATATATTTCTATTTATATATTTGTTTATATATTTCAATATAAAATACGAAAAGTTGGTTAAATAATTAAATAATTTTCGATCTATTGAGATTTAACTGAATAACTAAACTTACGAGCAAAACGCCAGCTCCCGGTACAATTCCGCTTCGAAATGTACCCACACACAATGTGTTAATATAATATTACGAATAGATTATAGACATTTTAAAACAATTTAGCCATTGCAAAATTTTTATTTCAATTGATTTCTATTTTTATTGATTTATTATTTTTATTTATTTATTTGTTTGTTCTTCTGAATCCTGGGTTCTTTTTAGTCTTTTGAACCCACTCCCAGGCTTAAAAACTTTGACCCTTCCCCCTTTTCTGTCTATTTAGGCAAATAAAAAAATATTGTTTCATTAGTACTTTATAAATTACGATAAAAGTGTAACATTGCAGCTACAATTTAAAATAAATCTGCAATCGTACCATAGTCTAAATTTTAACTTTAAAAATTAGCATAAAATTTTCTCAGAGTTTCATTACTTTCCTAGTCAGAGTTTCATTATTTTCCTAGTTGTATACTATACATATTTTTCTAAAGCTCAAAGATGCTATTATATTTATTAAAAAAGCTTTATCTGTTTGATTCATAATCCATTATATACAAGTTAAAAATTGTTTTTCACTCTCGTATCTAGGGAATGAAACCTCTTAAAAATAACAGAGTGGAAAAAAATGAAGTCATTTTTCAAATATTGTTACCATAGTTACACATGCATATAAGGGTTAATAATTAAGTGACCTTGCTGTACCATTTATAATGAAAAGCGGTACAATACAATCCTATTTTGATTAATAATTCAAACACCGAAAAGTTATATTTACTGCAATATTTCTATTATCAAGGAAAAAGCAGTTTTACAGGCAAACTTTAAAATCGAGATAATCAAGAATTTGATTTCTCGATAAACATAATTCTGATTCGATAAAACCGTCATCGCAACTAATTAAAAGACTTTATTTTACAAATATGTAGCAAAGAATAACTCTTTATGAAGCAAGTTTATAAATCTTGAAGTTTATCTAGAAAATCTTAGAATACAAAAGTGGGGGGGGGTATATCCCCTATATAATAATAGCCTAAGTTGTCTGTCCGCGAATTTATGAAGCGGTTGTACCTGGAATGGATACAGGCATCCATATTGGATTTTTTTATGAGTTAGGGTTAGGAAAATTCAAAGCGAGTTCGAAATCCAAACCATCCCCCCTTTTCGAGCGTTTAATGCTATTATTTCAAGTCTTATTCTCTCTCTTATTCTATACTAAATTCATTCTTGATATGAATTTAGTATAGAATAAGAGGGAACAGCGAGGGCGGAGCGTAATATTTAAACTGGACTGTGTTTACTCGACCCTCATATACTCTAATTAGTTCCTTCATCGGGTGTAGGCCTAGCACGTTCGGTAGAGTGTCTGCCCATTTGACCGTCGTGACAGGTTGATGGCTCTGTCCCTGACGCAGCCAAATTTTTCTAAATGTCTAATTAATTTAATATTTTCTGCTTTTTCTTTTAAATTCTTATTCCTAAAGTTGTTTTATTATTTTCAAAATAAATGTTTATTATTTTTTCAACTTTTTATGACTTAAACTTTCTTCTCGTAATGTAATAATAGCCTAAGTTATCTGTCTGTCTGTCCTCGAATTTATGAAGCGGTTGGACGTGGTATGGATAGAGCATCCATATTGGATTTTTGATGAGTTAGGGTTAGCAAAATTCAAAGCGAGTAAAGTTTATTTTTTCCTAAACTATAGATCCGATTCTAAAATAAATTGGTATGAATAAGCGTCGTATCACAGCCAAAAATACTGTCATATTTAAAAAGTTCGAAATTCACCTCGTCTCCCTTTTCGAGCATTTAATGCCATTATATCAAGCCCTATTTTAGGAGCAGGCTATTAAATTTATCCATTTATGACATAATAAATAGGTAAAAATAACAATTTTTTCTATCATTATGATGAAATTCCTTTAATTATGTCATTTAATCATTTATTTTAGATTATTTAAATATCTTCTGCATGATTTCTATACGTTTTATCCCTAAACTTCGATATTACCTAAATAATTTTCTTTTATATTTGGCTTAAATAATAGATTAGGTACATAAGTTATAATTTTAATCGATTATTTTTGTAGAACGATAAAACAAGCCAAAAAACAAACCATTTTTTTACCTGCCATATAGCGTACCTTTACAATTTTGGAAAATTAAAAAATTTACTGATCCCTTCATATAACGGGCTATATGTTAGTTTAACTATAATAACCAGAAGAACAGATATAAAGGTAAATTAATTCTAACAATGAAAAAACAAACATTTTTTGTAATGACAAGTATTTACATACATCGTATAGCGCAGGGGTGACCAAGACGTAGACTGCGAAGACATTTTAGGTAGTCCGCTCGACCATCTTCAAATGACCTCGAATATTAACAATTTAATTTATGACTTATGACATAGAATTAATGAATTATTTAAAATAAAAATTTTTGGAAATTAATTTCTGAGGAAACGTTTCCAAATATTTACAAATTGATTTTGTATTTGAAATCATACTTTGGATCGACGTATCTTTGTGAATCTGCTTTTTCAACCATGAAAACCATATAAGAGATTTGAAAAAAAATTTTCAATTTTACAACTCCTCTTCAACCTCCACTCAAAATACAGTTTCTTTTAAGTCAAAGTAAATAGAGCGATCTTAATAGAACTCGTTAGATACTTGGTAAATTCTTTTTCCAATTTTTAAGTAAATCGACCGATCTTTGCAGAACACGTATTTTGAGTGGAGGTTGAAGAGGAGTTGTAAAATTGAAATTTTTTTTTCAAATCTCTTATTTTAAATTAATTTTACAATTTACACTAAATCACAAATTTGTGATGAAAATCACACTCAGTTTATTTAATTTGTGATTAAGTGAATGTTTCAGTCTATTTAGTATGAATGTTATGTGTTTCCTTTGTGTTTTCTTTGTTAATTCAATTAGATTTTAAATATTCAATTTTTGTAAAATTTTTTCCTCAAAATGTTGTTTTTGTTTATGTATCAATTTGTTGAGTTACGATCCCCTCGCCAGATTTCAAACGCCACGCTGCAAGCACGCCAATTTCGCCAAATGTGGTTGAAGCACCAACAAGATCCATGATTAGAAACAGGAGAGTGGGCTAAGAAGAGGAGTTGAAAAAACCAAACATCGATCGCGTTTATAACAGATGAACATTTAATTTCGTGTTTACGCATTGCAATAAGCTCGTGCCAGCCACAATATGATAAACTTGTCGCAGATATACAGTGCCAGATTATAACTAAACAAAGTGAATAGGATGGTCAATTTTTGATATATGATTATTTTCGTCAGTAAATTTTTATTTCGTAAATATTAATATTAAGTTTTTTTTAGAAAAATTAGATAGTTTACTATTTTTTCTTGTTACCGAAAATAAATATATAAACACTAGCATACAGCCCGTCATATGACGGGATAAGTAAAATTTTTAATTTTCCAAAATTGTAAAGCACCTTATGAGGCAGGTAAAAAAATGGTTGGTTTTTGGCTGAGAACTATCTTGCAACAAAAAATAATCGATGATTCAATTTAAAATTATCACTTACGTACCTAATCTATTATTTAAGCCAAATATAAAAGAAAATTATTTACGTAATATCTAAGTTCAATGATAAAACGTATGAAAATAAGGCATAATTTAAATAATTTTAAAATAAGAAATGATTCAATGAGATGATTAAAGGAATGACGTCATAATGCTAGAAAAATGTTATTTTTACCTATTTTCTGTGTGATTGATAAATTGATAAATTTAATCGCCTGCTCTTAACCGGGGAAAATAGGAGTTGAAATAATGGCATTAAAAGCTCGAAAAGAGGGGAAGGTGTAGATTTCGAACTTTTTAAAGAAGGCAGTATTTTTCGCTGTGATATGAAGCATATTTATACCAATTTATTTTAAAATTGGATAGATCGTTTAGGAGAAGATAAACATTACTCTCTTTGAATTTTGCTAACTATGGATGCCTCTATCCATTCCGGGTCCAACCGCTTCATAAAATCGAGGACAGACGTACAGATAACTTAGGCTATTATTATATAGGGGATGTACGTTATGTTAATTTAGCTCTGCCATTGGTAGACCGCCTGCGATGCATTAAATGGGGAGTAGACCACGGATCCCAAAAGTTTGGCCACTCCTGGTATAGGGAAAGATTTTTAAAGTCGATAGTGCTTAGGAAAAATCAGGAATTAATCAGAAATCTACAAAGAAAAAAGAGTTTTTTATCCTTGAAATTTATTAAAAAACATTCTTGTTTAACGTAATATCAATCCAAGTGATGTAAAAAATTTATTTAAAGTATAAATTATGTTTAAGTGTCACACATGATGTCAAAAAGCTATTTCTCCATATCCGTCTTATCAAGTGAAATCTGTCAAAACTAGAAATACCAAAATATTCAGAAATGTTTTCGATTTGTATGTATTAAACATTTTAACATATCGAAAGTTAAATAATTCCGAGAATTTATATTAAATATTATTGTCCTCCTATATCAACTATGGATTTTCTTTACCTGTATGCCTTCAAGATTCTGTTGAATAATGCATCCGCTATACCGTTATAAACATATCCGCTCCCTTCAGGTTGACTGATAAAAAATTGGTTCTAAAAAATATAAATATTCTTTTCAAGAACATGAAACAACATGCAAGAATACTATATATATGTATATGATATAAATATATACATATAATATATATATATACATATATATATATACACATATACATATATATATACACACACATATATATACATATATATATATACACATATACATATATATATACACACACATATATATACATATATATATATACACACACACATATATATATACATATATATACATATATATATATGCATATATATACATATAGATATACATATAGATATACATATATATATATATATATATATATATATATATATATA
Organism: Pardosa pseudoannulata; assembly: GCA_032207245.1. Taxonomy (NCBI): domain Eukaryota; kingdom Metazoa; phylum Arthropoda; class Arachnida; order Araneae; family Lycosidae; genus Pardosa; species Pardosa pseudoannulata. The sequence goes on from CM063501.1 coordinate 47,326,331, forward strand.
TATATATATATATATAATACTCCATGCACACACACATATGTGTATGTGATGACATTTTAATCCGAAACTCACTAATTCAGTTATAATTGTATTTTAAAATAAATTTCTGGTGATTATATCCCTAACACTACAAACTGTGGCGAGATGTCTTTATTTTCTGCCTGATTGTGGTAACCTTGGAGACTTCACAAACACTAAAATTAATTTCTGCTTAGATAAACTATTCGTATAGAACTCTACGTAACTTAGTTTCCCTTCTTATGCATCATCGTATGATTAATATCAACACTCTCATTGGCTGGCTCACTAGAGCACGTACCCCTATAAAACCCAATGTTACACGTTTTGGCTTCCGAAGTGCCACAGTCTGAGATGTCTCAATAAACTGCATTGTGTTGCATTAACTGATTTCGTGAAGGTATAAAATAAATACAAATAAAACCACTAATAATAAAACCAATGAAAAAGAACAGCAAAAATCACTTACTTCGATATAAATGAACCGTTTTGCTTCCCGTATGACAGTTAAATATGCTTTATACAAAGAACTTTCCGTTTCATTTATGTTACCGGACCAAAAGCTCAAGCTTCGTAACACCTGTATTTAAAAAAAGATTTAATCGTCTACATATAATTACTGGAAGGTCTCGTTATACATTTTATGTAATAATTTCTATTCGTAGCTAGCTTCAATATCTTAGTAATTGATTAATCATAAGTAATAAAATAAGTATCTCAATTTTAACTAAATTAAGTCCCATTTTATTACATCGTGCAGTCCCTGTACAGTATATGCTATTTCATGTAGATATTCACACGACAATGGTTACAAATTTGCAAAGGAGGGTTGCTGCAAACTAATTTCCTTCTCTTTCGACTTTACTTACCTGGAATTATATTGTCTTAATAATTACTAAACAAGAAGGAATGGTTCGTGCCTCCCACTCACGAATGGTACCTGGGTAAAAAAACCAGGATTTTCTCTAACTATTGTTAGTGTTAGAGGTTTGTTAACAGCGTTTACCAAAATTGCTAGTGGATCAAAATTATCTCGTTTTGTGGTGTCAGGAAAGTTTATAACCCTTGTACAAGTGTCACGATTTCCAGATTTCTGCCGAGAACCTTTTGGGTTGTCCTGGTTTCTCTCAGGAGAATATCTAACACAGATCTCCTATTTGTACTGGATTATCTGAATTTTGTATTCTGAATTTTTTGGATCTTGTCTGACTTCGTCAAAATCTGGAGAACTGGTTGGTGCTTCTCACTCATCTGTGGTATCTAGATAAAAGACAGCTATTCCCGGATAGCATGCACACTTGCAGCAAGTTTGATTTTTTCTGGATAATATCTTGTCATAACAAATTTAACTCAGCAATCTTGCTGCAAAGCTTCTGCAAGCTAGAAGGAACTTACAGCGACCTCTCCTTTGCAACGTTATTTTGCTGCAAAACTGTGGCAACCTTGTCATGACAACCCTTAAGCAAGTGAAAAGCACCTTAGACTTGCTGCAGTCTTGTTTTAAACTTGCAGACTTGTCATGCTGAACTTGCTGCAAGTTTGCAGGCTTGCAAAGCAAGTATGCTGCAAGTTTGCTGCAAACTAAATTTGCTATCTGGGTTTCTCTAACCCTCGCTGGTGATAAGATCTTCTTGACCGAGCTCATCAGGATTACTACTGGACATAGCAAAAATTCTCTTTTTGTAGTGGCACGAAAGTTTATAAAATTAATACAAGTGTCACGACGAGAACAATTTGGATTGTCTGGGCCTTTCGACGGAAGATATCACAAATTTCTGCTAGTCACTCAAGGCAAAAAATCGAATAAACGACAACTTGTAACTCGAAACACTTATATGTTGAGGAACTTCTAAGTCGAGTTACTATTGTATTGACTAACATCTATGTGTTTTACATGATTAAATTTTACCGCTTGATTTGAGCTACTTCAAAATCTTGCTATTTTATGCAATGTTTTATGCAGCTTTCCAACTGTTAATTGTAGTTTTCATTATCTTACCTGGCATTCTGCTCTAAATAGTGACCCTATAGTGTCCTTGAGAAAAGCTGGTTCGTTCTCTATCAGCTTGGAGTAACATTTAGGCATCAGCAAAGGTTTGGTTTTTTCTTTAGGGCAAATCTCTTCCTATAGTAAAAACAAAGTAAAATATATGAGAATTTGGATAGTGGGAAATTTTATGGACAACAAGAAAATATTGATGCTGGAAAAGGGCGAAACATGTGCCGATATATTCTGTAAATAATGTATCAAAGCTGGGATTATTTCGAAATTATAAGTGATTATAATTTAGCTTCCCTCATTTAAAGCATCCCGCAGCTCAAATCGGCCGATAAATATACACCAAAATTGGTATATGGATTATACAAATAATGCGCTGAAGAGATACACAATAAAAATATGTATCAGAAAATATGCATTGAAGTGCATGTAAAAATATGTATCGAAAAACTGTTCAGAAATGACCTCTAGATGGCGCTGAGAAGTACAAATACGTAAGTTTTATATTGGAAATTTCTCGAGCGAATTAATAGTATCAATGTTAGTATTTATTGGCTAGTTATAAATCAATGAATCATCTCAAAGAAGATTATAGTAACGACGGGCTTATGCCGCAAACTGAAAACTGAAAACAACTAACGTTCTCAATATAAGACTAACGAAATGGTTATAACATCCAAGAATGAAAACTGTAGGCAAGTCTTCATGTTTTATATCTAAACATACTTTGCATCTCACTTCCACCTTTTGGTCAGTATGCAAATTACATGTTTTTGTTTTTTCCTTTCTGAAACGATGGATGACATGTTTTTCTCGGTTTAGTCCTTAGTGCTTATTAATTTGTTTTTGAATGCTGAACTTGTTATGTTTATTCGGTGTTAATTTCCGACGCTAAATTTACAGTAATGAGTTGTATAGTGACTCCCAGCGAACATTTTAAAACTGATTTTTTATTGGCGATTCCTTTACTGCACCTGTATATTGGAACCAATCTGTTAAGCAGTAACAGCTACAGCGTGCTGTAAATAGAAGTGAAAACAACTACCGTTGTCTATACAAAACTGATGAAATGGTTATAACATCCAAGAATGAAATCTTTAGGCAAGTCTTCATGTTTTATATCTAAACATACTTTGCATCTCACTTCCACTTTTTGGTCAGTGTGCAACTTACAAGTTTTTGCTTTTTCCTTTCTGAAACGATGGATGACATGTTTTTCCAGGTTTTAGTCCTTAGTGCTTATTAATATTGTTCTTGATTGCTGAACTGGTTATGTATATTGGGTGTTAATTTCCGATGTTAAATTTACAGTAATGAGTTGCATGGCGCTTCCAAACGAGCATTTTAAAACTAATTTTTATTGGCGATTCCTTTACTGCACCTATATATTGGAGCCAATATGCTAACTAGTAACAGCTACAGGGTGCTATAAATAGGAAAAGTTTCATTATAACAACCTTATAGAAGAACATAAAATTAACAGTAATATATATTTCAATCACAAAAAATTCTCGAGTTTATGTGTGCACACTATAAAAAAAATAATAATAATAAAAAGCTGTTTTATTTTTAGTAGGACAAAGTCTGTTGCAATGTTTTACCTTGTGAAACAAGTGTCAACTCACTTTTGCATGATTCCATCGTAGAATGAAATGCCGTGCAATGTCACGAGCCGCCCTACCTTGCACGTATACTCCGACATCATGCCAAGGCATTCGAGGTGTTTTGTTCCGGTCGATGAAATCTGTAAATTAAAGAAAAAGAGATAGAGGATTATTATGCTGCAAAACTAGAATAAAAAAAAACAACATTTTGTTGGATTAACGGCAGTATCAGATAACAGGGTCAGCTAATGTTAAGTGCAAACAACACAGAATCGGTTCACATAAATTGAACAGAACTGAACTCCCTGGGATAGGCTCTCTAGTTCATATTTTACTGGGAGATAAGCATAAGATTATTGAATTGCAGTTGGCATCAGGGCCGTAGGGAGGGAATTTAGGGGACCGGTCCCCCTCCGAAATTCTTAAAGACCCTTTCGTGGAAAGAAAATGGTCTATGTGTGTGGGTATGTCATCTGTCTAGCTATTCATAAACAGCAGTATGCTTAGAACAGTGATGTTAAACAGTAGGTGCAAATTGTATTCGACAAGTAAGAATAGATTGACTAGCACTTTTGGGAACTCATCACAATATTGTTGCACAATCGGAAGAAATTTTGAAAATATTTTGGCGAAATTTCAAAAAGAATATATTTTATAATATGCTAGCTGCTTCGCACCCAGCCTTCGGTCTGGGTAAGTAAGTTTCCAAGTATAGTTTTAAAACAACTACTATAGATAAAAGTAGTAATAAAAATATTAGAACAACCTTTTATGCTGCAAATTGCCGATAAATGTAAGTTTATTAACAATAAGTAGTGTAGCGGAGAGAGTGGGAGTGGGATTTGTAACCTTAGTCGATGAATTCCTCATCAAGGCTCTGAGGTCATCCACCGGACCAGATTGTGACATGAATGTTTGCTGCAATTCTTATGGACGGTCAGAAATCCTACACCACCTCCAAGATATATATGTGTAAGGATTGTGTAAGAGTCGCATCCATCTCTGTCGGTGGTCAAGCGAACTTTTGTTCATTTCAACAATTGAAAATGACAGTATTGTCCCCGTAATGGTTTTCTTGACGTACGGAGGTGTCAAGCGTGTCGTTTTGTCAACGCACCGACAGAGAAGAGGAGTTTTACTTTGATCGAGTCGGCCAGGCGCCAGAGGGGCTTGAGCTACACCAAATACAAGGGTCAAAGAGGGGGGGGGTCGATCTCCCCTAAAATCGAGGTTTCCTGCTTGGAAAAGGAAGAAGCGGGAAGACTCCCGGCTGAACTTTTGAGATGAGCAGGTTGGACTAGAGGGATCTCCTCTCTGGAAGTTAGGTTACATATGCATTGAGTTGATTAGTTTTATTTAAGCGTTTCCTTTTTGTTAAATAAATGAACAGTTGTTAAGTTTGAGTAATCTACGCTGGTTATTTAGTCTCCATAGCAGCTTCATCGCAAAGGACCCATGTGAAGTCATATCCAAAATGACTAGGGTGTGACGGACTACCGGACATAGAGACAGATCGACCGCTCGACGTTAACAGATTGCTTCATTGATGCAAGTTAAAGGGGAAAATCCAACATTTTTTTACTTATCCTTTGATAATAGTACTTAATTCTATTTTTACTGAATTAAGTACTATTAACATATTAATTATTGAAGATACCAAGATGTTGAAAAAATGGCCCCAACCCCTTTCAAATACTAATAAATCATTTCCTCTCATGTGTCATCAGAAAATTAATATGGAATTTCGAAAGTGTATTTCATGAAATTGTAAATATATTTCTATTATTCAGTTGATATCGCTAAAAATTTGCTGAAGTGCAATGTCTAAGAGATGCTTTGACGATCTATTGGCGATATGTAAAATTTTGAACATTTTCATTTTCTTTCAAAATTCTTCTTTTTTTTTGGTTATACTTCTGTTTTAAAAATTAGAATTTAATACCATGTATAGTTTATATCTTTGCAATGTTAATTTTATTATTAAATTCATTGTGTAGTTACTATATTACTTATTCAAGGCTATATACTTGTTCAATATCATTTTTTAAAATTATTTTGATATTTTAAAATCACATTGTATTATGATACTCATTAGGAATATGCATACATAAGAAAACCTGTAGTTTTATTGAAGTATCCTTCACAAAAAATGTCTGCCTATAATTTTAAAAAAATGCTCTAAATAGCGTTCTTTATCTCTCTATTATGTTAACAAAGTTTTGGTTAATATTCTACTATATAAAGGTCAGCGTCTGTTTACACTGAACAATTGCTGACAACACCTGCCTACAATTTTAAAAAATGCTCTAAATAGCGTTGTTCTCTATCTCTCTATTATATTAACAAAGTTTTGGTTAATATTCTACTTTATAAAGGTCAACGTCTGTCTATACTGAATAATTACTGACAACACGTCCCTACAATTTCAAAATAATGCTCTAAATACCGCTCTCCATCTCTGTATTATATTAACAAAGTGTTGGTTAATATTCTACTATGTAGACGTTAACGTCTTTCTACACTGAGCAACTGACAACACGCTTGTATACGCACCTGAATAGGGTTGATTTGACATCTCAAAATCTCTGTATAAAGTTGACGTAGTCTTTTCCGTGCTCTAAAAAATAATGTTCTAAATAGCGCTCTCTCTCTCTCTTTAATATCTTAACAAATTTTGGATAATATTCTACTATGTAGAGGTCAACGTCTTCCTACTCTGAGCAACTGACAACACGTGTGTATACGCACCTGAGTAGGGTTGATTTAACATCTCAAAATCTCTGTGTATAAAGTTGACGTAGTCTTTTCCGTGCCACAGCCTAAACATCCGTTCCAGACCGAGATGTGTCAAAGCCATCTCTTGGACAGCACGATGGAGGTCTGCTGGTTGTTCCGGTACAAGACTGTTTACAAAGAGAAAATAGTAATGAGATATTTTTAAAAAAGAAGAAGAAAAGAAAAAAGGAAGGAATCGGAATACAGAGAAAGAGATTCAATCTCAAATATTCTTCTAGCACTCTTTAGCTATCTTTTTAACGATATCCTACTCGTAAAGAGTTAGAATAGATTCGTGAAATGGACTAAGTCCCATTTAACGAGTTCATCCTGCTGGTTTGGATTGATTAAGAGTACTACAGTAACCATTTCGCTACTCGGGGGGTTATTTGCTTAAATCCGATTTCATACAGCTACAAACATCATTCGAAGGTTCGGTATCGGATTGACGGACTTTGCTTTCGAATGTCAGAGTCATATTCTGTTATTATCTACATCCGAAGTTCTCAAACTAAATGTCAACCGAACGATGGCATGCAGGAAAAAGCTGCTGGTGCTCCAAGTTAAGTTCGCAGAGTTCGCAGGTTAGAATCTCGCTCATAGCATGGATATTCATAGCAGTTCAGAATCGGCCTCAAGTAGTTAGTGCCAGTCTCATCAGCCCTCATGTAGAACAACAGTAGACCGTAGCTCTTCTAAACTACCAACCAATCAATCATAGTGCGAGCAGCGATCGTAAACAAACCGTGGTAGTAGTCAAGAATAGTAAAAAATCAATCCAAATAGTTTCATTGGTCACATTGAAAAAATAAAAGAGTGTTAAATTAACATTGTTTTACTTTTCTTCCATCTTACTCAAATCGCTTTAAATGCAGCTGTACATCGAAATTGTTTTATCTGGACAAGTGTTCCAAGGAATATAAAAGTTTGAGAATCTGATCTAGGTTAGATCCATTCCGAAATTTTTTGGGATTACTGTTTATACCGAAAAAATTATTTTTTCATTTTCCCGTTTTAATTAATGAGCATTAAAGGTAGATAGATAGTTCCGATCACGAGGTATAGACTTAGCTAAATCTTTTGGCCAAGTTTTAAACTTTCCTTATGTAACTTTCATTTGACGCCATAACTCTTTGTATCGAAGTTCATGTTCCATACTTAAGTGATTTTGAAGGAATTGGTGTTCAGGTTTGCAGTGTTTAAATTTAAATTTGCTACTTAATCAAAAGTTGTCAAATTCTCTTCAAAATTACAGAAAAATTATAGAATTGTACATTAGTGAATGAAAGTCTATATACTGTCCCTTAATCGCCATTATTTGTTTGCCAAGAACGCTTCCGGGAAGTTCACTTCAAAAGTCCATTTTTCTCCGCTTGGATGCAAAAAAAAGTGAACTCTGAATTTATACATTGAAAATGTTACTTTAATTTGATTTAAATTATAATATCTAGCTATAATGAAGTATTTTATTATTTTATAAAGTTGTATTCGTTATTATAACCATTGAAGAATACGAATAGAATAATTATTTGAAAAATATCATCTAGTGTATCTGATGACTACTACTAGATGGCAGCACATTTTCAGCTAGAGTAACTTTTCTTCCTTCTTTGTTGCGGAACATCCCTTTTAGTGCAAAAAGTAGACCGTAATGCTCCAAACCAAACCAACCCTTATACTGTGTCGCCATTTACTAAAAACTTTTTTTAAATATTGATTTAAGAGATAATTTCAGGCTATTATGCAGTATGTTGTGAATTATATTCCTTACAAAACCTGAATCAAAACTATACTAGAAAAGCAATATCACCGACAAAATTATGGAAGTCCTTTTTCAAATATAAAGGATTTGCTCGAGGATTGTTAGTCTCAAAATTATTTCTTTCTTAGATGATTACAGAATATATCTTTAATTATGAGTTTTTACAGGTTTAACATTTTCTAAAAAAGGCTTTGTAATGAGACTTTTTTTTTACGACTTTTATATATTGGATACTAAGATTTAAATATTGCAGGGGTGGCCAAGAAGTCGACCACGGTCGACTGGTCGACCGCGAAGACATTTTAGGTAGTCTGCACGACCATCCCGATAATGACCTCGGATATTAACAATTTAATTTATGACTTATGACATAGAATTAATGAATTATTTAAAATAAAAATTTACTACAGTTTAAGCTTTAAAACCCAAAACAAACTGTGCAAAATAATACAATGAATTTGTTGTTTTACAGTGGAGAAATAAATAGAAACAACTTGACAAAGTGGGAGGTTTAGATTATAATATAATCGAATCAGTACCATATAATCATCATATGGTACTGATTCGATATACTATACACACCACGATGTTTGTCGCCAAACTTGGCGACTTCGGCGATGTCTGACGTCGCTGGAGACTTTTGGATACTTTAAGCTTTCCAAGCTTTTTGGAGTTTTGTAGTGGGCAACCTTGGTTCGTAATGGTTCATTAACGGATGATCATTTAATTTCGTGTTTACGCATTGCAATAAGCTCGTGCCAGCTACAATATGATAAACTTGTCGCAGATATACAGTGCCAAATTTCAACTAAACGAATCAAATAGGATGGTCAATTTTTGATATATGAATACTTTGATTATTTTCGTCAGTAAATTTTTATTTTGTAAATATTAATATTAAGTTTTTTAGAAAAATTAGATAATTTACCATTTTTTTCTTGTTATCGAAAATAAATATATAAACATTTACGTTACGTTAATTTCGCTCTGTCATTGGTAGACCGCCTTCGATTTTTTAAATGTGGGGTAGACCACGGATCCCAAAAGTTTGGCCACCCCTGAAATATTGGAATGTATGCAAGTGTTATATTACATATAAGATTAAAAAAAAAATGGGTTAGGTTACAAAAATTTATAAATTTGCTTTATATCTTTTGAAATCGATTTTGAATACTTTAATTTAATTTTTTTTATTACATAATACCAAACTGAGCAAACCTTATTGTTTCATGAAGTGATTCAATTTCAGCTATCACTTTTTCAAATCTTTGTTAAAATCCACTTTGTAAATAGCTCAAAAATCTTAAGCTACTTTAATTTTAGTTATTAATGATATATATATATATATATATATATATCATATATATATCATATCATATCATATATATATATATATCATATATATATATATATATATCATATATATATATATGTATATATATATGATATATATGTATATCATATATATATATATATATATATATATATATATATATGATATATGTATATATATATATATATATATATATATATATGTATATATATATACATGTTTTATTTGTATATATATATATATATGTATATTATATATATACATGATATATTTGTATATATTTATGTATATATATATACATTTTATATGTATATATATTGTTTTGTATAATGTATATACATTATATACATGTATTTTATATATATATGTTTTATAATGATATATATGTATAATATTTTTATATATATGTTTATAATTGATATATATATATACATGATATGTATATATATAATATAAATTATACATATATATGTATATATATGATTTATTATATTTTATATTATACATATTTTTATATATATATATATTTATATATTATTATTATTATTATTATTAAAAATATACTACAACTAGTATATAGCCCGTCATAAGACGGGACCAGTAAAATTTTTAATTTTCCAGAATTGTAAAGTACCCTATGAGACAAGTACAAAAATGGTTTGTTTTTTGGGTGAGAATTATCTAGTACACACTCAATAATTTGTTATCTGTACTGACCGCATGTTAGTTGCCAACTTTATTTTATCTTATCATATTACGTGATAAGATGGACATCAGAAGTTTTAATATCGACAGTGATTATTTGGCGATACATATGAATGATGTCCAAAATTTAGCGAATCGTTTGTAAACCGTGTGGTTATGTATAAAAAACAAACACACAAACGAACAAACTTCTTAATTTTCAAAGATACTTAGACTCTACATATTTATTAGTCCGTGAAATAGACTCCTAGACTTTATAAAAGTAATTTGCTGCTAAAACCGATGATGAAATTTTCATTGCAAAATAAATAATAAATTTACAATTAGCACATATGTACCTGATCTGTTATTTAAGCCAAATATAAAAGAAAATTATTTAAGTCATATCTAAGTTCAGTGATAAAACGTATAAAAATAATGCAGGCGATATTTAAATAATTTAAAATAAGAAATAATTAAATGAGAGGGTTAAAGAAATGACATCATAATGATAGAAAAAATGTCATTTTTACCTATTTTTTATGCGATAAATTTTAAATATAATCGCCTGCTCTTAACCGGGGAAAATAGGGCTTGAAATAATGGCATTAAACGATCGAAAAGGGGGGGGGATTTCGGACGTCTTAAAGACGACAGTATTTTTCGCTGTGATATGAAGCATATTTATACCAATTTACTTTAGAATCGGATCGATAGTTTATGAGAAGATAAACTTTACTCGCTTTGAATTTTGCTAACCCTAACTCATGAGGCATCCAATATGGATGCCTCTATCCATTCCAAGTTCAACCGCTTCATAAATTCGGACAGACGGACAGATAACTTAGGTTATTATTATATAGGGGATTTAAGGATTTATAGAAGATTTTCTTACTTTTTTTGCACAAACTTATTTGCATTTCTTTAATTTGTTACCATAATTCAAGCGAACTCATTACAAAGTAATCATATTAAGTACAATAATCATATGTTTGAAGCTTTTTTACAGATGGGAGTTCGATGCTATACAATATCAGAAAGTGAGGGAGGGAGATTACTTGATAAAAAAAATTGTTATTTATCAAACCAGATTTCCTCCATTAAGTCTTAAACTCATAATGCTGCACCTTTTACTATTGCACAATTTATGTTTTATTTGGCTGAAATTTCTGTGACGCCCTGATTTATTTCAAAATATATTCATATCTTAATTTGCTTTAAACTTTTGAATTTAGAAGCATTGAATTTTAGGTGCATCTCTTTGAAATTAAATTAGCTGTGCAAGATAGCATCTACGAGTATTTGTTTAAAAAATATTAAGATTTTAGAAAATTAGTTGTAAAGGACTGGTTTTAAGGAGGAATTTATGATACTATTAAACTTTTTTATCACACTGCATTATTTTATTCTTCAAATTTAATTAAATTTGTTTATGACTGTTTTTTTAATAAACTAATACATATACATGAGAAATTGTTTATTTTTATTCAACTAAAATACATTTTTATATACTTGCTCCGCACAAATTAATAATACTGCAATAAGATAAACTTTGAAAAGTAACATCCAGTTTTTATATACATGTTCCGTACAGATTAGTAATGCCGCAATAAAATAAATTTTGAAATGAAACATAAATACGAAGTAATGCGTACTAATGAATTGTGCCATCGTGTATTTTAAATATAGCACGTTTGCTCCATTATTTTCTAAACACTATAAAAGAATTCATAGTTTTTTTATTTTCTTTGTTTTGCCCAATGAGGCATATGATGAATGCAGAACAAATTTAAAATTAATAAAGAAAATATAAAATAATATATGCCATATAATTTTTATATGGTAAGTCAAAATTTACAAACAAGTTCTTTTATATTTATATTTAGAATATTACTTGCGTTTAAGCTGGCCGATTGTTATGATCGTCGGTACAAGTTCGTGGGTTCGAATCCCACACATTTGTTTCGTATTTCAATCGGCTTTAAAATCCCGGTCTTATTACCCTCGTTCAAAATTAAGTAGGCATCAACAAACCAAATTGCGTTTCAATATCTGTCGTTCAAACAAATTTCTCTCTTATAAAAAGAGGGTGGATTTAAATTTAACCTATGTCAAGCAATAAATGTTTTCTCCAAAATAATTATGTCTATTTTATTTCATATATTAATTGATTAATTAAATTCATACATCATATATTAATTTATTAACTCGTAAATTACAATTCATTAATTACAAATTTTATCAATGTAGTACTTACGCTATGCCATCTGTCGTATCATGAGCCAATTCCTCTAACGATAATTTTTGTTTTAACTTTTCAAAAATCTGTAAAAATTGGATAGAGTTACTTTAGGTCTATCTTATAGAAAGAGTCATTTAAATACAAATTTAATGCCTATATCTTTTAATAGAGGAAAGCCTAAATTACATTGAAGTAGAAAAAGGCTCTTGGTTTGACACTATAATAAAGAAAGAAAACAGAATTATGAGCCACTAACGGGTATTTTTCTACTAGCCGCTTTTTTGTTTAGGTATCGAAGAACATTACTGGGTAGTTTAAGTACCTTTACAGGCTATTTTAAGTATTCAATTGATTGAGTCCCATCGGAAGAAAGGCTCTTGGTTTGACACTATAATAAAGAAAGGAAACAGAATTATAAGCCACTAACGTGTATTTTTCGACTAGCCGCTTTGCACCTAGCCTTTGGTCTAGGTATGCGTAATTAAGAACATTACTGGGTAGTTTAAGTACCTTTACAGGCTATTTTAAGTATTCAATTGATTGAGTCCCATACCCTCCAATTTAAAAAAAAAAGAAAGAAAGGCTCTTGGTTTGACACTATAATAAAGAAAGAAAACAGAATTATGAGCCACTAACGGGTATTTTTCTACTAGCCGCTGTGCGCCTAGCCTTTGTTCTAGGTATGCGCAAGAACATTACTGGGTAGTTTAAGTACCTTTACAGGCTATTTTAAGTATTCAATTGATTGAGTCCCATACCCTCCAATTTAAAAAAAAAAGAAAGAAAGGCTCTTGGTTTGACACTATAATAAAGAAAGGAAACAGAATTATAAGCCACTAACGTGTATTTTTCGACTAGCCGCTTTGCACCTAGCCTTTGGTCTAGGTATGCGTAATTAAGAACATTACTGGGTAGTTTAAGTACCTTTACAGGCTATTTTAAGTATTCAATTGATTGAGTCCCATACCCTCCAATTTAAAAAAAAAAGAAAGAAAGGCTCTTGGTTTGACACTATAATAAAGAAAGGAAACAGGATGAGCCACTAACGTGTATTTTTCGACTAGCCGCTGTGCGCCTAGCCTTTGTTCTAGGTATGCGCAAGAACATTACTGGGTAGTTTAAGTACCTTTACAGGCTATTTTAAGTATTCAATTGATTGAGTCCCATACCCTCCAATTTAAAAAAAAAAGAAAGAAAGGCTCTTGGTTTGACACTATAATAAAGAAAGGAAACAGAATGATCCACTAACGTGTATTTTTCTACTAGCCGCTGTGCGCCTAGCCTTTGTTCTAGGTATGCGTAAGAACATTATTGGGTAGTTTAAAGTACCTTTACAGGCTATTTTAATTATTTAATTGTTTGAGTCCCATACCCTCCAATTATAGAAAAAGGAGCGGAATTGAGCGACACACAAATAGGATGAAGTGTGATCAAACTTTTCATTAGCGTATACAAAATCATTACTGTTTTTGCATAAAAGTCTTACAAGAAATGCATTTTTTTAATCCCCTTCTTATCTATGATAAATTAATAGTATACATAAAATAAAATGAATAAATATTTCATAGCCTATATACATATTTATGTATGTTTAACAAATGCTGTGTATATAATGTATGTTTACCAAATGTTGCGCACGTTTATTTTATGTATGATTAGTTTTATGTACGTGAAGCAAAATAGGACGAGTGCAATTGCGTTCCTTGTCTGTTCTCGCAATTAATCGAAAAGAAAACAATCACGTTGTTTAACGTTCTGCGGCTGTGTTTTTTTTAATTTCTAATACTGAAACGGTTAAATAAGCTATTTCATATAAAAGTGCTATATTTTACAATATTTGGAGATTTATCCTTGTAGATCCCACCAGACGATCACTGCCCATATTAAAATCTCTTCCATCTATCTATCACGTGATATGACAACATAACGAAAATTAAAGTTGCTGATCGGTGGCCGAGGACTGAATATATATTGCTGCATTTCATTTACTACTTGGCGGTATCCTTGTAATATTCTTAGCTAACGGAAAAATATACGAATATTGTATAGTATAGTCACATTCTATGCATACAACCTTATCCAGTATTTAGCCACAAGTAGACACAAAAGCGTTTGCAGTATAAGGGTACCAAAATGCAGCAGTGATTCCAAGGAACTGAGTGTGTCAACAAAATTTCCATTTAAGCAGTTGGTTTGGCACAATTTTCATCAGGCATATAATAATGTATATGATACAATTTTAAGAAGGATTTTCTTTAATTTATTTATATCTTAAAACAAAAATCTATTCAAAAACATGTTGTAAATAATTTTATCTTAAGATAATTTAATACTTTCTAAGTTACGAAATACCTAACTTATGTTTTTTTCTTGTGGTAAATATATTGCAACAATAAACATCCACTCCTCTGTTGCCGCTCAGCAACGTTAATTTTCGTTATACTGTGATATCACGTGATAGAAGAGGTTTTAACATCGGCAGCGATGGTTTGATGATTTCAAAAAATGCTTGTTAAAAATTTGATGACTGTATGGCAAACCGTGTAGATCTGTATAACACACATATACAAATGGTCCTCCTTCGTAAATGGAATTAGGGCCATTCCTCACGGAGGTGCAGCCCTTAAAAGTCGCAGGGGGTAAAATCAGGAGCAGTCGAACTAATAGCTGTGTACATAACCTGGTAGAAAGTTCCTTTAATGTGATGTAATTTTGAGCCTTTAGACACAGAATGTCCCAAATTATTCACCTATTTTTAAATTGCATTGCGAATTTTATATGTTTATTCCTTATTTCAAAATCAAATATAAGTAGTTTGTTATTTTTGACTTGTTGATTTTTATGTTTCCAGAAAAAATTAAAGCCGAACGATGGCCGATTGGTTAAGGTGCTGGCCTACGGAACCGGAGTTCGTGGGTTCGAATCCCACAGTGGCATGGATGTTCGTAGCCGTTAGGAATCGGCTTTAAGCTGTAGGTCCCGGTCTCATTATCCCTCGTGTTGCAAAAAGTAGACCGTAGCACTCCAAAACAAAACAAAACAAATTATTAAAATTAAAAAAAAAATTTTTTTAAATAAAAATGTCCAATTTTGTTCGATTCTAAACTGCCAATGTATGTACTTGGTATGTAAGGTTTTTTGTTTCTGATGCCACCAGCGGTATTTCTGATCCAAAAATTTCCAAATTTTTCAAAAATTTGTGTGACTCTGTTCCGAAAATTATAATTTAAAAAAAAATTTTTTTTCTCCAAAAAATTTGAAAAGAAATTTCAGAAAAATATGTTTCTGAAATTGAAAAAGAATTTTTTTTAAACCATCTTCAGCCTAATCTTTTTACGTGTAATAAACATAAAATTTAATCTTTTTCGGATGAAATTCGGAACAATCATAAGAAATAAATTATAAATCTTAAAAATAACACTATGCCATAAGACAATTTCAAGCAGCAGGCACATCTCAACTCATGACAAATCTGGCTTTCGTTTCAAATGAAAGGGCAGTATATTGGTTGTCTATTGGCTATCATACGCATGAAAATAAATAGAAATGGCATTAAAGTAGTTCATGACTTGCCTGAAATCGCTCTATTGCTTATATTATTCGCAATGTGGTAAGTTAAAAGTCCATTTAAACGTACCTTCGTTGCTTGCATTTTTCTGAATACTTTGACGAATTTATTTTTCTCTTCGATGTCTTCTGGTATCACCGGGTCTTCGTCTTCATCGACTTCATATTTTCCTTCTTCCTCACCTTCTTTGATCTGTAGATGGCACCAATTTCAAATTAACGGCGCAGTCCAACGGAAGTATGGGGATTTTAGTGAAATATATATGAGCATGTATTTAGTTTCAGAACAGAGACAGAATAAAAATAATTAAAGAATACTAAGTACAACTATTAATTTAATATTTAAAATGAAATTGAAGAATTAAGTTGTTGTTGCCTTATGCCACTTGGCCAATCGAAGCACGATTGAGCTAGAGGCTACTCGAATTAAGGCAAAGGAGTGTGCCTTTCGTTTTAAACAAGCACCACAAGGGTAGAGATGTAAAAAACCCGGAATTTTGAAGAGGTGGGAATAAACCCGGGAATTTTGGGGAATAAACCCGGAATTTGGGGAACTTTGGGAAGAAATCATTTTAACAATGTTTGCATTTATTTTTTCAACAGTAGTTCTTTAAGAATTAGCATATTACTTTTAAGAGATTTTTTATTTTTACTTTTGGCTATATATATGTATATATATATATATATATTCAAGAAATAATAGCAATGAGCATTTAAATGATTTTATAGTAGTACTTATGTAATTAATTACCCTGTTAATCTTACCAAACACATAACTGGTTGCTTCAATTTTAATTGCTTATATAATAATTATATACATGATTTTCGATCATTATTTATTATGTAAATTGCTTTATGCTAAACTTTTTATCTCCTTTAATAATATAAAAATAAATATTTTTAAATTAAAAAAAAGAGTTTATTTTTTGTAATGAATATATCATTTAAAGGTGTAATCAAATGACACTGGTGCATTTTGTGTCCAATTCCTACACACACACACACACACACACACACACACACACACATATATATATATATATATATATATATATATATATATATATATATAGAGAGAGAGAGAGAGAGAGAGAGAGAGAGATGTTATCCAACAAAAATAATGATTTATGGGTATTGTGACACTACAGATTATTGCCTAATATTTATGTAATAATAAAAATATTGGATATTTCTCAAAGGAAAAATGTACTCATACTTTCATTCTAAACATGATACCTTGCCAAATATAGTTAGTTAATCACAATTATTCAATTTTTTTTCATAGCATATAATATTTAAATTTTGTGAAAATATCAAATTTTGAGGTCTACAACAAAGGCAGAAAAAAAATGGTGGTTCTCATTATGTCATAAAAATGGACGACTTCAAAATTTTCATGTTTTGGAAATTTTCAAAATTCCCTTCCCAAAAAACCCGGTTTTTTCCCGGGTTTAAACCTGGTTTTTTCCACTGCTCACAACTCTACACAAGGGTGAAAGTACGACTTACGCTGAAGTGGTTCCTCGTAATTTTGAAACAGGGACCAAGAAGACGACCCATAGGCTTGGTCTGCCACCCCCAGAGGTATTGATTGAAAACTTGGAGCACATTGTGACCAAAAACATATTTTACGTGCCACAGTCACCTTTAACGAACACGGCGGATCTTAGACCGGCTCGGGGATGAGTTAAGTGAATAGTGTAATAATTTAACTATCTTCAAAGTGAAGACTTTAACGGATATTCTAAGTAAGTAAGGTATTCCTTTAAAAAGTTGAAGGAAATTTATAATATATTAAATTCAAATTACTCTTATATACAAAATAAATTTTAAAAATTTTAAAATGAGGGAAAATACTTGGTAAAAATAGTGATAGTGAATAAAAAAAAGTTTTTTAGGTTAATAATTCAGTGTATAACATTAAAATGAATATTGTCGAAAGGTTCTCCTCACCCACTTGCCGAACGATGGCCGATTGATTAGGGTACTGGCCTTCGGTACCGGAGTTCCTGGGTTCGAATCCCACTGTGGCATGGATGTTCGTAGCCGTTTGGAATCGGCTTTAAGCTGTAGGTCCCGGTCTCATTAGACCTCGTGTTGCAAAAAGTAGACCGTAGCGCTCCCAACTAAACCAAACCAAACCAAAACTCCTCACCCACTTAGGCTTTTGCATCCATAAACTTCTTCAGTTTTATGTGGGTGTGGGTCATCTAAGTCTAAGTAAGTAAGGTATACTTTTAAAACCCATTTTATAGCTTAAAATCCCATTAAATAAATTTTATGGATTTATTTATATTCTTCTATTTCTGATTTATCTCCACCTTCGGCTCTTTTTTTAGACAATCTATTCTGACAGTTTAAAATTTCAATTTTGTTTCAATTTCTAGCTAGAGTAACGGCAATTCGTCCTTTTATTGTGTGTAATGGAAATTATTTTTGCTCCCTTGTCTATTAATTTTAAAGCTCTTTTACTCTGGTGTCAAAATCAAGGTATAACTATTTGCAAACCGTTGGTTTTCTTAAGCTTAATTTGGGTTTGATATTTTAACGTGCCATAATTTGGGGAATTTCCATCATTTTTCTCAGTATAAAAACTCACTCAGTATGCCTTACATTAGAAAGAACAGGATAGTGAGTAGCGTTTGTTATTATTATAGGCTAGCATCACACATGATACTAGAATACTATTTTATTTTATTATGTAATCTTTCTTATTGTGTCAAGTTTAGATTATATTTTTATGCCAATGTTTGTTTTTTCTGTCCACTTTTAAAGTCATCCAAAAGGAGAGGCCGATTGTTATGTTATTTTTAAATTAAACTATTTTAGCATTAGTGAGAGGTCCAGAGCTTTCAACCACACCTGCTGGGAAGTATGATTGCAGGATTGTCTGGGGTACCTTGACCGAAGGCCTTATCCTCTGTGATGAGGCTAATAAATTCATGATGAGTGTCCAGTCTTTAAGATGATAAACAATAAAATAAAAAATGCAGTTCTTAAAAATGGGGTGAAAAACTATTTGCTAGGCTCTAATCAGAGATATAAAAAGATGAGAAAGTAATGAAAAAATGAGAAAATTAATTTAAGAGATTAAAAAGCAAATTTTTTTAAGTTAATGAAAATACTGTGGAAAACAGTAAGAGATAAAAAGTGAATGATATTAAGATAAAGTGAAAAATTACGTTAAGTTAAATTAAATAAATGAAATAAGGAAAAAATGAAAAAAATTAAAGTTAAAAATTAAGTTAAGCTTAAAATTGATGGTGAGAAACGCTCACAGCAGGGTCTGTGGCGCCATCTATTGGACGGAAGAGCGTTCGGACAGTGTAAAGGAGGAAGTTAAGCAGGGATTCCCCACACCTGTAAGCACAAATCTTCATTTTTATAGGCTGTGAATGACGCTGGTCACGCCATTAAGTGATTTTTTTTTTAGGTTTTCAGGCGATTGTCCTTTTTGTAGCAGAAAATGTAGCTCCTTAAAAAAAAGATTATATAACGATTGTTTTCTCAGCTACTTTATTGATTTGAATTGTGGTTTTAAAATTTGAAACTGGTTTTAATTTTTGCTGTAAACGTATGTCTTCTTCCCGCCCAAACTCAAGCATTTTTCCTATTTCAACCTGATTCCCAAATTTAACATACTTTTCTCCTGTCATGCCAACTCAATATCTTTAGTTTTTGTATACATCATTACTAGGAATATCTGAACTAGAGGGTTTGTACCCAGGGAGTTCAGATGACAATTCTTCTTGTGAGCTCTTCTTCCTCTCTCCGTTGCAACGTTCTTGCCCTGAAAGTCAGAGGGGAGGAAAGGAAGGGACATTGACTTCGAAATGAGCCGAAGTTTTGTGAGAGACGATTGTAGGTTTTCAAAGAGAAAGGATGTTCTCGCTAGCTATACAAATGTGTAAAAAATTTAAACAAAAATAAAACTCTTTTTTTTTTTTAAATAGTTTTCTCTGAGGTCAAGTCTTCTAAGTAACTGTACCGAGGTACTTTCTCACGGTGGTCTGCACGTGCATGCATAGCCGTGGGAGGATTTTCCTTGACGAATTTAAGACCCCAATTATTTACGTCAAGTTTAGGGACCCCTGCAGAGAGGATACTTCACGGAATGGCAGCATAACGGTCAAGCTCGCACAGAACTGTAAGCGTGAATTATGGGAGCAGGGGCTAAAATGTAATGTCAGCTTGAACAAAAAGGGACTACTTTAATGAGCCCACATGCACTCCCGAAGGGCATTTGATGTGGGAAAATTTCCCGAAGACAAGGAATTGGATAAGAAGAAAGAAGGGGCGTTGGGACCTAGGTGAGGTTTTTGGAAACGTAGTGAGAGCGAGCAGTGGGAAGAAGTGGGCAGTCGAGAGAAGTGGAACAAGGATCCACTAGCACCAGCTCGTCCCGTGCGCCCGGACCGACACCGCCCCGCTCACCATCACCAACTCGTCCCGTATGCCCGTGAGGAAAGCCCCTGCCTGCTCCCCTGTGACTTTAATGGAGGTAATTTATAAATAATATTTACAGTCCTTTGACTTAGGCCTCTGTTAATAATAATAATTCCTTATAAAGTGATGTGGGATAATTATTCTGTAAATAGAAGATATAAATGATTGATCATTATGATAACCAAGGATATTTTTGTAAATAAATGTATAGAATAAATGTCTGAATCTATATAAGGTATTATATTCATTCTGTGTTTCCCCCTTGTAACGAACATTGGTGTATAGGTTGTATGTACATTACAACAGTAACACCAATCAACTGCTGCCAAAATATTTACTACTGTACAGCTGTGATGTTGCGAACCTTATAGATAAGGCTAAAAGTAACAAACAAATTGAATTATTTCTATTTATAACCCTATTAACCCCTTCTTTCTTGCATCCTTCAACGGGGTGAGCTTTTGTGCACTATTCTCCGTGCCCATGATATTTCGGGGCTGGAATGTTCAAAAGTAATGTACCAAAAATATTACAACAATCCCTATCTTATGCCCCCCTCCAAATTTCTCCTTTTACACATCAGATGTATTTTACTACCAGTTTATTTTTTATGTACATGAAGATTGTTTATATTAAACTCGATGATAGCATGATTCAAATGTGTGTATTTCTGTTGTAACGGCGTGATTTAGCGGTGTATCGACATCAAAGAACTTTGCTTTGAGAGGTGGACTTCTCTTGTGTGGCTACAAAAGGATTGTTTTCCCCGGCACCACGATGTCTACACTGTTGTGCCCTATAGTAAAGGAACAATATACCAGACAACCTGACACCTTCACTGACAATCATAATATGATCATTGGAACGACAAAGGATTTGCCGCTACTCAGATGTAGCCGCTAAGAATTCCAGGAACCCCTGGCTTTGCGAACGATGATTGTTTAACCCGGACCAATCCAGTTGGTCGAAGGTGAGGTCATCGCTAGGTGATCCAATAATGAAATTGTGGGTGAGGCCCCTCCCCTAGAAAGAGACGAGAGAAGATTTGTTTTTTAGAGAAGTTAGTTAGCTAGCAACCAGCTAATTCAGAGGTCGCCTTGACCAGTCTCTCTACCGGAGAGTTTTTTTTTCTATAATCCCACTTTGGGATCTTTTCTTTAAGGAGTAGCCCGCATCGGCTAACTCGGAGGTCGCCTCGACCAGTCTCTCCATCGGAGAGTTTTATTTAGCGAAATCCCGTCTTGGGATATATCTCTTGCTGAGATTGAAACGATACCCTGTGCATTCGGTTTCCTTTTGTAATATAATCCTCTTCAGGATTGTTTGCATTTCCTTCGGAACTCTAACTTTGCTTAGATATCCTACCAGTACTTTACAGAACTTTCGCGAGAGCTACGAATTGTTTCTTCCGCCTAATCACCCATATTTCGGCAGAGACTGAATTTAGTAGGTAGACTTACCTGTGATCAGAATTTTTTTTTTTTTTTTTTTTTTTTAGTTGTGAAATGATGTATATAGCAGAAGTGTAAATAAATTCATTAATCAAGATACACCTGATTCTTCCTTGTGTCACCTAAAACAGGGACCGGATACGTTACACTGTTATGTATTTTGTAATTTTAGCTCAGTTACTTAGTTAAGGCTCGTTGTGTGAATAGGTAGGGTTTCTATTCTGAGGTAAAAAATATATTTTTAATTGTGTGCGTTATAAAGTTAGTGTTATTCTAGGAGAGATGAAAATAAGAGATGTAGAAAGGAAACTCATTACTACTATCCAGATAATGACGTTGGCTTGTTATGCTCCGAAATTTACCTCAAAAGAAAAAAAAATACTATTTATATTGTACTTAATATATAAATTTAAGTTATCTTTTATTACTTAAAACATATTTCAGGTTTAATTTTCATGCTTAAAAGAAAACTAACATTGTCAGAATAATTCTGCATGTTGGCTTTTCATAAAAATTTCAATTTCTTTAATTTCAAGCTAAACAATTTCCAAAATTTGAAAATGGAAGTATATCTTGCATATATACTCATTGTTATATCATTTTCTTAACTAAAAAGTAGGCATTTTTATGACGATTTTCTAGAAAATTATACGATTGTCAAAAGGTTAATATTAATTTTTCTCCCATTTTCTCGTGTTTGCGACTGCGTTTCGTGGTTGGTTTATTTGTTGGAATTATAAACAGTCTGTATCGGTTTTATGGTCAGCTCAGCAGTCCAGAAAAATCAGACCATATAAGCGGGGCGACCATATATGCGGAACAATACAACCCTATTGTGCATATACCGTGCATTTTTAATCCATAATAGAAGAGCCTTATCCACATTCCCATAAAGTGACAAGTGCTGACGTTTTATTTCTTCGTCACCGATTTCAACACATGAGGACCAAAGTTTGGCAGCTAAAATGTTGTTTAATGTCGTCCAGGTTATCGAATTTGCTTTGGCAAAAGTAACCTTTAAAAGATTAGAATTTTTAAAATTTTCAATCAATTCCATTTTGGCAGCAAATGATAAATTCTTGTTTTCAAAACCATAAATAAAAAAAGAAAGTTCTTATTCGTGACGTATGATCCAAATGCAACAAAATTTTTCTTTAGTTGTTTCGTCTCAATTTCAACTTAAGCATTGAAAGATAACTTCAACCAATACACAGATGTCCACATCTTGACAGGGGACAAGAGAACTGAGAGAGGTGAGAAAACCCCGACGATGAGTCTATACAAACAAGAGCGGGGAAAAGGGAGGGAAATAAAAGTTTGAATTCAGGTCCCCTACGATTTCGCACTGACTTCTTAAGAAAAAAAAAAAAAAAAAACAAAAAAAAAAAAAACGGAAATTCGTTGAAAACATGAAACTGACCCAATAACCGGTAACAAGAAAATGGCTGTACAAGCGGTGCACTTTAACACATGTTCGCTATTAAGTGAGACGGGACTTTAGAAAACTGTCCATATAATCGGGGTGACCTTGTAAACGTGTGACCATATAGTCGGTACTGACTGTATTCTCTTTCATTTCCGTCTTTATTTGTTGTTGGGTTTTCGTCTATATTAGGAGTTATTTGGGATTTAATAAGAGTTTATATTAGCTAGACAATGGACTTTATATTGGTCACCCTTCTAGAAACAACAAAAGCAATAGAATTTTTTTTTTTTGTGTGTGTGTGTGTTTGCTAGGGAAACTAGCCTTCTAAGCATCACTCATGGACTATTTTGACATCCATCAAAACTTCGCTCTGAAACAGTTAGAAGTATTTTCTTAAACTTTTTTTTATGATTATTGCATCTATCTATCTTTTTATTCTGTTCGTTTCTGCGTCTCAAAACGAAACTTTTACTCCAAAAAAGACTCTAAAAACCGGATCTCCTATTTTTTTTTATTTGTACGAAAGGAAAAAGTTTCGAAGCTATGTCGAAGAGAACCAGATATTTTACTCGCAGTCGTTATTGAGCAAGAAATCTATAGGTATAATTTCGGACTTAATGCATAAAAGGTTAAATAATCGTTTGAATATATTTTTAGAGTAAATTAGAAAACAACTCGTTAATTGTATCGTGATACTTCAATATTTCCCGAGATATACGGCAAAGAAGTTGTCCTTCTTTTGCTTAGTCTTGATTCCGCGGTATGCTTGGGATAAGTCGACAAATGTCGCTTTATTGTTATTTTCTCCGCTTCAGATCCCAAATCGGTTAACCTAAAAAACAATGAATTAGTGTAATAAATGATTGCACACACACACACATACACATATATATATATACAGGTCCGTGGCTAGTAGATCTGCAGTGTGTGCAATATCTACTAAGTCTACTCATTGATAGCCATAGGCCAAATACTACCCTGCACTCAAGCGGCTAACATCCCAGAGCAGTCCTGTACATACACATATATATGTCACAGACACACACACACACACACACACATATATATTATAAAATATATATATATAAAAGTGTGTGTGTGTGTGTGTGTATTTGTGTAACTTGCTTCACGCCTCGGCAGATAACATGCCCTCTTGCACTCCCCAGATTTTATTTTCAACACTCTGTATAGAAAAGAAGGTTTTAATCCACTATGTCATTTTAGAGAAAAAAGGAGTGAAAAAAGAATAAACAGACATGTGTATAGAAATATTGTTTACTTTAAATTCATTTTTTTTAATTACATTTGTTTTGCCAACAGAAAGTAGTTATATCGGTAAATGTAGAGACTATGTATTGTTGCCAAAGTTGCGACATTATTGGCGCTTATTGCATGCCCCGTGACACATTTTCGTTATACAATATTCGCAATGCAGGTGAGTCTAACAATAGCATAAACATATATATATATATATATATATATATTTATATATATATATATCTGTAATGAGACGGACTTCTCGATGGGTGGTTGCAGTCATGGTCATAAAAAATAACACCGTTTTTCTAAATACCTTTATTAAAAGATAACGTTGGTGAACGGGTTACTTCATCATAGACAGGACAAATAATCAGCTAGCGAAGTTCTATGTACGACCCTTAACACCTGGGCCAACATCTGGGGGAAAATATCTCTAAAAAATCTGTCTCCGACAGCGTGTATTCCTTTTTGTTTGGAAATTTCCTAAATGTCCGCTAGGGCCATGTAGGATAAAATTGGTCAGGCTTTTGATGGCGTAAACTGTAGCCCCAGTGGTCAATTTAGGTTATTAAAAAGGGGAATGCAAAATGACGCAATAATCCTTGATTTAATAAAACTGAGAATTTTCCTTATATATATTATAAATATATATATATATATATATATATATATATAAATATATATATATATATATATGACTGATTTGATAAATCACTGATTTTGGTCATCCACGTACTTTTACGCGCTGCACTAATAAACAACCCTGCGTTTATGACGTTTGCTAGCACAAACTCGTTCAAAAGTTGTGAAGAATGGGAAACAAGACTCTTACTATCTAATGAATATCTTCCATTTCTCCGTATTCCAGGTTTTAAGGCTTTGGCATAACAATTTCCTATTACAAGTTTATACATGACAGTTTTTGCATGGGATTTTGAAACTGCAGCCTGCTCTGAAATTACCTGCTTATGGAGCTCTGTTCTTAATGCTCTATGGTTTGTGAGTCCTACATACAGTTCAGCAGTGACTTTTACAGCTGTCTTCTTATTTTTTTGTTACAATCCTCTTCGATAACCATCTGTCAAGAACTCAACAGACACTTTCTTCTGTGTTGTAGCCGAGCTAATGTTGTTTGTATCCCTTTTTCTGTATATAGGATACATCTTCAAGATGGTGCTTCTTGAAACAACCAAACACTGCTTCGGCTACATTGATTAAGCAAGCACCCACCACACGAGCACCAGATATTTGTGTACGTTCTAATTCCATTAGCTGAGTTGCTATGGACTCACAACTGCACAGCACACTATTCTGAAAACTACTGACACTTGCAGCTTATTGAGGATATTGAACAGAAAGCGTAAGTGGACAAATACAATAACGCAAGCTATAGGCTTGTGTAGGACTACCATTTAAATACATGCTTAAACTTAAATACGTTCAAGCATGCATTTAACGAGGTGATTCCATAGTTTTGTTCAGCCCCTGTATGTTGTTGTTTTGGTAGGCACAAATTGTGAATTGAGGATGTTTCAAAAAAGTATCTCTTCCCCGACTCTGATTTTCTAATAATAAAGTGCGATTGCGCTACTAGGTAAGAACTATATTTGCTATTGTTACCTATGCTGATAGTCGTCCCATCGACCGTAACAGAGATCGAGTCCTCCAACAAATGCATGCGTTTGATCTATACAAACAATTTTTTCGTGATGAGCCCACAATAGAACACCTTTGGAAACTTGAGGATGACGAAGAACCTGCAAGTAATGCCTTGAAATAAACAGTTTATAAAATAAAACGGTTGTTTATCATTATAGGAAAAAAAATAAAAGCAAGTATAAAAAATACCCAACAGCACCATAAAAATTGAAAATCCCTCCCGAAATTTATTCCTAGCTAAGCCCTGATATACACTAGAAACATATATGTATGTGTAAGCGAAAATACAAAATTAAATACTAAATGTAATGTACAAAACATAATGTTTCCATAAAAAAAATTATTTTATTTAACAAGATTCAGTGCTAAAAGCTGAGAAATAATAAAAAATAAAAAATGAATTTAATATTTTCAGTGAGATCCGCACTTAACAGCATATCTATAAGATAAGATTTATTGATATATAAATTAATTATAACCCAAAACTGAAAATAACACTGGTCAACGAAAAACAACTTTTTAAAAATATTTTTAACATGAATAGTTGTTTCTTAGGGACTAGATCTATATCTGATTTTTTTCTATTATTTTTACTTACAGTTTTAGCACAATGTAATTTCGCTGTATAAAAATTTGAAGCCCATAGCACTGAATTGAAAAATTTTGCTACGAGAACAAATCTTTCACTTAATTCTTTGATGCGCAAGGTTAAAAAATTTAATATATAATAAAATTATTATTCTTATAGTTTGCATAGTGTAAAACAAAAAGTTTTACGTCATTTTGCATGCGCTTAAATAGCTGATTATGAATGTGAGATAGAATTTGCTAAATTAATCTTTTAAATATATAAATAAAAGTGAAATAAAGGAGAGATATAGTTTCAGTTTTATAAACTAAAAACTACAAGAATAAAATAAATGAATTCAAAATAGTTTCTTCATCATTGACGTGTATAATCTTTTATTCAAAATTTTTAAGTCCACTAATTTTGACAAATTAATTACTGTGATCAGTCTCAAATCTGATAGCAATAAGGACTAAATCTTCTTACCTGAAACTTACCTGAATATTGCGATGCATGCGCGACAGCTTATTTGCTGAGTGCAAGCTGTTGATTCCGAGAGCTAGTTCTAACTCTTTGTACAAAAGTACATAGACTCTTACGCCTTCTCTCTAAAAACATAAATTAATTAATTAATTAATTAATAAAACACAACTTGATACATGAGAATATAGTGATAACTCAGATCTTGTAGACAAGTTGCCTGAAAAAAAATCGACTAAAGCTGACAAAAACCACGAAAATAATTTGTATAAATGAATTAATTCGTTCCATACATTCCAAAATAGAATAAGTCACAATAATTGATAAAGAGTAAATGTAGAATTTAATATCAAACATTTAGAATTAGCTTAAAATGAATTTAAAAGACTGATGTAAAAATAAATGAACATTTAATATGCAACCGCCTCTCTGAAGACTATTCTTCTTATATAGACGATATAGAGGAATAGGAGAGAAGAATAAAGAGAGAAAGCAAATTTACGTATATTGTTGTTTGAAAATGAATTATATGAACAATGGATTTAAAACCAAAGTTAGTCTTCTTTAGGTGGCATTTGGCTATGATTTATTTGGATAACTTTTCCTGCTTATTTTGCAATAGGATCATCTTCAGATCAGCGAAAATATAATGCAGCAAAATTTATCATAATACACATAAAAAAAGATATAACTGACGCAAACCAAGAAGAATTTTTTCAGTAAAAAAAATATGCAAAATAAACCTCTATAATTGAAATTAAGCAAAAGCGAGATATCACTGCACTTTGCATCTTGTGTGCATTTATGTGTGTATTTTGTGTATTAAAATGGCTGTATTATTTCTGCATTTAGCAGATTTCCGCTTATAAAATCAAATTAAAAATAGCCCAGATAGATATTTTTTTATATTCACATAGCAATATTATTTTACTTTTTTAGAGTTCCTGGGTTTGAATCATAAGTTAGCATGGATGCTCGAATTTAGCTATAAGAAGAAATTATCGGTTTTAGCCCTTGTTTTTGACAAAAAGTTGACATTAGTTAAGCAAGCCAAACCAAACTAATCAAACATAAGCAAGCAAATCAACATAAACCAAACACATTGATGGTATGGATATATAAAAACTGATTCGAAATCAGTTCTAAGCAATAAGCTATGGAGTAGTAATATGTAGACCGTAGTACATCTAGCCATTTTGCCAGATGTTTGTATCGATTATTTTATACAAGTTCATCAATATTTTCTTACCGCTTTCCTTCTCAAAAGGTAATCGAGCTGCCAGTAATGACCATGAATGGTAGGCCTTTTGAGATATATTTCAGGTGTCAGCCACCAATCCGCAATGAATATTTCTTCCTTTGCAGCATCAATAACCATGGCTACAGATTCAAAATATGTCGCTCCATCCACAATCCTGAAAAACAAAACACAGAAAAATACATAAATATAATTATTTCATATCATCTTAATTCTTGACCAAAGTTTTGAACTGCCATTGGCTCTCAGAAGCTGAAGTCCATCTAACTATTGCCTTCCTTTTTAAAGTTATACATTCTACATAACACAATTCGGACGTTTATTGCGTAAAAGCTATTTCAAAGTTCGAAACATATATTCCAGATGCAAGTTTGCCTAATTTCCAAGACGGCGTATATCAAATACATCAGATTTCAATTTTTCTCTTTGTTTTTGAGAAATGCATTTTGTATTCCTCAAATTCTACAGTATTGCCCCGGTCGCTGTTTCATAAGCAATGTTTGCCGTGTGTCTAAGTCACTAAATTAATGTTATAGGTTATTTTCCTATAATTGTTTGAAAGTCAAATGTTTCTATTAATATTTTCATCGCAAGTTATTTTTATTGTACAATCATGTTGTTCTGCCCATTTAGTACATGAATGTTTATTTTTTTTTTAATTTTTACAAACATTTCATTATTACGCCTGATCACTACCTTCCTTCACTTATTAAAATATATAGTTTGCAGATCCCTCGGTCTTAAATTTTGTAATTTTTTTGTTTATTTTCATTCTACAGCAGAATAAACTGGTTTTTAAATGCTGACTTAACCGATAGAGTTATCTAATCCTAAGCCTTTATGGTAATACAGGTACTCTTCACTTCACCACTTAAGCCCTTAACGTTCATTCAAGTTTAGGTCATCAGGGGTTAGATTTCAGCAAGATAATGCTAGACCCCACGCTGCACGTGTTTCTACTGCTTGTTTTTGTGCTTGCCGAAAGCTACTTTGGCCAACAAGGTCGCCGGATCTCTCTTCTATTGAGCACGTTTGGAGCATTATGGGCAAGGCCCTCCATCCTGCTCTGGATTGTGACGATCTAACGCACCAGTTGGACAGACTTTGACATGATATGCCTCAGGAGGACATCCGCCACCTCTATCAATCAATGCCAAGCAGAATAAGCTTGTTTAAAGGATAGAGTTGATAAACGTATTCAATTTTTC
>CM063501.1:47358570-47371070 GCA_032207245.1 Pardosa pseudoannulata
TCGTGTGTGAGGAGTCACACCCGAGGGAGATAGTGTCCTAAACTGTAACAGTCAAAAATATTATAAATGTGCATTAAAATAAACTAATGTTTATCAAAAGAAGTATTTTGTGTGACATTCAACAGTATGAATTTTGTACACTACAATTTGTAATTTTAGAACTGGTTTGAAAGGCTTTGAACTCTTTTAATGGTTTCCGACGGCTAAGCTTTTTATGCTTTCTTCGCCACAAATGTCAAGTTCCCACAGCCCAAATCAGTAGTAAAAATAGAAGTAAAAATATAGAGTGCCCGTCCATGGAGACATTAAAAGGTGAGTCTTATAGGAGCTAATTGGATCGAAAAACTAAGGATTGCAGGTCCGAATCCAAAGTGGCGATTTCCCATCTCCATTCTTGTGACTCCTCTACACTACAGCTCCTATTGAACTTCTGCAAACCACCTCCACTGCATAGAGGGGGGAGGCTTATAGTGGGATGATGGTGGCAGACGATGGAAATGGTGGTGGTGAAAGAGGGATTTGCGAGCATTTTTTTCTTCAAATACCAAAGACGGCCGGCTTGCGCAATTGAAGTCCGCAATAAATAACCCATTTGGATCATCAAAATTGGCCTATCTAG
Source organism: Pardosa pseudoannulata (assembly GCA_032207245.1). Taxonomy (NCBI): domain Eukaryota; kingdom Metazoa; phylum Arthropoda; class Arachnida; order Araneae; family Lycosidae; genus Pardosa; species Pardosa pseudoannulata. Next base: position 47,359,190 of record CM063501.1, read on the forward strand.
TGGCTCGGTGTGCGGAGTCAAGGCATGTCGATGGTAGCCATTATGGCGGTAGCTCATCATGGCTCGTAGTGTAGATCATCAATTAGAGGTAGCTCAGTTGTCAAAGGTCTCAACTCACAGCGGGAAGGTTGTAAGTTCAAGGACTGAGCCAGCCGATAATGGCGACTGCGGAACGTAAAATAGGCTCACGGTCGCAATGTCCTCTTAGTGCAAACTATATCATTGGCCAAGCCTGTAGGTCCTCTTATTTCCTTTCAAATCACGAGAACCCAGTTTGAGCACGCACTAATTGCTTAACAGCCCACACTATTTGCCTGACAATATTGCTAATACCTTAATTGCCTCTTCTATGCTTCAAACAGTTCCGACCTTATGTATTACATGTTGCGTTGTCTGTGTATGATAAAAACAAATTGTGTTTGTCTGTTACTATTGTTTTTAAAACCTGTACTATGAAAATTTTCTGATCTACTATATCGAACCATGTAAATTAACAAAATAATTTCCCTTTCGGGTTTACTAATCTTCTTTGCTTATCGAGCATTATTCAGGGTTCCTAAATCTGATTCTGTACAACCTCAGGGCTTTACTACTTCAGGGCTCACCAACTTCTACCTAAATTACTTTGTGCCTTAATAACTGGATGGCCAGGTGGTCCAAGTTCTCCTTTTAACTTTCATTATAGGGGGTGGGGAGTAAGGCATTAGAATTCCAGAGTTAACACTATCTACTTAGTGCTACAAAAGAATTTCGGGTGTAACATGTACTCAAGTTCGTGAAATGTGATGAGAGGTTAATATTACTTTGAAAACTTTCATTACAAGGGGTCTGGATTCAGAATCTGACGTCCTGACAGTTCCGGATTTAAAGGTCTCTACTGTATTCATACGTACAAAAAGTGTTTCTTAAAAAAAACTTAAAGCTATTGCTAGAGATAATTGTATAGATATAAACGTATAAAATGCCGTGATGATGATCATAATAATATTCATTATAAGATAATGGCTATTCAAAAACATTTTGAGCTTTTTGTCTTGGTTGTATTTTATAATTCAAAGAAATATCGAATTTTCAGTCAAATTAGCTGAACGCCCTCAATTTTACTACACAAATCTGCCTATACAGCAACTTCTTTTGTGTACGTTAATAGCGACCGTTACAGGTCGATTTCCTAAAGAATGCACAACTTTGAAAACAAAATTATCAATCTCTTATCTAACGGCGTCTGTTCGCTGATAGAACTGATAGTAAATAGAAGAGTCTGATAGTAAATGGAAGTCTGAGTAATTAGCTGACTCTAAAGAAAATATCTGTTAAAAAATAAAGCATCCGATAAAGAGTCGCTTGATAGAAGGAAAGATAGGAAAACACGCAGCAACATTAGAAATTTTTCGAATAAAAAATTTAAAAATTCCCTTTTAATGTTAAAAATTATCGATGTTCCGTTTTAACTTGCTTTCTTTATTAAGGGTGACATTTCAAAGACGTTATTAGTATTTTTGTGATTTTCAAAAGGTTTTCTTATTTTAGTTGTTTCATGCTAACTTAAGTTCTTAAGTTAACTGAAGTGGGTTCTATGCTCATCAGTTGTGCTTAAGTCGATGGTCATGTGGTGTTTTTAAAAGCCATTTTCTCTCATGATTTTAAAAAAATTGATCAGTTTAACTACACAGCAAGATGCGCTATATGAGTAAAAGTCAGAGTAATTATTACATTAACTAAAGAAATTTCAATAAATTTTTATGCTACCTAAAATGTATTTTATTTATTTTTTAGTTAACCTAAATACAAATTATTCATTTTAACTATCTTTTAACTAACAAACCCTTTTTGAAGTAATCATAATTGACTATTTTGAAACAGGTACTTTTTGAAAACTTATACTATAAGGAGCTCCATTAGAATCTTTAGATTTATCGAAGAAAATGCCTTGAAAAAAATCTGAATTCAGCAAGGGTATAAATCAAAAAATTTGAAAGCCACTGCCTTAGAAAATGACTATATTTTCCTGGACAGATGTTAATCTCTTATGCAATGAACTATATATACCGGGTATTTAAAAAAAGCTGTATTATATTAGAGTCTCCTCCATGTGGAACTAACAAACGAATTGACTCCAATATTGGTATATAGACTATACAAAAGATGTACTAAAGAAATCTAAAGTTTAAAAATGTCTTCCGGGAGCGCTATGCAGCTTACTGTACAAACTCTATCTTAAGAAATATCCAACACAGAATGAAAATAACTATTTCACCATTTATTGACCAATATGTAACCGGACAATTTCAAATGAAGGTATTAATGCTAAAATCAAAAGACACTGTGCAGCGTGAGAAACTGCATTTACTAACGGAAGCCCACTAACAAAGCTCTTATCTATCGCAACAGCCGAAAACATCGATGGTAAGCAATGCTTGCCTTCCCGTTTTATACTGAAGCATGTTTTGCATCATATTTCCAACTTTTTATAAATATGCAAATCATTTGATTTCTTCATTTCTGAAACAAGGTATCATACTATGTTAATTTTCGAGCCCAGGGCATTAGTCCGTGCGATAATTAGGTACTGCTTTAGTGGACCTCATATGTATATTATCCAAACTACCAATTTTGGCTTGGAAATTCTGATCACTTTTGATTGCAGAACGCTCTAAATAAGGAAATATTAAATATGATAATCTTAAACGTATTAAATAACCATTCTTTAACCTGCTAAATTTTTTTCAGATGGAAACATATCTTTTATTCACTTTTACGAACATACCTATTAAGATTTTCTACAATGAGGTAATCGGGATGTCCCGTCTTCTTTTTACCATGTCTAGCACGAAAAGCTTTATCCAACAGCAAAACGCATTCCAGTTCTCCTCGCGATGGATCGATTAAAGCCAAGAAATTCTCTTTCAGAAACAACCATCTGGAAAAAACAACCTTTTAAATAAAATGTTGTAGAGGGACGAGACTCTTATTTATGTTGTTAAATAATAAGTCTGGTTTCAGGAACCCTTTTTTATTCTTTGGTTACGTTCCATAACACAGTACAAAGAAACACATCACAAGGCACAGCACAAAAAGCAACATCATAGACAAGAACACACAGAGAAAGTGATGGTACCATGGGAAAACTAGATGGCTCTCGTAGAGCCACCTATCATAAAAGGAGAGGGCAGCAACTGCACCCGTTACAATATGACAATGTATTTAGCTTTAAATAAAATAATAATTAAAAATTTAACTTCCTTTGATGTAGAAAATTCACAGCGTTTGAGAACATCTCAACAGACAACATTAAGAGGAAAAGAAAAAGAAATTACTCTTAGTTTTAAAGATCTCGAAGAAGACATTTTGGAAATTTGGAGAAGTTACGAAAATTAAGCCTTATATTTATAATTTTCTCTTATTGTCGGACGTGTTGTTGTATTACACAATTGCAGCAAAAAAGAAGAACGATCTAAGATATTACATGCGAAATGATGGTCAAATGGGAAGGCTATTGCTTTTCGGTACCGAATTTCGTGCTTTCGAATTCCACTACTGGCATGGGTTTGACGTAACCGTTTTGGATTGTATTTAAAGAGTAGGTTCCAGTCTCATTAGCCCACGAGTAGAAAAAAAGTAGACCGTAGCGCTCTGATCTCACAATTTATATTTAATATGAAATATTAAAAATCATATTTAAACTTGTTTTAGAACAAATATTAAGTGGATATTTTTTTTTTTTACTTTAAGATGTGATATGTTAACAAGTAATAACTTAAAATTAGGATAATTGACTCAGCCCCTGTGGAGGTTAAAAGTCAGTGTATCTCAAAATTCTCCTCAGATGTTATAAATCACATCTAGCGGAAAATCACGATCGCGCTTTGTATCTTCGCGACAACAAAAATAAACAATTTTTCAGACTTTTGTCATTGAATGACCTTGAGCAACCAGCCTGCTGAAGTTTTCGCGCGCATGAAAAAAAAAAAAAAAAAAAACGGTTTGAGTTGTCTGGGATCGTGCTTAAGGGAATATTAAGTTCTCTAGAAACGTTCACCTATGTGTGACCGTCACGATTCTATCGACTACCCAACTATATTTTTTTCTATTTTTAAACACTGCATTTTTTTCGTTTGTTACATTGTTGTACGAACAGTTTTTTGTAAGTGAAAATTAATCATGCTTTATAGAGTATTTCGACTTTTTTAATAACCTCTCTTAGGGAGAAAACTATAGTTGACAGAAACTTATTCAAATTTATATTTTCAACTGCCCACTTTTGCTCATGTTCAACTAACATATTAATAAAAATCTATAAAAATCTACGTACAAGGAAGTCATGTTCTCATCGGATTTGCTTTTTCTACTATATCATTATAATATGATCCAAAAATATTTTTATCACAATATTTTATTGAATAACGGGAATTTTACGTTCCCTAATTTTCATATATGTTTTTAATTTTAAACATTTCGACAGTTAAATAATTACAATAAATCCCAAATATACAGCAAAATAATTATAACCTAACATTTGTACAAATTCATTTTAGGCTAATTATCTATAAAATCTATAGCTTTCTTTCTTTTAATTTCTTTTAAAAAAAGTTTTTTAATTTTGCATTTTTTTTTCTAACTTACTTTTTGGTAAAACGAGAAATGTTAGAGAGTCCAGTTTCAAGTCAAAAGTATTTCAGATTCCAAAGGATCCTTCTAATGCACAACATTTTTATTAAAGAAAATCAGTTGATCAAAATTAATTTGGTCAAAAATTAAGGTTATGTGCTGACATAACTTTAAATCTTTAATTTTCTACTAAAAATTAGATTGAGGCAAATTGTAAAAGCTAAGGATAGTGATACTTATATATATTTAATACTGATTTTCAGCCTATTATATATACTTACTATATTTCTTATATAAGTTATAACACTATATTTTTTAAAAATACAAAATGTTGTTATTTTATTAGTTTTTGTTTAGGTTTGGTTTAAAACACAGAGATATGGTTTGCTACACGAGGACTAATGAGACCGGGACCTACGGCTTGAAGTCGATTCCGAAATTTCATGCCTGCGAAATCCAGTACCGAAAACTAACGTCCTACCAGATGGCCATCTTTCGGCTTTATAGTATTTGAAATTAATGTATAGTTTTTTTCATGGCTATTTTATGGTCGACTTTGTCGGTAATATAAAGATAAAAAGTTAAAATTTCAAAACCCATTTGTTGGCAAAATTTAGTAAACGTTAAAAGAGAGGAAGGAGATGCATCTAATATCCCTAAAGAAATTAAAATAACTACATTTTATTATCTCAAACCAAAAGAGGATTTATATGCATTGCTTTTCCATCTCCAGCCATCTGGCGTTTTTGAAGTACTAATATACACAAGTTCTTTATTCTAAGCCTTCATAGGGATGGAATATCTATCTGAGGCAATGGTTTTTTCCATCCAAAATTTTGTTAATAGCAAATGTTAAAAAGCCCCATCACCTGATTTCACCTAGTACGCTAATTTTCTGTACAAATTATGCATTTACAATATCAAGCTTTTTTTATTTCATTTATGCTTTTTACATTTCCACTTATATTCAATACTCTTAATCTTTGAACATCAGTATGCTGTTTCCAAGACACAGATGTAATAACCAAGGAAAATTGCATAAATGTTAAGTCTCAAGCAGAATTTCTGATTAGTATTTACCCTCTTTCATTTTAAATTATATTATAGGTTTTTTTTTTAAACAAAGTACCTTTTCTTCCAAAATCCACAAGCGGTGGTGCAAAAGATTCCAAGAGTGGTATCTCCACAGTTGCTTCGCCTGCAGACGAACCCTTCTTTTCCCTTACCTCCTAGATCTTCTATGAAAGAATAAGGGCCGATTTCTAAAAATTCTAGCTAAAAAAAGAACAAAAAATTTATATTTAACAAAGTGGCATAGGATTAGTTTCTGCCTCCTGGGGCTGATGCCAAATTTGCCGGCTGTCCCCACCCCTATCCTACAAAGCATGATATTATTATAAAGATAAATCTTTCAAGGATGACCAAATTATTAAACTACATGGACTTCTTTTTTCTGCGCAATTTAAAATTCTTATAAATTAGAATACAAAATTTAATTGTGAAAATATGTTTTGGATTCTAATATTAGCAAATTGTTATCTAAAACCAAGATTTATCACTTTACAAAAAATTCTTAGATATGATTTGATTTTACTAATTGTTTACTAACTGTTTTAATATGACTAAATTTACTGATTGTTACTAGTTAAATTTGCAAATTGTTTTAAAACGGTAAACGTTTTTTCCCCTAAAGAAAATTTCTAACATCAACTTTTATATATACAGTGATCCCTCATTTTTCGCGGTTAATGGGTACCAGAACCTTCCGCGAAAACTGAAAAACAGCGAAGTGGGATTTGGCCCTAGGAATTTTCCTGTATGCGGGTACACGAATGTTTTAAATATGTAAACAGTATTTATACTTTACACATTTAAGACAAAAATTACAACAGTATACGTATTTACTTAAACGTGTAAGTGCTAATTAATAAGGTTAATTACAAAAACTTATAGAGTAATAAATATTAATCAACATTGATTTCTAAGAGAGGCGATGAGTCTTGTTGGTGGAGGAGAGGAGGTTCTCACTTGACTCGTAGAAGTTTTAGGCTGTCTCGGAGACTCTTCTACTGGAGGCGCTGACGGTAAAGCCGGGGGCTTTACCTTGGAGAGAAACATGGTGATAGGTAGTTGTTGTCTTTGTTTTTCCTTTTCCTTCAAAATTCCCCTGTACAAGATATAACCCCTTCAACGCGATTGCTGAACTCGACAGCTCGAACCATATTGTCGTCAATGTCTTGTGCAAATTCTTGCCATGTTGCACAATTGTTGCAGATTCTCCAGGGTAAGGCTACGCATTTTAGTTTGTTCTTCGTCTTCATCTTCATTTTCTTCCTCACTTGCAGACTTTGTCATCTCAAGAGCCCGTGGTAAAGCCGCAAAACATGAAGCGCGAAGTGGCGAGGGAACACTGCATACATAAGTCGTTTCCAGGGCGAAATTGGTAAACTTAGTCTCTCTCTTCCTTAAAGAGACCTTACCTTCCTAAAGCGACCCTCCTTACCTAAAGAGACTTTCCTTACAGAAACCTTACAAGCCCATATGCCAAAAAAAAAAAAAAAGTTCAAAGTACTCAAGAATTAAAATCTCATGCTATTGTGTTTTAACTTTGTCAAATATTCTTGAAAATACTGAACTTAGCCAGAATGTTGTAATCAATAAAATAGCAAAGAAAAAGTTAATTTATGATTTTAAATTTGAATTTATGATTTCTTCATATATTTTAATTACATTTTTCTGCGGTACTTTTTACTTGTAGTGCATTTCAAACGTTCAACGAACGTTTCGAAATTACGTTATGTATTTCGTTATTTTGTGTATTTTCAGATTGGCACCGTAGGCCATGGCCCCATGGGTTGTAGCACTGGGGAGTTTAGCTTAGTTTAGTTAAACAAAATGTCACTCGGATAGTACTTTCCTCGTTATTCCACTTCAATGCTAAGATACTAATTGCACGCAATCTCACTGCATACTCTTTTAAAATGGGTTATGAACACAAAATATGTTTTTTTTCCCATACAATTTTATCATTAAATATTTTATCTAGAATGCCTATACAAACTTAAAAAATTACAGAAATTATTCTTAATACATGTGAAATATTAAATGTTTTAACTTGATATTTAAAAATTTAAGCGTACTTAAATTTTAATATAACTCTCAAACCAATAACTCTTTTAGATTTTTTTTCATTTTTGAGTAAAAAAAAAATATTTTAAATTGATTGTCTTTGGGATTTGCCAAAATATTATATATGAAGTTTTTAAATAACTGCTTAAGTAAAAAAAATTAAGAGTCTTATATATGAGGAAAATAATCTCAAAAATTTCCCATATAAATAAAATTCCCGAAGTCATCATGAAAAAAATATATCGGAGAACATCTGTGCAAAACTTTAGACAACTTGAATAAGGTTTTGTATTACTGGACAAGATTACTTGAATAGGATTTGTGATAAATTATTGTTAAAAACTTTAAAAGAAATGCGAGAGAGAGAAGCAAATTTAAACTGGTAGAAGAAATGACATACAATACACAGTTAATCTCTCTTTCTCTCTAATATATATGTCAGGTTTAAAAAGAGGGTTAAGAATTAAGCGAGTTATAATTAAAAATAGTTAGAACTCATTAACGATATCGTACTAGGAGAAAGACATATCCTCGAGCAGAATTATACAGAGTAAAGAAGCTGACGCGGAAGTAGACATAGGAATTTGCTTAGATAGCAATCTCAAAAAAGACAGTTCTGAGCTGGAACTCGGGCTGATAACATCCTCCAAGCTTGTCATGGCAAATTATGAGAACAAATGATTTTTAAATCGCATAGCTACGGACAAAAGGATTACAATAAAGAAGTTTTTATATATGAAATCAAATGGGTTTTCCATGCCTTAGCCACTCGTCCGCGTCAGATGTGTATATATATATATATATATATATATATATATATATATATATATATATATATATATATATGTATGTATGTATATATATATATATATATATATATATATATATATATATGTGTGTGTGTGTGTGTGTGTGTGTGTGTGTGTGTGTAATCTCAATTTTTTTTCTATATTCTCAATTGCATTTGGCGACTAAAATTGGGTACCATTTGATGTATGTTAATTATGATGATGTAAATTACATGCTGAAATAGTTAAAGATTTTTATTTAACTTAATTAATGTGATATCTTTTAAAATATGTTTTCAGGTAATATAGCTTCTTTATCCATTTTGACCATATTTACTTGAGCCCTTTCATTTTGTTAATTTTAATTTGGTCCATATCTTTCATTTTGAATTTAATTGCACCATACTTCTTCGACGCCAATCTTATTTTATTGTTAACGGCATTACCGTTTGAAAAAGTATTTAACATTCATGATATGTGAGTAATATTTTTGTTTGTAGACGCATTTTTTCTCTTTAAATGCTAGATTAAAGCTTACTGCAATATTTTATTTAAAAAGAAAAAAAAATCGTAAAATAGATTCGATTCTATTTCACTTGTTCCCGTTGTTGTAAAATATATTTTATAGGTAGTTTAAAGTAATACTTAACAGTTTCATGGTAATCTCGAAAGCATGGAATCTTCAATACATTCAGCAAATAATTTTCTAAGGCTTCCTGAAAATGTGAATAAGTTTACAGTACTGCATTTTGCTTAAAATAAAAGCGGCAATAAAAATACTAACAGGGTATACAGTGATAAAAAATGGTTTTAACTACTTAAAATATTTTGAAATAGATAAACTCATAAACGGACAGTTAACACATTGTATGCGGGACACGCACTAGTACGTTTTCTGACGATTGATACTTGAGCACGAGTCATATACTAGTACAGGTTAGTGTAACAACATGGTTTGTTTGTGGGTACAAAAATAACGATATATACAGGAAAACGAAGCCGAATGTTCTTGTATTTAATTTTTTTATAATGTAAAAATGTTTATATATAACATAATTCGAAAAAATTAAAAATACATACTACTATTTCCATTTGATTTTTCATATTTACGATACTATTATAAATTTATCCACTAAAAGAATATATTTTTTGTTTAGAAAATGGTTGTTATTTATATATTTCTATTTATATATTTGTTTATATATTTCAATATAAAATACGAAAAGTTGGTTAAAAAATTATATACAGAAAAGCGAAGACGAAAGTTCTTGTCTACTACATAGATTCTGGAAAAATTTAGACAATAAAAACTAGTTTTTACGTCAGTCGATGTGACTGGTATAAAATTAATAAATTTTCGATCTATAGAGATTTAACTGAATAACTAAACTTACGCTCAAAACGCCCGCTCCCGGTACAATTCCGCTGCGAAATGTACCCGCACACAATGTGTTAAAACATAGATCATCACTTATCGCTTTTATTTAAAGAGACACATCACCTTCAAACAACTTTCATTGGAAGATTTTTCTTATTTTTTGCCTTATCATATATTTATTTAATTATTGTCGTAAGTACAAAGGATTTTCAGCATTTCTTTCCTCTAATTTCATTTAATTAGTTTTGATGAATTTACTTTGATTCTCAAAAATAATAACGCCGAACGATGGCCGATTGGTTAGGGTGCTGGCCATCGGTACCGGACTTCGTGGGTTCGAATCCCACTATGGCATGGATGTTCGTAGCCGTTCGGAATCGGCTTTAAGCTGTAGGTCCCGGTCTCATTAGCCCTCGTGTTGCAAAAAGTAGACCGTAGCACTCCAAAACAAAACCAAAAATAATAACTATTTATATACAATGGAAATTGAGAGCAAATTGAAATTGTTTCAAGATTTAAAAAATTTTCTGACATACTATAAGCAGACTTGCAACAACACAAACTCAGTTTCATTAATAAATTTTGCTTTTTTGTAAATAATAAATATTAGGTAAACTGTCTATCTTTTTAAATTTTCAAAAAGTATCAGAAATATTACATCAGGTGATCAAATTATTGAAAAAGCTAGAATGATGTTTAAAAATTCCTTTTCAAGTAATATAATCAGGGTTTCCGCGCACCTGGAAAGTCAGGGAAAGTCATGGAAAATCATGGATTTAGACAATGAATTAATTTTGTCATGGAAAGTCATGGTTTTCTAAGTAAAATGAGTAAAAGTCATGGAAAGTCATGGATCCGCAAAGCTACCATTAAAAAAGAATCAAAAAATGCCTCTGCAAGTAATTTCCTTTCTGAACGGAAAGCGGCTGCAATATATATATATATATATATATATATATATATATATATATATATATATATATATATATATGAGTTTATAAACATTTATAAAGTATTTTTTATCATCAGTTCTTGAATTTCTCTTAAAGCATACATTTTATTTGTGTGTACATCAGAAGTTTTATTCATATATACTTTAACAAAATATTTTTAAAGTCATGGAAAATGATCTGCTAAAATCAGGGAAAGTCATGGAAAGTCATGGATTTGAAAAATTTCATTTTGGCGGATACCCTGTATAATTACTGAATGAAATTAAAAGCAACGAAAAAAGTAGGCAGAGTTTCATAGTAGGTCTATAATATGTTTGCTGTGAAAATTTGAAATAAATATGTGCCCATAAGACATTGTCCATAATGAGTTTATACCACGTGTTCAGATGGTAAACGAATAGTTGTACAAGCACTGGAATAGTTGAACACGCCTGAATTGTAGATTAAACAAGACTTGGTTGGTACACCATGAGAATGTGTACAGTTATTTACCAATATACCATACTCCCGTTGTGCCCTTAAACCCTAATCTCTGGATCTTGCCTCGATAGACCTCTTTCCTGTTTCGCAAACTGAAAACCACATTGGAGCGACCTCATTCGCAAACCATTGAAGTTCTATTTCAACACTGAAGTGTCTGAAGAGACCTGCATGGCATCCCAGAAAATGCGGATTTTCAAAACTGGAAGAAACGTTGGGAATGGTGCTATTGCCAGTAAACAGTATTTTGAAGGGGTAGTATTCGGAGTTGTAAAGTTAGCAATACATATATTTTAGCAAAAGTTCATTCTTTTATTATCACACATATAGATTTATGCTGCTAACAAGAAAACGATAAAATTGAAATTAGACCACTTTATTTTAATAAAATACTTTTTATTTTTATATTCGGATAATTTTGTTTTTGTTTCTAAAAATGCTATATATTACTAAAATGCAATTTTTTTAATAATAAATATAATTTAGCCCAGAATTATCTTTTTTTAAAACTGACAATCAATCAATCAAGCGCTGATCCGGGCCCA